>CM035814.1:60975376-61180376 GCA_020458035.1 Magallana ariakensis | reverse complement strand
CTTTTAAATTTATTTACGTGTTAAAACTAGGCATTATTTTTTTTCAACTATAGTTTACGAAATTTTACTTAAATGAAAATACAATGATTAAAAGAGTATTTCTTCATGTTCAGCCTGTCCAGACTGGATATCGCAACAAGTGTGAGTTCACTATTGGTCAGGATATTGACAAAAATGGTGGGTAGACTTCCATCAATCTATCAATTCATGTTACAAGGATGTTTCTAAATAAAGTAAATTTTGCTGTAGAGGCAGTCAAGTGAACTGTTTTGCTTCTTTTAAAGACAACACTGTTGGGTTTCGGTTTGGTCAATACAAGGATGGTACCAGCTCTGTGGGAGAGCCCCATTGTCTGTCCAATATTCCAGATGCTATGAAAACCGTAGTCAAGGTCATCTTTTTGCCTTTATAACATTCCATATTGAATATGAAGAAAATGTAAATAGATAAAAATTGCCTTAATAAAGTGACACTAATCTCAGAGTGCTTTGTGTAGAGTTTTCAGGACTTCATTAGACTTGGCCCCTACGGGGCGTATAATCCCGAGACCCACGCAGGACACTGGAGGATGCTGACCGTTCGGACCACTCGCTCTGATGTCATGGCCATCGGGGACTTCCACCCCCAGCAGCTGTCCTCTGTAAGTCTCTCTTGCTTTAACTTAATAACACTCACCTCAAGGAAACTCAGTCAGAAAGTTTTACTTATTAGTATCTTCTTTCACCCGCTCCACCCCAGCAACTGTTGTCTGAAAGTTTCTTGAGCCCTCATTATGGAATAGTGAAGTTCTACTTTTAAATTATATTAACATTTTATGGCTTACATAGTACAGTAATACATTGTTGATGCAAAAATGCTTTAATATATTGAATTTACTGTGAAGTCAGATTCATTTTCCCTTAATTTTAAAATAAAATAAAAAAAATTCGGATATAATGAATTACATTTATAATGTATCAAAATTGTCGCTGGCACTTTGCTATAATATTGTTTTAATGTAGATGAATGTAATTTCACTCTTATACAGGAAGAAATTGAGAAAGAAAAAAACAGACTTCACGAATACTTTTCCTCGGGGGAGGGGAGGTCTAGTGGAGTTACTTGTCTGTACTTCAGAGTTTACTCAGACAGGTCAGTGTTTGTTACTCATGACTCTTCACCATCTTTACCTAGTAATGTGGTAGGATTTGTTACTATACACAAAAATGAATTGATTCTTTGTAAGACGCTATACCCTAGATTGCTCTGATTTTCTGCTATGATTGCATTAATATCTGTTGACAGGATGACGGGAAACACCACCGAGCCATACACACATGTGCTGGGAAAAACGGTGAGTGGGAACAAGTACCGTGGGAACAAGTACCGAATTTATTCATATCTGAGGTATCTGATGGAGTTAAACTGTGCGACCCAATACATGTAGTAGTTGGCGGATGATCGACATTCAACCTTCATTTAATGTATATTGGTGAAAAACCACCATCAAATCTGTTTGTAGATCACAGGGGCTTGTTTGAATGTATAGTGCTAAAAAGAAGAAATCAAGAAATGATAGGGTTTTCCCCCTGTTTGTAAATACTAATAATTAATGCTCAAAAATGGTGAAATAGTTTCCTACCTACCTGATGCCCTAAGTATCACTATTTCTAAAATGATGTTTTCAGTTTATGTTTTTCTCACATTTTGTTTAATTGTAGAATATTCAAGAAACTCTTCTGAATATGAACTTTGAAATTTCTCCAGATGCTTTCTTCCAAGGTAATTTAGATATACCATTATTTTATACATATTAAGGATCCTCGACACCCCGTGACTTCTACTTTTTATGACAGTACGTCACAACATGGCGATTTTAGCGCATTGTGAAATAGTTTATATCACCAAAATTAGTCGTCTATCTCTGTGGCGCAATGGGTGTTTCTTCGGTCTTCCAACCCGCAGGTCCCGAGTTCGAATACAGCAGGGACTTTTATTTTCATGAACAGAGGTAAAATTTAAAAAGTTGATTTTTCACCCAAAATTGAAAATATTTTTTGGTCATTTTCAAGTCGAACACATGCTAAAAGTCCATATCTTTAAGTAATTTAGAAGAATGGACTTGTATGCAGAACTTTCCCCAGGTGTGTGGAGGACCCTTAAAATTCAGAAGTATATAAAAAAACTTTACTCCTGTTTGATGTTATACATGTAACTGAGCTCTGTTTGACAGTGAATACAGCGGGAGCTGAAGTTTTGTATGAACAGATAGCTGATTGGTGTGGTGCTACCACGACGACCACTGTCCTTGACATCTGTTGTGGAACTGGGACCATTGGTTTGACCTTGGCCAAGGTAAAACTATTGACTTACATAGAAAAGCACACTCATAACTAAGTTCTCCCTCCATCTTCAACTGATAAGCATATTAGTAAAATTGTGCAATCAGAGCCAAGCTTCTATATCTGTACATTGACGTGAACTTCAATTTGCAGATTAGTGCTAAAATATGTGAATAAATCAAGCAGAATAAATGTCAACTAGAGATTCGTAATTGTAGTATGTATACATGTATTTTATTTTAGAAAGAAATGTTTATCATTGTGTTTTTAGAAAGTGTCTTCTGTGATTGGGATAGAGTTATGTCCTGAAGCCATAGAGAACGCCAAAAGAAATGCACTCATCAATGGTACTTGTAAAATCAACTTTAAACAAAATTATAGTCAGAGATTATCTGTTAATCGCTTAAAGACCTCTTTATTATTCTTGTCCATAAGTATCAACTTACAGAAATTACAGAAATTGTTTTGATCGTTCTTTTATTAATGTCTTGAATTAGTTGTTTACATTACATTTTCAACAATGAGCTGAACTCATTCTTTGATCTCTACAACTGTAGGCATCACCAATGTGACGTACCACTGCTGTAAAGCGGAGGACATAATCACACAGACCATGAAGTCAATCACATCACATGATGTAGTGGCCATCGTCGACCCGCCCAGGGCTGGCCTCCGTAAGTAGTCATGTGACAAAATATTGCATCTTGTGAACCATGTACACTTACATGTCTTCAAAAGTAGTCAGTCACTGATACATGAAATGCTATACAATATTGAATCAATCATGATGTGAGGTGTTGCTTTAGTTTTTCTGCTTGTGTGCTTATATATATATGTTGATATACATGTATACCAGTTTAAATATTGTGTAAAATAAATTTGAATTTGTGGGGTTTTTTCATTGTCTACATAATCTAGTCAAAATGAAGGTTTTTTTGCAAAGTTCAGACTGAATATCATTAATCAAGCAGATTCAATGATTTAATGAAAAATTTGCTCATATTTCAGATCCACAAGTCATTAGGGCATTAAGGAATTCTCCATTTCTAAAGAAGATTGTCTTTGTGTCCTGTAATCCAAGAGGAGCCATGAATAATTTCATAGAGTAAGTTTCTGTGCTGTCTGTATCTAATAAGACACTTTGATACATCCGTGAAGTTGGAGTTCTCTGTATTGTTCTAATTTTCTGTATCACTGTTAGAGGTCTCTGTACTATTGTTAGAGGTCTCTGTTGAGTTTATTTTGTGTTACTTTTAGCCTGGTGCGACAGACCTCCAAAAAGATGCGTGGCCAGCCGTACAGACCAGTCAAAGCTGTTCCTGTGGACATGTTCCCCCAGACCAAACATTGTGAACTTGTCATTCTGTTTGAAAGAGATTCCTGTACCTGATAAACACATCTGTTGGACCTCTTCATCGACATTTCAAATGTATGAAAGTTTGTGAAATAAAGGAAGATATATAAGACAAAAATGTGTACATAGGTTGTTCAACAAACTGACAACCCTGACTGATAGCATTGTTAACTTTCTGTGATCTTTTGTAGCAAGGTTCCACAACTTCAATCAATGAAGAGCTGATTATTTGTACCTAAGAATTAACCTTCTCTATATGGTACAGCAATAAAATGTAAATCTGTAAACTGATTGTTTATTTGATAATTCATGAACTGTTGAGATCATTCACTCATGCTAAAATGTCACCAGATGCTGGTGAGGACTTCAGATTTAGAGCTATGTTTAGCACTCAGACTCATTTAGCAGTGTGGTTTCTTTTTTCATGCCAAGCACCTAATGGGAAAGGAACAGTTGACACCAGTGTGGTGTATGGGAGTTTTGTTCTAAATGGTATATAAAGAAATAAATTCTGTCCAAGCAAATATGAGGATGTTTCAAATTCATTTCTTACCAGGGGGACTCTTCTCCTTGGGGTAAGAGAGGGTACCCAACAATTTAAGGAAAAGGGGGAATTTTATATGTAGAAGAATTCTGAAAAAGAAGAAGAGGTGATTACTTTTGGCACAAAGACTTTACATGTTATTAAAAACTACACATTGGCCAAGAGTTCTAGGTATGCACTCACGTGTAACAAATGTGAAGGGTTTATTTAAGCAATAAAATGCTTTCTTGGGTGATTTATGTGGGATATGAAGGTGGCGACATTACAGAAAAATACATACCCTAGGTTAGTCGGTTATGTAAATTTTTTCTGCAATGATCGCTACCTTCATAACCCTCATGCATCATCAAAGAAAGCATTTCATTTTTTATATTTACATCTTTCTTTTAACAAATTTTAAAATAAATTGATTGTAAAAAGTAAGTAAAATTCACAAAATTACTGTTCATGTACATCAGTAGTATTCAGTACGTTAGATAAAAGAAACAGCCAAATTGTCACCTATGGGAATTTGAGTCTGACATCATCATGATAAACAAGGCATGTAGATTTCAGTCTGGCTGTTTCTATAGAGCTATGAATTAACTAAGTTTCCGTAAGAAATAGAGGAAATCATACTCAGTAGATGTAAATATATTATAGTTTGCTAATACTGGAAATTAGAATATCAGAAAATTTGTATGGCCTATTTATGTGTTTAGCTTTAATTTGTATTGTATTTAGACATGTCCTTGTGCTATATTGTATTTGATATAGTAAAGCTTGTTAGCAATATACTTGGGTCCAAGATAAATGTTGCTCATGTGAGTGAAGTGGCCAGTGGGCTTCGTTTCAAGGAAGTCTTTCTGTCATTGTTGGTATTGTCATACTCTTTTCACAGTATTTCAAATAGTAAAACTAGTTGTTTCAGCTGTTTAACATTGTTTTTCAGGTAAGCAATGTAGCCCATGGGTCTGATGCTAGATCGAGCCCATTATCTTTAAAATAGAACAGAAGTGACAATTAAAAAGAGATGCTATTAAATTACATGTATGTATAATTCCACCGGATTGTTCTGACTATATCTATCTATTTACATACATGTATATACAAGTATTCCTATAACTAAACGCTTTGCTTGTTTCAGACTTTTAGCTTGTTATTAGATATGTTTATGAGGTAATAAATAAATAGAATTGATTGTCCCATAAGTGTGGAGATATGGTCTATATTATATTATAGTTTATTCACCAATCAAGGGGCCCTCAGGGGGCATATACATAAAAACAATACCATGATTATAACAAATAATGAATGAAATAATAGCATAGAATGTCCAGGTTCACATTACAAACAACCATATGCAAAACGATTCATCAATACAGTGAAATATATGTGTAAGATATACACATTTAGCTATGGCTATGCAAGATCATGTATGAACAATGTAGCTATACAGAAACAAGGTGGCCTGAAAACAGAGAATACCAAGGGACGGTGCCTGCACAGTCAATCAGACTGGCCTACATCATGCGCGGATCCAGAAAAATTTTCCAGGGGGGGGGGGGGTCCGAAGGATAATTGTGTTTGCCAGGGGGGTCCGAGGCATATTTGCGATAATTTTACTAAGTAAATTTAATAAATTTTCATTTTTCAGGGGGGGTCGGGACCCCCCCCCCCCGACCCCCCCCTAGATCCGCGCATGTACATGTACTCAAAGTGTTCAAGCCAGTATGCTTATACGTTACATAACAACTCCCTCCCCTTTAAAATAGACACACTGTACATTATATATATCTATAAATATAAAAATTATACTCCACTTTTGAGAATCATTTCACCGAGTTGTACAAGTAATTGTATGTCTTCATTCGTCAAAAGCCAGATTAATTTTTGGTTATTGTCCATGTATTGAATTTTTTTACAAGAGTCATTAGCTAGATTGTACAGAGTATCTCTTAATGCCTTATTATGATGACATGAGAATAAAAAGTGTTTTTCATCATCAACTGATTTAACATTACATCTATATAATTATGCCAATACAGGGACGGCTTTAACTGAAAGCTCGGAATTTGTGTATACTATGAATAGTCCATACCCATCACCGTTACACTGTATGGCGCCGTGATCATGAACCTGGGGCTCTTGATGGAGAGGACCTGTATATGCTGCTACTCCTGTTCAATCATTTTCAAATATTTTCTCTCATAATAAAATATTGTTTAGAATACATTTTGGACATTCCACGTAAATTGTTAATCCCTCCATTAATCAATATACTATAAACATTGAAGGGTTGTTTTTTATTTTAAAATTCGTTTAATAGTTCGTCCATATGAATTTTATTACAATAATCATGCATCTAACATCATTTGTTTTAATTTGTCTTGAACTGTAGTACATCTAAAAAAAATATTCAGACCTGAAGAATTGTTCAGGGGGGTGAATTGCATATATATAGACTATCGTTCTTTGATAAAACATTTCCTTTATTCTTGATTTCCATTATATCTTTTGGCATCGTAAATCAGAAGTAAAAATCTTATCAGCTTCAAATAAACATGCTATATTGACCCGTTTAGCGGTCTTTTACGACTACTGTGAAAATGGGTAGAAAAATTTATTTTTTCATCATATTTCTTCTCGACTGTAACCTGAGTGGTGCGGCCCAACAGTGCACAGCATCAAAGTTCTGTCAGATTTTATTGTGGGGTCCATGGTCAAATTGCTCCTCAGGGTGCGGACACGGGGTTAGGTCTCGACTACCGGGGTTGTGCTGTCCAAAGTGGGTGACTGCCCAGACCATCTTTGAGGAATGCGCGGTAAAGTTGTGTAACATGACGGAGAGTGAGTACAACCAGACGGACACCTGTCTGTCCACGGACACATGTTCCACAGGTAGGCTACCCGCGGACAGGGAGTCCCATCAGGGTCTGAAAATTAAGTCTTTTATTATTGCGGTTGATTTTAAGTTATGGAAATCTTATTTTATTAAACTGGTGCATTGAAAAGGTTGTTATTTTATATAAAAAATGTACTTTCAACAAAATTTTTAAAATTAATTAAAAATTGTTGTTTTTAATAAGAGTAAAGGATACATTGCATCCTATTTAATTTATGAATAGCATAATCACCGTACATTAATTCAATTTTGTTGCGGATAACACATTAATTAACTCTCTCTCTCTCTCTTTCTCTCTCTCTCTCTCTCTCTCTCTCTCTCTCTCTCTCTCTCTCTCTCTCTATTGAGCAGGGCACGTTGGGTAAGTTCAGTATGATTTCGTGTAAATCACAGCTACCTGTTTTGTCACTAATCAGACTAGCCAGCCACACAGAAGGGCGGTTCCCTTTGTCAGAACCACTGTGCGGGTATTTAGTGGTCTCTAGTCCGGCGTTAATTTGATCAAAGTAAATTGAATCCTTAAATCGTGCATAAGTTTCATATTCTTTATTGCATCAAAGCATCAAATCAAAGAAAACGGCGTGTTCGATTTGATGTTTATGGCCTCTGATTAGCTTTCTATGCAAATAAAGAATATACAGCAGATCAACTTGCAACTTTTCACTCGGTTATCAAACGTGCATGCACCAAAGATAAATACACATGTAAATGTATGTACATACATGTATGATTCATAGACATTGCACGTATGTATACGTCAAAAAACATTTATCTTAAGGAGGCCGATTGGAAGGGGGTGCGTAAAAACTACAATAGCAAAACTATATTTTAATCATATGTAATTTACACCAACTCTAGTATATTTGCGAAGCTTTAAACAAATCTACAATCTGGTTCTTTTAAGGGCCATCTCAAAAAGAAGGTACATTTACTATATGAATATATAGGAAATTGTCATTTTCCGCACTTTGAAGCAGATTTTTAAAAATACTACAATAGCCATTTTCCTCAAATTGTGATATGTGATTATTGATATCATTTTTTTACCCTATATGTAAAATATACTAAACTCAACAGTCTGTTTTTTAATGGGAGTCATCTCACAATATCAAACTGCACCAAATTTTGCTATATACATGTTCTTTAAAAATCTTCTTCTCAGAAACTAATCAGCCAGAAAAGCTGAAACTCATGTGGAAGCATCCTCAGGTGGGGTAGATTTAAGTTTGTTCAAAACATGACCTCCAGCGGTAGGGTAGGGCCATAATTGGGTGGGGTCGAATTTTTACATAGGAATATATAGAGAAAAATCTTTAAAAACCTTCTTCCCACAAAATGATTGGCCAAAAAAGCTGAAACTTGAGTGGAAGCATCCTCAGGTAAGGACTGGGTAGATTCAAGTTTGTTCAAATCATGATCCCGGGGATAGGATGGGGTCACAATGGGGAGGGAGGAGGGGGACACATTTTACATAGGAGTATATAGAGAAAAAGCTTTAAAAATCTTCTACAAAACCATTTGCCTTTAAAAGCTGTAACGTTAGTAAAAGCAACCTTATGTAGTGTAGATTCAAATTCGTTAAAATCCAAATCTTGAGGAGTAGAGTGGGGTCCCATTCGGGATCCAATTTTACAAAGGAAATTGAAAAATTTTAATTCACAAAAACTTAAATGTTATAATATATGATTTTACATATATGCAGGCATTTTGACAAATTGCTGATTCTTTAAAATTGTTAATATTTTGGCCACTGGACGATTCTTGGGCCTCACAGGGGGTTCAGACGTAGGTTTATATTCGATGTATAAAACAATTGTCTAGGATCTTGTTGAGAACTGCGATGTTCATCATGTGATATGACTATAAAATCATCCTGTTAGAAAAGGGACTTTATTATAAACATAAGAATATCCAAGGGGAAAATTGATTTTTTTTTATACAGGATCTAAATGTATTATACTACATTGTCAAGATATTTGTATTATGACTCCATTAATTAAGCTGATTTTATCACGTCTATTGTTGCTCATGTGAGCAATGTGGCCCATGGGCCTCTTGTTACTCTTATAAAGTACTCCTACAAAGCTTAATGTTATCATAACGTCATAAAAGCACACAAAGCGACCGAACAACAAAAATATCGTTTAAAAAAATAAAATTTTCCTTTAAAATCTAAATATTTTTATATGTATTTTGTTTATTGTTTTCAATTTCTTTTTTTAAAAAAGGGGGGGGGGGTATAAATACACTGTATTTTACTAGATTGCGCAAGAACATGCGCAATGAAAACTAAAGTCGGCCTGCTTAATTAATTGATAGACATTTCTTGATACTTTTATGATATTATTTATCATGTATAAAGATATGTAGTTATCTCGTGAGTACAAACTGTAAGAATATTTATGATAATTATATACATTTTGAAATTACCGTATATGTGAGATTTTTATTTAACATTATTATTCTTTCTATTTAAGCTGTGGACAAAATAAATCCATTTAACCCATTTGGTAAGTACAAAAAAAGGAAAAAAAGAATGTATAATCCCTTCCTTTTTTCACTGTTTATTTCCTCAATGTTGTATTGGTAGTTCAATTTGTAAAACTTTCAGTTTGGAACACGATTAAATTTCATTTTACACTGTGTACTTCAGAAAGAGGTGGGGGGGGTCCACTTAGAAAGAATATTCTTACCGTGACCAGGCTACGCTCAGGACATTCTATCTAGGGTCGACTAAGTTAAGGGAAACATGTGTGATGAGACGTTTAACAACAAGGGGCATCATATTTCTGACACGCTGATCTCAATTTCAATTTTGTAAAAACTATTCTTTATTGTAAATTTCTTTTTTCTATAAATATATAAGAATAATCGAGTTTGATCATATTGATATAAGAAAGCTTCTCCAATGTGTGGAGGACCCTTCTCGGCTTCTTTCGGGACAAGAGGATGAGCGTTTATATGATGTGATGATAAATAATAAAATAGGAAGGGGGTCGTAATAAGGCCTATATTGAGATGTTCCTTTTAATTATTTATTTATCTATCTATTTGTTTATTTTGGTTTCTATAGGTTTGTTGCCTCTTATGGTAGGATCCGCCCTTATTGTGGCCACCCTGACGTCCGCCATTATTTGCATTGTGTATGGTGCCAAACGATACCGGAGACGGAAAGGGGACCCTAAAAACTCCGTGCGGCCTTCCAACCATAGGGGCACTGTCGACGTCCAGATATAAATCGCAGCGCCAAAATCGGCCCCTATTAACAGCTGATCATAAACTCCTGCCGTATCTCAATTAATTATAAGAGGGAAAGTGGCCTTCAATGAAATTAAATCAGGTCGCGTGTTATATATTTCTGTGTTCTTCAGATAGTATCACTTTAAAGTATATATATTAAAATCCTGTGTTTTGTCTTTAAACTTTACGACTTCTACGACTTTGATCTACAAAATGGTCCATGTATTATTGACTCAGCACTGTGGACAGTACACCTTTAATACCCACCTTTTATTATTGACGTCTGTCGTCGCTCGGGTAAAGTTTCCAACTATATGCCAGAGATTTAGAAAAAGTTAGCCCAAAATAAAACAAGTTTCCTTTTTATTAAGATTTTTATTAAGATTTGAATAGTTATATATTATTAATATTCATTTGTGAATTAAACAAGATTTTTTAACCTGTGTATTACGGTTACCTGCACAGAGAATACACTGTATTCAATGTATATACCAGGGAATGGAACCCTACAACTGGTGGTCCATATATAATCGTGCTACAATGTAGCTGTAAATAAACTCACTTAATCCTACAGAAGTTCTCTCTGAGTCGATATAAAAACTGTTCAAGAGGTCGGGTGATCATAAATTTACTACAGTTACTGTTCTCGTTCTTGCGAACAGTATTTCGTTTCACATTTTTATGACTAACAGAATAGCTAGCTTTATGTTGGCAATCTATTTTCACAAATGAGAAAAAATAATTGCATTTTGTACATAACTAAACTGTACATTATGTGGATTATAAAGTAAATACATAGATACACATTTCCAAACTGTACATTATGTGGATTATACAGTAAATACATAGATACACATTTCCAAACTGTACATTATGTGGATTATACAGTAAATACATAGATACACATTTCCAAACTTCTTTTTACGTTTTATAATCTCAGTAATAAATTTGAAGTGAAAAAAAAAGATAAAAGCAAACATGAAAAATTGGTTCGAACAAAACAACGAATTTGAGACACAGGGAGATAGAGGGATTTGATTGAAGAGCAAAAAAAAAAAACTTTTAACGCTAGTATATTTACAAAGCACATAGCAAAAACTACTTATAAATTAGTGATTGTATAGACAGTAATTTTTTTCAATTTCCTTATAGACTTAGTGTTTTTTT
Source organism: Magallana ariakensis (assembly GCA_020458035.1). Taxonomy (NCBI): domain Eukaryota; kingdom Metazoa; phylum Mollusca; class Bivalvia; order Ostreida; family Ostreidae; genus Magallana; species Magallana ariakensis. The sequence continues at coordinate 61,168,866 of CM035814.1, read as the reverse complement.
TTTATTTTACTAATTATCTCGCGCGCAGCGATTATTTATTCACGCACGTACGACCAGGCACGTACATGCAGCATCGGTTTTTAAAAGTCAGTCCTATACCCCAAAAATTTCACAACCTAAAAATAGGGGGAACTCCGAGAAGAAGGTGGGGGTAACGTCGAATCTTAAAATTTCAATCTATACGCTAATTTACTCTATAATTTTGAACAAAGCCCCCCCCCCCCCCCTGGATGAGGGGGTGGTTCTTTAAAAATTAATTTTCTTATGGATGTACGATATAAGCTCTGTTTCGAAAAAAGGGTGTCCCCATCCCCCCCCCCCCAAAAAGGAAGTTTACTGGAGTTTTCTTTGATAAACTATCTGTACTAGGTTCTTAATATATGTTAATTGTTATTTATTACCAGGGGACCCTATAGCCCATTTTATGCGCCTATCCTAAAAATATGTTCTTCATTTTTAAAAGCGAAAGTCAGAACTATTTCCCCATTGTGTGACTGTGGTAACTGTTGGTTAAATTTGGGAGGGGGTGTTAAACTTGGGGGGGGGGTGTAAACTTGGAACATTAAAAAAATTAATTTTTAAACGAAAATCTACCTCTCCCCCCCCCCCCCCCTTCACTAATTTTTACACTTTTTAAAGTTTAAAAAAAAAACTTTTATATCATTTTTTTTTGTCAACCGACTTCCTTACCTATAAATACATTTTGTTAGTAAATAAAATGTCTAATTTAAGTTTGTCTTTCAAATTTCTTCGGACAGTATTAACAATGAATTTTAAAAATCATTTTTTAAGAGGTACAGTCCCATGAATGCCCCATCCACCCCCACCCCCACCCCCCCCCCCACACACACACACACACACATAAACGAATTAGCATTTTGATGTTTGGGGTATTTGGAAAGTCCCTCGTATTAAAAAAAAAATTACTACGTTGGTGTGGCACATCCTAGTATGCTAGTATGCGAGCTTCTCCGTCCCAGGTGGCAATCAGTTCATCTACCATTCATATCTTCAAGTACAGAAGAGCTAATTCCGGAAGTAGGTGGCGATTGAATGAAAAATGACGGTGATGTAATTAAGAAATGGTAATGTTTACATCCAGAAATAGATCGTCTGTGGGGAGAAACAATCAATTGCAAGTTTGATTCCCAAAATGTCGGATAGTGAAGAGTTTGGGGCGCTGGAAACAGCGTCCATTTCTCCTTCAGGTATTTCATGAAACACATCGTCAGCAACCTGCATCAGTAACTGCAGGGCAGCGTTACTATCGATCGATAGTATACATTATTTTACATCCTCCTTGGTCTAAGAAATCCCCAGAACGATTTCTTTTTCTTGTTTTTATTATTTGTTCTGATCAGGTCATCTAGTTTCAGTTTAAAACAGAGGCTGGTGATTTTTAGCAGTGTACAAAATTTGATTTTTCGTGTTCATCAGTTTGATCATTTTTCTTGTATGTGTTCGTTTGCAGAAGAGTTAACACATCTAAGAGAAAAAGTTAAGATCCTTGAAGAACATGAAGCAGAATTTGGTCAAAAGAGGGCAAAGTTTAAGGAGATTTACATGCAGAAAGAGAGTATGAATCATTTTATTTGATAAATTGTTCATGATTAAGCCTTATGTTAATGAGAATTGAAAACTGCAAAAACGTTAACACTAATCTATATTACTACAATTAATTTTTCATTGCTAACAAAATAATAATAACAAAATCTATCTGCTCTCTCAATGAATCTTCATACTCTTTTGCACATAACACAATCAGAGTATTGTTAATCAGTCTTATTTTGTTGTATGTCCTTCTGATTTCATTCTGAGTTATATTTTCCAATGAAATAAAGTTACTGTAAGTGAAAAATATTTTATCTTTTTGTAAGAAATGGGTGGAGCTTCTTGAGTTATCAAGATTTCCACAAATGATATTTGTTAATATTTAGCACATATTTTGTGTTGGTAAAATTATTATTCCTGTGAACAGAACCTGTATCTATAATATATGTACCGTATAGAATATGATACTTTGTGATGAAGATTTATTTTGCTTCATATCTTCAGAGGAACTGGAGTCAGAAAAAGAACGACTACAGAAAACAGAATCAGAATTAAAGTTGGTCAAGGAAGAGTATGAAAGACTGAAGGGAGAAATGGAAGGAATAAAGACAGCTGTAGCTTACTCTGAATCCAATAGACAGGATGAGATCGAGGCGATTCGTAGACAGTGTAAAGAGGAAATTGACACCCTACAATCTCTTCTTAATGGTCAGTTACAAATATACAAAGAAAGTAAATTGGTGTTGGGGATAGTTTAAAATATAAAATAGTGATAAAGGGAGACTACCGGTACTCATTCTCACAAGAAGCAATCATCACATTTTCTCAACGTAACCTATCTCTGTTTAAAATGTATTGCAGAAGCTGCTTTGGTGTGTTATGAAAATTAGAGATGTGTGCTGTTTATCCAAAACAGATGACTGTATAACAATTAAAAAATGTGGGAGTGGAGCTAAACTTACTATGAATTTTGTTTATGGACCCATTGCAAAACTTTTGTTAGAGGAAAATAGGATATCAATTACTTTAAGTACATGTATTAATACTATTTTATATGTCTTTAATTTTCTTTAAAGAAGTAAGAAATGAAGCCTCAACATCAACAGCCATGCAGTATGAGCAGGAACAACGGAAGCTGAAAGAATTATGTGAAAAGTATGAAGAGGAAGTGTGTGAGTTACGCAGTCGCCTCAACCAAGACGGGTACGTCTGTAGGCCACTCAAAATGAATTTGATAAAATTGCTTAAAATTAAAGCTATCATTAACAATTTGCTGGAGAGAGTTCTTCACATAGATGGTACATGTGTACCTACCAGTACCTGTTTTGTACCTAGTACATGTACTACCTACCAGTACATGTTTTGTACATAGTACTACCTACCAGTACATGTTTGAGGGTTTTTTCTCAATGTTTTAAATGCAAGACCTACTAAAAAAACTGTGGATACACTCTGTCTTCTAGGTATTTGTTGTGCAGAATTGTCTAGAATTATTAGATTACAATATAGAGAAAGTGCATGATATTACACAAATAAACTATAACAATACAAATCATGTAGTGATAACTTATCTATTGTGTATTGATGTAACTCATAGCAGAAAATACTGCTCCGGTAAATAGAATACTAACAGTTATACCCTGCTTCCCTAGAGTTTCTCAGAAGTTACCACCAAGGTATATAACAGATGACTCTGCATGTCATGAACTTCTTGTACACTATGCTCTGTTCTCTGTGTTCATTTGTTTAGATAAGAATGAAAATTCATTTGATTTATCATGAATGGGCAGACAAATTGTTTTGTTGATTTCTAGTTGTCTGATTTTTCATCTAGTGTTCACTGTTTTTGACAACGTTCATTTATCTGTAGTTTGTATTTAAAATAAAACAATACTGAGTTGAGAATTTTTTCATTATTTACTGATTTCCAGTTATTGTGGATTTCATTGTCAAATTGATATACAATATTAAATGTTCATCAAAGTAAGAATTCTAACCATTTTTGATTGTTACATGAAAAAACATTGTCCATATAAAGTATCTTTAAAATGTAAAATTTACTAATTCCATGAAAATGATTGCCCCAAAATAATAATGAAATACAATCAGTCTTCCTTTAGTGTGTCACTTTGTTTTTCAACTATCATTATGATTATTATAAACAAATGGGCATTTATCTGAGATATTTTTTTTTCTTAAGATCATTGTAGAAATTTGTGGAGATGTCAAGCATATGTTAAAAAATCTATTTCTTACTGAATCCTGAACCTAAGTTTTTGTTTGATTTGCAATGTATCTGTCACTTAATACATGTATTACCAGTATTATACATAAGTATTTGTGTAATCACAACACACAAGCAGGTATTCATGACAAGTTATCAATAGTAAAGCGAATAAAACCAATTTGCCATGTAATTGTAGCTTTTGTTGCAATTTTGGTAAATCACCATTAATGACTACTGGATCTCTCTCTCTCTCTCTCTCTCTCTCTCTCTCTCTCTCTCTCTCTCTCTCATTGTTTAATTGAATAATGCATTACCTGTACAGTACAGTACATATACAGTATTCTCAATTTTTTTCTTTATTTTAACAGAGACGGGTTCTTGTCTTCTGTTGCTAAGCAACTAAAGCAGATGGCGCCAGGATCCCTGGCAGGAAGCAGTTCCAGTCTGGCCCAGGAGCACGAGAGTCTGGAGGATGACATGAGGAAGGTCAGGGCCACCACTATGTTAGATCGGTTTGACAATGTCTTTAAAATGAACATTAATATATTATTTCTTATCTGGAAGGGTGACATGAGGAAGGTTAGGACAGCCAACCAGTGTCAGCTTAGTTTGACAATATCTTTAAAATGAACATATTAATTCTCATCTAGAAGAAAATGAAATGAGCTTTTATAGTTAAATTAACTAGTTTTGTTTGTAGCTGTCATAGGTGAATGCTTAATAGTCAGAATTGATTGTCTTAAATGTTGTCATTTGACTTTGATTCTAATTGAAAAAAATGTTGAGTGAATATAAATCCCAATAGGAAGAAGAAGTACAAGAGTTATGGTTTAGAGTATCATGTCCACTGTCTTTTATGCAGGCACAGGCTGATGCAGAGATACTGAAGTCAGTGGTTATGCCTCTGGAGGAGGAGATAAGAAGTTTAAAGGAGCAGCTCCATGAGGCCAGAGAGAGGGGGAGGGAGGGGCATGGAAGTCAGACCTCCCCCAACTACACACACCCCACACCCGACACTCAATCCCTCTCAGAAATGGACCACTCCAGAGACCCTGAGGAGAGGGTGAGGCTTGGGCACAGACTCGGTTCCTTGTGGGGCTTGGGGGGGGGGGGTAGATTTCATGTAGAATTTATGTTGTTCGAGTTCATTCTTTCCTAAATCAACATTCGATAGATTTATATGTGATCTCAATTTTTCTATAACTCCAAACTACAAGTATCCATGGTAAATTGCTTTTATTTATTGTTATGAGAGGGTTTTAGTAACTGATGTCAAGCTTTTAATAGCTATTTATAAGCCTTCAGAGATCAAGAAGATCAAGGTGCTATTTACTGTTCATTCTAGATCAGTGAGCTTATGAAATACTTGAAAGCAGAGAAGGCGTCGCGCAAGGACCTGGAAATGTATGTAGCTGTGCTATCCACTCAGAAAAAAGTGTATGAGGAGGAGGCCGACAAACTCAAAAAGGACTTGGATGATGGTGAGCGTGCTCAGTGAATGAGCATGTAAATTAGCTAAAAGCTAAAACCATCATCTTAAATTTAAAATAACTAGACCACATTAGGTGACTTGAAAAAACCTGTGTATTTTTATAAGACAGAGTTCCTCTTTTCATAGTCTGTAAAATCCTGGAGGAAGAGAAGAAGTCTCATGAGGACTTGAGACAGACTTGGCAGATGGCCAATGACCAGTTCCTGGAATCTCAGCGCCTAATGATGATGGATCTCCGACGGATGGAATCAGTCCTGACCGTGGAACAGCAGAGGCAGATTGGAGGTAAGGTTAAGGTGTTCAGGGTAAGATTGAGAATGAGGCTGTAGTACTGCATAGCAGGTTAATTTGCCAGGTGTCAAATTTGGTTTGAAATTGGAATAATTTTATTTTAATGTTGAAATAGGGTTCTAGTAAGCTTAGAGGAAATCTTATATTACTGTGTATGCAAAACAGAATGGTAAAATTAGTAAGGGGGCATGAATTTGAAACATTTTGCATGGTTTGAATAAATTTCCCTTTGGTAAATGATGTAATAAACTATTTCTTCTATTAATAGAGCATTGTTTGAGGTGTAATTAAATAGTGTCTTTGAAGGTCATTCTACTGATTATGGAGTCCTTTGCATTTTGATGAAATGATTGTTTGCTTTTGCATGCTGGTCGTAGAACTCAAATTGAAAGACAGGAAAAGAGAGGCCCAAGAAAAGCGTGTCAAAGATTTGGAGGAAATGCGGAATAAACAGCAACAGGAGCAGGAGCGCCGTAAATTAGGTATTACCATAGCTTTTGATGTGCTGGTAACCTGGAATCAAAGATTTTTTATTCCAGACTTTTAAGTTAATTTTGCTGCTAAATACAGTACCCGCAACATTATTTTTTACAAGATAAACGATAGGATAGGATTCACGCACGATAGGATAGGATTAACGCACGATAGAACAGTATACACGCACGATACGATAGCATTAACGCACGATAGAACAGTATACACGCACGATAGGATAGGATTGATACACGATGGGAAAGGATAAACGATGTTCATGATAAACGTATAATCGCTTTTAATTATCTTCATGAATAACCTGATAATGGCATAATTTGGGGAAAAACACGTACGAATAAAGCTTAATGTGGAATTTCTTTTTAGTAACAATTGCCGAGTTGTTAATCATCGCTGCATCATTAATAGAATGTATAATAATGACCATTAATTTTTTTTAACAAAAATTATGAGCTTAAATGTTCAATCAACTTTCTGTATTGTTCACATTGCTTTCACTACCGAACACCCTAGCCGATCGCCGCAAATATTGCAGCCCGAGATCAAATCACACAGAATATAGCGGGTTCACTTATAATAAATCCAACTCTTATTTAAAGTAAATATAAAATCTATCATAAGTACATTTCTTTCTGTATAAGAAAATGATGCATTAAAAGCGAATTATATAACATACAAGTTAAATAAATATTTACGCAGATATACATTCCGCGTACGATTTGTTAACGTTGTTTTTATTACCACACACCCTAGCCGATTGCCGAGAACATTTCAGCCCAAAATCAAATATCACACGGAAAAAAACCGGGTTCAATTATAATACAACTCTGGTTTTAATTAAATATAAATTATATCATAAATACTTTTATTTCTGTAAAATATGATGCATAAAAAACGAATTATATTGCATAAAAGTTAATGTTTACGCAGGTATAGACTTCGCGTACGATTTAATATATTCGAAATACAGGTAAATATGTTACCTTGTTCCTAAGAACTTCGATAGTTTACATTTTTTTTCCAATGCTTACAAATATGATTTACATGTAATATTGGTAAATTTTGATCTTAAAAATTAAGAAATTAGTATCATAATAGAATGCTGGATAGGATTTTGTAATTCTTGTTCGATAAATTTTCTTATACGGCGCACTAAACGACTTGCAACTTTGAAATAAATTTACTTGCTTATGAAAAGGCACGAAACAATTAACCCGATAGGATAAACGGAAAAAACTTTTAAAATTGAACGATAAACCTGATAGGATTAACGCACGATAGGATAGGATTAACGCACGATAGAACAGTATACACGCACGATACGATAGCATTAACGCACGATAGAACAGTATACATGCACGATACGATAGGATTGATACACGATACGATAGGATAGGATTGTAAAAAATAACGTTGCGGGTACTGTAGAATAAAGCATAGAGCACGCTGCCTCTAGAAGTCTTGGGTCAGGCAACCTATTGCAGTCACTGATTCTCCGTTGTCATGGGTATAATTAATGTGTACAACTTCTCTCAGAAGCTACAAAGCCTGCCTTAACCAAATTTGATCAAACCTTGTACCATTCTCTTATATTGATGTGATGAATCAACATTTAAGATGCAAACCTTTTACTCATTTTGTATGCTTTGAAATTATTTCCCTATCACATTTATACCCCTTGCAACTTATTGTTGACTATCAGTCAGTCGGTCACTTTTGTGTTTTATAAGTGCAACTCCTCTTAAACTGCTGCACAGAAAATCAGGAAACTTTGTAGGTACATGTATTTAAAACACAATGTGTAGAAGTGCATATTGCCAGAAACTCCAATTCCATTATTGTTTTGGGAATTCCTGGGAATTTAGGCTATTTTCAACTTGGAATTTTTTGCCAGATATTGAATTGAACAATGAACAGATTGTAAAGGCATCTACTCTTAAACCAATGCACCTAATTTTGTGACACTTTGTAGATATTTAGAACGAAATGTATACATGTAGATGTGCATGTTATCAGGAAATTTTGATTCCATGTTTTTTTCTGGGAATTTCGGTCCTTTTGAGTCATTCCCTTTCATTTAACTATTTTGTGTATTTAATGTATGCCCTGTTATTGATTTTGTGTAGTAATGGGGAACGTGGGGTATGTGAGCTTGCTCACTTTTTCTTTCATGAAAAATGTAATGAAGTATTACACAAAAAATTTCTTTATATATCTCCCTTTCCCTGGTGTGTCATTCCTTGATGACTGAAGTTTCTGTACTGTGCTATTTGTTGTGAAAATCCCACCCATATATGACCCAGATTTCTCTTATTTGCTTTTGTGTGTACCATTTTATGGGTATTGCAGTGCAATATTATTTCTGCCAGCCGACCTTTAGAAAAAGGCCTGTCTTTATTGTATTGTGTGCTGCATGCTAGAGTAAGTGAACAGTACTATTAAGAAGAATTATTTTGTTAAGGTACATATGTGTGTGCCTGTACATGCACCTGCACGTGCGTTAGTGTGTGTGTGTACAATATAGTAATGGGAGTGGGTGTATAGTACAGTTGTTCTGTTGTTGCTATAGTTGTAGAAGCCACACTCAATAATTTACGGAGATTGAACCGACGTAAGTGTTCCGACATCGAGAGCATGATGTCTATGTTTCCTTTGTCTATGTTTACTTTAGTGTTCTGAGCATGTTAACATTAGAAAAAATGTTCTTTGAATTTGTTCTTTTTGATCAGATTGAATTCAGTTGCATGTTAATTTGTAAAAGATTTATCAGAAATGATTTTTTTAATTTCAATATATGTATAAATATTTCAAATTTATAAATACATTTGTATTTCAATTTTCTTTTCAAATTCAATCGAAAACAAAATGAACTATTAGGAATTCAAGCACATATTTCTGAATATAACATTTTCACTTGTTAGTATTTTGATCATATTGTTCACTGATCTATATATTGTAGATTCCTTTTTTTTTTTTTTTTTTTTTTTTACACCAGTTCAATATTCCATGATTCCTGCCTTTTAACAAATTGCAAAAATATAAATTTGCAAGTGGAGAAGTTGTATTATAATTTTATGTAGAACATATAAACTGTCGGAATTAAAATCTGCAAGAATTTTTACTGCTGCAGTAATTATTCCTCATGTTTAAATAGTAATCTACTGTACAGTACTATATTAACAAGTATTTAAGAGAGATTTATCTTCTTACAAATATTCTTACTTGCAAGTGTAATCCAAGTATTTTATTATATTTTACTCTCTAAAGAAAATCATTCTTTTTTCCTGACGTGATTTGAAATAATTTTTGAGAAGTTTTTACTGAAGTATATGTACATGTATGTCATGAGAATAGGAGAAGACTTCAATTTACACTGAATGCACAGAATTTGAAAATAGTGTCTTTAATTTTTTTCCAGATGCTTTGAATAAGATGGAACAGGCTTCAGAGGTAATTCAATAAATTTTCTATTTACTTATACATGTCAGTAATGTATTTTTTTTAATCCAAAATTTTAAAAGATTTTTCATGTGTTATTTCAAGGATACTCAAATTGAAAAATATATGAATTTCAAGTGTATAACCCAAGTTTTGCTGGATTTCTCTGGATTTCAGTTTTTGTAGAATTAAAAAGTGTTTCTCTCTCTTTTTATATTTGCCCCTTTCCCTTTGAAACGAATGGATGTTGGTGAATTTAAAATAGGTCTAATGTCAAGGGTTACTGTGTAATATCTCTTAAGAACAACTGTATTAGAACAAATTTAAAAATGTGGTGAATTCTTTCACAGGTGCTGTTTGGCAAACTTAACCTCATTATTATAGTGTTTGGCAATTCTGGGTAATTGTTTTGTTTTCATTTGATCCTCATCCATTGACAGAAACTGCAGGCTCTAGAGAACCATGACCTTGGGAACGTCCTTCAAGTTCAGTCCGAGTCCTTGTCCCAGGGGTCAAACTCCAGCATCAACCTCCTCTCGACGGAGGACGTTCAGGTCAAAAAGTCCTCGAGTAGTGACACGCTAGATACCACTGGGGAGAGCCTGGTAGACGGTCTGTCTGCTCCGGAGGACGGGCTCAGGGTCCAGATCAGTCCGGAGAAAACCCTTCACATGCCTCACCTGTCCGAGGCCCAGAAGAAAGCCATTACAGGTAAGATTCTGCCCGAGTCAAACATAGTTACACAATGACTGTAGAAAGAGCAGTTACATGTATCGTATGCATTGTCAGTGTAGCTCCTCTTTTAGACATGCCAAGCATCATTCAAATTATAATATCTGGCGCAAGGGTAGGTCACAATAGGGAGGGGGTGGTGAATGTTTACCTAGGAATATATGGAGAAAATCCTTAAAAATCATTTGCTGGAAAACCATTCAGCCAGAAAAGCCGAAACTTGTGTGAAAGCACAGGTTGTGCAGATAAAAGTTTGTTCAAATCATGGTTCTCTGGAAAAGGGTGGGAACACAAAGGGTGGTAGGAGGGGAGGGGGTGGGGTTAAATAGGAATAAATGCTGAAACAACAAAAGGAGCTTAATATTTAACATAAAAAAATCTGAATAAGAGTCATATGATTTTTTTTTGTTACTTTTTTGAGCAATATCTACTACAGTATACTTAATTGTCGAGATATTTTGAATTCGATACTGTAATGCTGATTTGATCAGGCAATTGTTATTATACCCCCGCTCCGAAGGAGAGGGGGTATACTGTTTTACCCTTGTGTGTCTGTCCGTCCGTCTGTCTGTCTGTCTGTCCATCCGTCCGTCTGTCCGTCTGTCTGTCTGTCCGTCCGTAACAAAAATTTCTGTCGCATTTATCTCAGCAACTATTTATCGCAGATGCTTGAAATTTTTACACAGTGTTTGTTAGGGCATGCCATATCGTGGGATATATTTTTGTACCAATCGGACGTCAACTTCCTGTTAAATGACGACTTTGCTTATTTTTTAACCAAAATTTTCAAACAAATTTTCGTCAAAGATTTCTCAGCAACTATTTATCGCAGATGCTTGAAATTTTTACACAGTAATTGTATAGGCATGCCATATCGTGGGATATATTTTTGTACCAATCAGACGTCAACTTCCTGTTAAATGACAACTTTGTTTATTTTTAGCCAAAATTTTCAAACAAATTTCCGTCAAAGATTTCTCAGCAACTATTTATCGCAGATGCTTGAAATTTTTACACAGTGTTTGTTAGGGCATGCCATATCGTGGGATATATTTTTGTACCAATCGGACGTCAACTTCCTGTTAAATGACGACTTTGCTTATTTTTTAACCAAAATTTTCAAACAAATTTTCGTCAAAGATTTCTCAGCAACTATTTATCGCAGATGCTTGAAATTTTTACACAGTAATTGTATAGGCATGCCATATCGTGGGATATATTTTTGTACCAATCAGACGTCAACTTCCTGTTAAATGACAACTTTGTTTATTTTTAGCCAAAATTTTCAAACAAATTTCCGTCAAAGATTTCTCAGCAACTATTTATCGCAGATGCTTGAAATTTTAACACACTATTTGTATAGGCATGCTTTATCGTGGGATGTATTTTTGTACCAATCTGACGTCAACTTCCTGTTAAATGAGTACTTTGTTTATATTTAGCCAAAATTTTCAAACAAATTTCCGTCAAAGATTTCTCAGCAACTAATTAACGCAGATGCTTGAAATTTTAACACACTATTTGTTTAGGCATGCCATATTGTGGGATATATTTCTGTACCAATCGGATGCCAGCTTTCTGTTAAATGTTGACTTTGCTTATTTTGCATATTCACATCAGAGCGGGGGTATCACTAGTGAGCATTGGCTCACAGATATCTTGTTGGGGTGAGCGATGTGGCCCCTGGGCCTCTTGTTTGTTGTTTACAAACCCTATACCATGTATGCATTGTTTGTGTAGCATGTTCTGGATATCATGTTCTGTGATCTTTTGTCATTTATAGACCCTACCCCTGAGTTGATGGCTCGTCAGTCTCTGCTAGCCACAGCCAGACAGACAGACAGTAGAATCTCCCTGGAGGGACGCAGGATGGTCAGCGAGAAGGAGTGGGAGCTGCTACAGAAACAGGTACCCTACACACCCACAGCTCAAGGGGGCGTTCATTATGTTAATCTTAGGGGAAAATAATACTTATAGGTATGAATTCCAGGAGTCAGATTATCATTAAGATTTGATGACCAAGACAAATTGCGTCTGAACCATTAGTTAAAAAATTATCATGTTTTTACAGTAAATTACCTCTACGTAATAAAATTACACATTTAAATACAGTAACAAACAAAATATGTGACTTTATGTAGTGTGGACTTCATAAGAATGTTACAAATATAGGGAATTCTCACAAGTGATTGGAAAGTGTTAGTGCAAATGACACAACTGACCACCAGTTAGTAATCAGATAAAAGTGCACTTAGTCATCTTGAAGGGTATTTTTTTTAACTCTCAGTACTGTATCAAACTAGATATCCAAGAAAAAAAATTATATGTACTATATAGAAAATGTAGATAAATTGATTATTTTTACCCACACAGCTGGTGGAGGCTCGGGAGAAGGCTGGTAAGCCCTGTGATATGTGCAATAACTACGAAGCCCAGCTTCAGAACATTCAGGACGACTACAAGAGAGAGCAGGTAAAGGCCAAGTCCCTGGAGCGCCGGCTCAATCATGAACTACAGACGCTGGAGAACAAACAGAAGTACATCACCGACCTAGAGAACAGTCTCAACAACTCAGCGACCGAAGCTCAAAACCAGGTCAGTGTCGGAGGGTGGGGAGAAGGTATCAAATGATCTATTGAAAAGTCTCTACAACTCAGTAGTTTCGCCCCATCTTGAATGCACCAAGACAATGAAATATATGATAGATACAGTAACATGAAAATTGTTTTGATTTGGTGAAATGGATGAAAATAAAATAAAGGGAAGGGGGGGGGGAATATTTCCCTGTAAACAGTTTTCTGGCAAACTTTTACATGTAAAATTTATCAGACTGTATAAGGCTTCTTTAAGAAAAGGAAAACTGTGTACCGGTATCTCCTGAAGCAGAAGAAAAGTATAGGGGATGATTCTCATTTATCTTGATTGAGATTACCAGTAATGTGAATAAATATCCATGTCTGAACTAAAGTATGATAAACAAACAGAGGATCTGCCCTATTTTATCTTTTTTCAATAATATTTTGTTTGAAAAACAGCAAAAAACTCTAACTGTCAGTAGCTTGAGCTACACTGACTTCAATCTCATAAGTTTATATGTTTATTGAACTTAATGGTATAAAGATGTGCGTGACTAATATTCAAGTCTTGATACAGATCACCAGTTTAACAACAAAAATCCAGGAATGTGAACGATACCTGACAGAGGTTAGGCAACAGAACACGCAATCTCAGCTCGAACTCAGGGATATGTTGGTGAGTGAATTCAAACAATCTCAGCTCAAACTCAGGGATATGTTGGTGAGTAAATTCAAACAATCTCGGCTCAAACTCTGGGATATGGTGGTAAGTGGGTACAGTTAATCTCAGCTCAAACTCAGGGATATGTTGATAAGTGAGTACTTGTATGCTTATTCTCAGCTTGAAATTAAGGATATGTTTGTAATGTTAATACGATCAATTTTGGCTTGAACACAATGATAAATTAGTGAGTTGAACAAATCATTTTTAATTAGAACCCCCGAAGTATGTTTATGAATGAATGTATCGGTAGATTAAATCGCACTCTATGAAATTTGAATTTAAAATCTTGCTTTCATCACTTCCTATTTTTGTTTGAAAGAACAGGGTCAACAGGACTTATTTCAAATTGTGATTTTCCTTCTTTTGCAGAAATCATTAACCAAAGACAGAGAAACTGTACAGAAAGATGTAAGTGTAATACATGTAATAGATTTATCAAAAATGAAAAAGAAAAATATCACCTGCCAGGAAATCATTCATTAAAAGGACACTTGAAAGTGTAGCATGCTCGATTTCTGGTAAATGAAATGAGGCATGATGTTTAATTAGAGTAGTAGAAAGAATCTGTGTGAATTTAAAATGTACCAGTTGATAAATATGCATTAACTTCCTTAATTAGCCATGACAGATGTGGACAGATAGATTATATGAATCCTGTGCTCATTTCCCCCAGTTCCTGTACTTGTTTTTTGTACCATCCTGTAAACACTAAACAGTTTCAGAAGCTTTTGGGTATGGTGGGAATCTAGGATAAATGTTAACAGTTCTTATTTTCTGACTACAGCTCGTGAAGCTACAGAGTGAGAATGATTCCTTAATGGGTGCACACTCAAAGTTTGCCCAGCAGCTTCAGAATGAGGATATCAACCTACCCAACAACATGGAGGTAACACGTCACAGACAAATCTAACAAATGGCCAATCATCTAATCAAGTTATCAAGTGATTAACTAAAGAGTAATTGTTGTCTAATTTTTTGATGCACAGGTGGACCACAAGGTACTAACCTTCATAATACTGTGGAATCTTTTGAATTCATGGTGGCTCAATTTTCCTGGTATTTGTGGGTAGTCCTCCCCCACGAATTTACATCCTCAACGAAAACAAATTTAGAAAGACAACTTTAGAAAGAATTGTTGTTCCTACTGGAACTAAAATCTGACGCATCCAGGAAATTATATTCCCATGAATAAGCAAAAAACCCACAATCCACAAAAATTGGCACCCACAAATTTAAATAATTCCACAGTATTCTTATGCTAACCATAGTGGTTATTTTTCACCAAATTTATTATGAAAAACCCTTGTATCAAAAAATTCCCAAAACCTCAAAACCTTCCAGAGCCTCTCTCATTAAGAAGAAACTGTCCTCCCACACACACACCCAGATCATAAAGTCACACAGAGAACAGATATCTATGCATTGTTGCACAGCCCCACACTTACATATCATATGCGGTAGTTAAGTTGAATAGCGCAAAATTTTTATTTCATTATTAAAAAGTGATTTTCATTTTATCTATTTGTTAGCAAGATTAAAACCATGTAAGTACTGATTTTCTAGGAGCTACAACTTCTGTTACTGAAGTACAGAGAGGAAATCATTCAGGCAAAGGTGGCCAAGGAACACATAGAAAGCTCGCTCAAGAGTGAAAATATGTTTCTAAAATCACGGGTCCACGCGGAACAGGAAGAGAAAAACACGCTAGAGGAGACCCTGAATCAGGAGATAAACAGTCTGCAGGAAAAACTAGGTAATAATATAGATCAGTAATCTATAGAATTATATATGCTAGCTCTACCACTTTACACGGAAGTCTACCACTTTTTAGCTCACCGAAACGAAGTCTGGGGGGGGAGCTTATGCTATACCCTCGGCGTCGGTGTCGGCATCCGGACCTGGTTAAAGTTTTTGTTGCAGGTCCTGTATCTAAGTTATTACTTGTCCTATCTTCACCAAACTTGCATGGATGATGCATCTTGACCTACTTATGGACTTGAAAGACTTAGATGCTGAATCAGGGCCATGAGTTTCAGATGCTGGAGGAGGTTAAGGTTTTTGGAGCAGGTTAAAGTTTTTGGTGCAGGTGCCCTTTGATAGCAATTTCTAACTTACTACTGGTCCTAACTTTACCAAACTTGCATGGATGGTGCATCTTATGATACTGATGCACCAGACATGCTTTAATGCTGAATCTGAGCCATAGGTTTCAGATGCTGGATGAGGTTAAGGTTTTTGGAACAGGTCACATGTTTAATAAATATTAGTACTATTTCAAACTTGCATAGTTGATTGAACTATAATATAAATGAATCACAGAGGTAGCTTCAGATGCAGAGCCTGATCTCCATTATCAAGGATGCTAAAAAATATATCTTAGTTATTACTGGTCCTAACTTTACCAAACTTACATGGATGGTGCGTCTTATGATACTGATGCACCTGACAGACATGAATGCTGAATTTGACCCATAGGTTTCGGATGCTGGAGGGAGGTTAAAGTTTTAAGACCTGGTGTTTTTGAAACAGGTGCTCTCTTATGATTATATCTTAGTTATTACTGGTCCTAACTTCACCAAACTTGCATGGATGATGCATCTTATGATACTGATGCACCTGGCAGGCTTGAATGCTGAATCTGAGCCGTAGGTTTCGGATGCTGGATGAGATTTGTTTTTTTGGAACAGGTCACATATTTTATAGATAATAGCTTGCATAGTTGATTTAACTATAATATTAATGAACCGCAGAGGTAGCTTCAGATGAAGATCTCAATTATCAAGGATGCTAAAAAAATTCTCCTATCTCAAACCTGCTTGATCGATGTGTTCGTTGTTAAATGATATAATATTATTCCTATGATATAGTATTTATGATATGATACACTATTGTTTTATATGATACAATATTATATAATATATTATATTGTAAAAAGTTATATGATTCAATATGATATTGTATCAATTTTTTTGTACATTATGATATGATATTGTATCATGATATTGTTATGTATAGTATTGTTAATTATGATACAATATTGTATAATATGATATTGTTTAATATATGGTTTTATCACATGCTATTGTTTCATATGGTATTGCAACATATAAAATTGTATCATATGATATGATATTGTATAATATATATCATATCATATGATACAATATTGTATAATATGATATTGGTTTATATAATATATAATTATATCACATGAAAATGTATTATATGATATTGTATATTATTATACTTTCATGTTAAATACTGAAATCTGATTGGTTTAGACGCAGTTGACAATCCGTTCTAATACCCTCAGCGTTAGCAACACACTTGGCAACGGGCCGATAGAACGAATTGTCACATGCGCGTAAATTATGCGCGTACGGTTCGCCGTAGAACTCACGTCTTTTCTATATAAAAGCAGTAAAATTTGCTATAAAATTAAGACATTCAGTATAATAAAATAAATAGTGCCTGTTTGGGAGTGTACCAGTTGAAATTGACACCCCTCGAAAACCATTGTCAACCTCCGCTTCGCGTCGGTTGACAATGGTTTTCTCGGGGTGTCAATTTCAACTGGTACCCTCCCAAGCAGGCACTATTTATATAATGTGATATTGTATCATATAAACAATATAGTATAATATGATATTGTATGATATAATATAGTACTATATCACATGATATTGTATCAATTGATATGATACAATGTTGTATCTAATTTTATTGTATCATATGATACAATATCCTAGAATGTATCAAATATGATACAATATCATACAATTCAATATCATACTATAATATCATACAATATAATATCATGTGTTGACAATATTGTGATGTATTATGTGATATGATATTGTATCATATATTATTATATTGTATCATATAATATTAATTATGATATTGTATTATGTGATCAAATACAATAATGTATAACAAGATACAATGTCATATCATATGTTACAATATCATATTTCATCATTATTTATTACAGTATTTTATTGTATTATATGATAAATATTGTAGGTATCATAGGATGCAATATCGTATTTTATATTATTGTATTGATAAACATTGTATCATATAATACTCTATGAAATGAACATATGATTATTATACAATTTTTTAACATATGATATAGTTATATGATATTGTGTCAAAACAGTATCCATGTATATCCAAGATCATTATTAAGTATGATTTTCAAATAATATGATAAAGGTGGTCTCATAAAGGTGATTCCTCATAAAGGTGATGCCTCGTCTCGGTGAGCTTTGTAATCTGCGATTACCTACGTTTAACTGTCTCCTGCCTACCGCTTTTATTTAAAAATCTACAGCTTTTATCAAAACCTGTTTTTTTGTTTTGATAAATTTTAGATAGCCATTTTAGAAGCCATTGTAGTCAGAAAATATTGTCAGGTTTGAAATTAGCGATTAACTTGAATCGAAGGCAAACAAACGCTTTTTAAGTCTGATGAATGATAAGATTTCAAGCATGTGTTTTATATTGAATGATGAAAGAAATCACTTTCAGTGAATACATTACTGGTAGTTACAAAACATCTCAATATCCTCGCCAAGGGAAGCTGTGCTATTCTGCTCATGGATTTAATGATGACTGAATATGTCTTTAACTTGGCCATAAAAGTAAACTTGACTTGCATTTTATTGCAACACTGCATGATAATGTGTGTAATAAGCAAGTCAGCATCATTTTTGATATTGGAAATGAATATAAAATTTTCTACTAGTTCTTACTTCTCTTGCTCCTTAAATTTTGGCAACTAAACCTTTTTTCACTAAAGTGGCAATTGCTAAAGTCTCTGCATAAAAAAGATTTTTTTCCTCCAGAAAGGCTTAATCAATTTGATATGCAAAATTATGTGACTGATCAAATTTTTTTTTTTTTTTTGCATGTCTTGAGTTTGTTAAAAATTTTGTATTTTAGTTGATAACCTTAATTACTAATCAGAGAGCAGATCTACATATATATAAATAATAGGCTTTAAATCCTACATTTTAAAGACTGTGCGCAATGCTACCTCTTTGGGGTTCAAAATCTACCTCTTTTTCACCACTGGAGGTTAAAATGTATGATAGACGTATGTATGATAGATGTATAACAAAATCTTAGCAAAAATATAATAGGCCAATGGTCTATAAAACAAAATCTAGGCAATAATATTATAGGCCAGTAGTCTATAGAACCAAATCTAGACAATAATATAATAGGCCAGTAGTCTATAGAACAAAATCTAGAAAAGAAAATAATAGGCCAGAAGTCTACAGAACAAAATCTAGACAAGAATATAATAGGCCAGTAGTCTATAGAACAAAATCTAGACAATAATATAATAGGCCAGTAGTCTATAGAACAAAATCTAGACAAGAATATAATAGGCCAGTAGTCTATAGAACAAAATCTAGACAATAATATGATAGGTTAGAAGTCTATAGAACAAAATCTAGACAATGATATAATAGGCCAGTAGTCTATAGAACAAAATATAGACAATATAATAGGTCAGTAGTGTATAGAACAAAATCTAGACAATGATATAATAGGCCAGAAGTCTATAGAACAAAATCTAGACAATAATATTATAGGCCAGTAGTCTATAGAACAAAATCTAGACAATAATATAATAGGCCAGTATTCTATAGAACAAAATCTAGACAATAATATAATAGGCCAGTAGTCTATAGAACAAAATCTAGACAATAATATAATTGGCCAGAAGTCTATAGAACAAAATCTAGAAAATAATATAATAGGCAAGGAGTCTATAAAACAAAATCTAGACAATAATATAAGAGACCAGAAGTCTATTATACAAAATTTAGGCAAAATATAATAGGCCAGAAGTCTATAGAACAAAATCTAGACAATAATATAATAGGCCAGAAGTCTAGAGAACAAAATCTAGACAATAATATAATAGGCCAGTAGTCTATAGAACAAAATCTAGACAATAATATAATAGACCAGAAGTCTATTATACAAAATCTAGGCAATAATATAATAGGTCAGTAGTCAATAGAACAAAATCTAGACAATAATTAAATAGGCAAGGAGTCTATAGAACAAAATCTAGACAATAATTTAATAGACCAGAAGTCTATTATACAAAATCAAGACATTGATATAACAGGCCAGAAGTCTATTATACAAAATCTAGACAATAATATAATAGGCCAGAAGTCTATAGAACAAAATCTAGAAAATAATATAATAGGCCAGTAGTCTATAGAACAAAATCTAGGCAAAAATATAATAGGTTAGTAGTCTATGGAACAAAATCTAGACAATGATATAATAGGCCAGAAGTCTATAGAACAAAATCTAGAAAATAATATAATAGGCTAGAAGTCTATTATACAAAATCTAGACAATAATATATAGGCCAGTAGTCTATAGAACAAAATATAGACAATGATATAATGGGCCAGAAGTCTATAGAACAAAATCTAGACAAAAATATAATAGACCAGAAGTCTATTATACAAAATCTAGGCAATAATACAATAGGTCAGTAGTCTATAGAACAAAATCTAGACAATGATATAATAGGCCAGTAGTCTACAGAACAAAATCTAGACAATAATATAATAGGCCAGAAGTCTATAGAACAAAATCCAGACAATAATATAATAGACCAGAAGTCTATTATACAAAATATAGGCAATAGTATAATAGGTCAGTAGTCTATAGAACAAAGTCTAGACAATGATATAATAGGCCAGTAGTCTATAGAACAAAATCTAGACAATAATATAATAGACCAGAAGTCTATTATACAAAATATAGGCAATAATATGATAAGTCAGTAGTCTATAGAACAAAATCTAGACAATAATATAATAGACCAGAAGTCTATTATACAAAATCTAGGCAATAATATAATAGGTCAGTAGTCTATAGGACAAATTCTAGTCAATAATATTATAGGCAAGGACTCTATAGAACAAAATCTAGACAATAATATAATAATATAATAGACCAGAAGTCTATTATGCAAAATCTAGGCAATAATATAATAGGTCAGAAGTCTATAGAACAAAGTCTAGACAATGATATAATAAGCCAGTAGTCTAAAGAACAAAATCTAGACAATAATATAATAGGCCAGAAGTCTATAGAACAAAATCTAGACAATAATATAATAGGCCAGAAGTCTATAGAACAAAATCTAGACAATAATGTAATAGACCAGAAGTCTATTATACAAATCAAGACAATGATATAACAGGTCAGAAGTCTATTATACAAAATCTAGACAATAATATAATAGGCCAGAAGTCTATAGAACAAAATCTAGACAATAATATAATAGGCCAGAAGTCTATAGAACAAAATCTAGACAATAATATATTAGTCCAGTAGTCAATAGAACAAAATATAGACAATGATATAATGGGCCAGAAGTCTATAGAACAAAATCTAGACAAAAATATAATAGACCAGAAGTCTATTATACAAATTTAGGCAATAATATAATAGGTCAGTAGTCTATAGAACAAAATATAGACAATGATATAACAGGCCAGAAGTCTATAGAACAAAATCTAGACAATGATATAACAGGCCAGAAGTCTATTATACAAAATCTAGACAATAATATAATAGGCCAGTAGTCTATAGAACAAAATATAGACAATGATATAATAGGCTGGAAGTCTATAGAACAAAATCTAGACAATAATTTAATAGGCCGGAAGTCTATAGAACAAAATCTAGGCAATAATATAATAGGTCAGTAGTCTATAGAACAAAATCTAGACAATAATATAATAGGCCAGTAGTCTATAGAACAAAATCTAGACAATGATATAATAGGCCAGTAGTCTATGAAATGAAATCTAGGTCATTTATCATAGATGAAATCTTCTACAATCAACATTTTCTATGCTTTTAATTTTCTATGCGAAATAAAGGTTTTCGTGTATACTTTTTATTTTCCTGTAGCTGTGCAAGAGAGCCTAAAGTCAGAGTTGGAGAGAGAGGCTACAGTAAGAGCAAACTTTGAGGCCAAATACAAGGAAACAGAGCAAACTATGAAGAGCATTCAAGCCAAGTCTAAACAGCTGACATCTGCCTTACAGCAACAGGTGGAGGAACAGTCCAATGCAAGGGTAGGGACAGGCTGATATCTAGTAAACTTGATTGTATAATATATCAGGTCTCGGTTCTAATTATAGAAGCATGGTTTACATGATACAAGATACTGACTCTACAGCAACGAGTGAAGAAGTAGTGCGATGATAGAACCATATTGGTATCTTTGATCTATGATCTTGATGGATACATCTTGACGTTATGAAGAGGGCAATATAACATTATTTACAATATGAATATGAAAACCCCAGTAAGAGGAAATTCGAGCATTACTATAGATTCCTTATTTTACGCAAGTACTTAATTCTGCAATTCAACCATTTTGCATCAAATTGCAAGACTATAAAATTGCAAATGTCAAATTTTTATCATAGTTTCATTTAGGTTACCGTACATCAGTAGATTTAAAAATGTGCGAGATGTGCTTCTTTCAATTTCACATGGATATTAATTCCTTGCATTAAAATTAAGAATCTACAGTATATTTCTACTGATAGCAGATATTATTGCTATTTTTAGTTATATATTTTGTTTGATTGCAGACACAGCTGGAAAATGAGCTCCAGAAACAAAAGGGCAAAGTTCAGTCCCTCCAGATTGACCTTGACAACAGTGAGGCCGTACAGAGGGACTTTGTCAAGCTCTCACAGTCACTACAGGTAATTCACCTGTGTAACACTTCCACTTTTATTATCACAACAGCTTATGTAATATGTCATTTAACAATTACAGTCATTAATGCATTCTGTATCTACCGTGTGACCTTGGTTGTCAAGGACATCAGATATATCACATTAACAATATTTGGTTATAAAACTAATGAAGTTTTCCTTTTATGAACATCATAGAGATGTTGAAATTATTAACGAAGTGATTCTCGTAAGATTAAAAAGGAAAGCTAGACAGAGACATTACTTAACATATGTGACATATCATGTTGAATGACCGTTTTCAGATACAACTAGAGAAGATTAGACAGGCTGAAAATGAAGTACGGTGGCAGCATGAAGATGATATAGAAGACTGTACAAACTGTAAACAGGCATTTAGTGTCACCAAGAGAAAGGTATGAACAAACTGTAAACATGAATTCATTACAAGGGTGTTAGCTGTAACCATGTTTTACTGTAGATGAGAGAACAGTATGATATACCCTTTAATGATCATGAAACATATGATTTTCTTTTGCTGTCATCGCCACTGATATATTTTATTTGCTTGCAGCACCATTGTCGACACTGTGGTAAAATCTTTTGTTCGGACTGTATATCTAAGACAGTAAATAGTGGGCCCAACAGCCGGTCGTTCCGAGTCTGTGACATCTGCCACACGATCCTTGTCAAGGACGCCATGCCTTACTTCAGCACGGAACCCCCCAGCACGCCTGACTAGACGGAGTTCTCCCCCTTTGTTTTACATTATTATTTTACATTATTATTGTTATAATATGTCTTTGTTGTTACTATATATTAGCCCACTTAGCTGAAAGCAAGGATGAGATTTTCTGATAAAAGATTTGTAGCTTGTGTTTATCAACATTTAGTGTAGAGCTCTCACAGATAAAAAGTGCATTTATATTTATTGCCCTGGCATCTGGATGGTTATTATTAGATACACTTCTCAATTTTTGTCCACATATAAAACATTGTACCATAGTTTAATGTAGCTCTTTAAGTATTTAATGAGATCAGAAGAAACTTAAATTAATACTAAAGTCATCTTTGGAGGATTTTGAAAAAAAAATGCTTTTGATTTGAGATAAAAATTTGAAATATTCTTTAAAATAGCAATTTTAGCACTTAAATGATCTGGCATATTAGTGCTTGAAATAACTGAACAAAGCTGATGCGGTTCATAAATGTGACTTTTTTTTTTTTTTTCAAAGCTATTAATATTATAGTACTATATCAAGTGTTGATTTAGTCTTAAACAGCTAATGATCCAATTATCTGTCATTCTGGACTACATCTTTTGTTAATGTATATGTATTGCTTTTATAATGCACCAATACTTCTATATAGAAATGAAAAGACAATACAGTCAAGGCGGTTTACTTCTATGTAATCTATGAAATTCATAATGATAAAATTATGGTATATTGTTGAAACAAGCAGACACAAACACTTATTGGGGGAGGGGCCAAGGGGGTAGGATGTACAGTTGAGGTTCCTGGTGTTGTGTGCTTTAGAAGTTAATATCTACAGAACTCTGATCAGAAAGAGTTTTCTGTAAAATTATGGACTAGTGGATGTTATGTTATAGCTCTGTCTATTTGTCTGTCTGTGTTAGGAGCTATTTATTACACCAGAGTGAGTGGAGGGATTTATCGTAATACTTGTATTCAGGGTGAATGCGGATGTATGTTTAGCGATATGAGTGAGTGTGAGTGGCAGGATTTATCTTTTATTCCAAGTGAATGTATATATATATATATATGTAGAGATATGTTTGAGTGGGGTGTTTGATGAAGAGAGTAAGTAACATGACAGGTCTATCTCCAACAGTTGTGTGATCAGCTAGGCTACTACTCTTACACTAGAAATTTGTTTATTCTGGTGCATTGAGCAGATTAGGTGTTTGATATAATTTTCCTGAATAGGTATGTTTATTTAAAAAATTGGCTAAGGCTCTAAATAGATAGTGTTTAAAAGATAGTCCATTATGTCAATCACTGTAGAAATCTGAGTTTAAATACATGAAGGTTTCATTTTAAATGTCAGCTCATGTGGATAGACATGGTCATATAAAAACTTGGTTGTTTTATTCAAAGTGAAATGAATGCTTGATTTTTATTTTTCATTTTCTGAAAGATTTCTGTGATACATACAAGACTTGGTATAAATGGCCTCATTTTAGATCTGAGAAATGCTGGTGCAACATGTATTAGGATGGTTTGTTTTATTGTATGTTTCCATGTCATGATTATACTGCAATTTTTCACAAACTTGATTGGCAATGCTCTTGGGAAGCAAAATTCTAATGGCAATGTTTTAGAATGTTATAGAGACTGTATTACATTCAGATTATGATTTTCAATTTTGTTATGGCTTTTGTATCAAATTGTGATACACGTGCTACAGTCTGTCCCAAGATATTTATGAAGCACATTTGGAGGATTTAATAAAAATACACATATCTGTGAAAGAAGTGCAATTGAAATCAATGAAAGGGAAAATATCAAAGATGTCTTTCATTGACACAATATCATAAAAATTCACAGGAACGAAAACGGATTTCTACAGAGATTTATAATGGGAAATGTTGACATCTTTTCTCCATTTGGAAGTCGGAATACAACACACATTTTTTTCAATGTTGTCATCCAGATACTCTCATGCCTGCTGCAAGGGAGAAATCTTGGAAGTTTTTTCATACTATGGTTCAAATATTGAATAATTTTAGAAAAAATGTTCTGCATAAATATCTTGGGACAGAGTAAAATAACTTGTAAAGAAGCTATTCCATTTTTGAACATGTAGTGGATTATAAACAAAAACAAACCAATACTAATACCAGTGCTAGAGAGTTGTCTTTTTGAAATCTGTGCTTACTGATATCTCTATATTTATATTTGTTTTGTATTAATTGAAGATCATGTGGGTTTAAGGCTTATTGGCCCTTTGATAAGGGAAATAACTCTGGTCTGACATAATTGACTGTTACTCCTTTATAACATTTTCAAAGTAAATGACAATTTCAAACAAAACTTTATTTCAATTGTACTTCTTTTCGAAAAATCAATTAATACATGTGAGTATAAGTAGTTTGATGAACCTTGAATTTACTGATGTTTACAGACAATAACTTTTACCAGGTTTTAAGCTTTTGTAGGTCAACATGGTGTGAATAGTCTATTCTCTTTGAATAGTGCAATCTTCAAGAAACAAACTTTCTACATTTCTGCATAGAATTACATGACTGTATAATCGCTAACAGTATTAGTAACCTTATATGTTCAACTTCAGATGCATTCAGACTTAAAGCAATATGAGCTGTATTTTTTAGAATTTTATTTTGCTGCAAAAACCTGCTAGTTTAATAAGTCTGTTTTAAACTTAAACTTTTATGATAAATAAGATTTGAAAAATCTTTAATTTTTGTCGGAAGAAAGATTTCTCTTCTAACGAATATTTAGAAGATCAATTTTTGTACAGGACGACAATAATTCAATTTTGCTCCAACTAAGGCTTCTTAACGGCTTTTCCACAAAAATATGACTAACAGAAATTTAAAAACCATGATATTTTTGTCATTTTATTAGAAAATATCATTTTTGTAAAAAAAAAAATCACCATGAAAATGGCTGCTCATATTGCTTTAAACCAGAAATGAAGAAAATTTGAATATCTGAAACATGCTTGTGATTTTGTAGATGAATTTTGTAAGAGTTGTTCTTTGGTAACCTAATTTTGTTTCAATGGTTTGATGAGCAATTATAAACCACTCAACAGGAAGTTCTAGTCACTAGATGGTCTTTGTACTTATCCAGGACGTAGCAGTGTGTATTTATAGATTCCATTCTGTGGTGTGTCCGTGACCATTAAGTACACTAAATGCTACCTATTGCCAGATATCTTTGTTTTATAATGATTAAAGTGAATTATAATGTGATCCCTTTGTTTCTTCATTTATTTTTTGGTTGTTGTTTTTTGCGTTCGATTCATCAGTGTATGAAATTTACCATGCAGCTACCCCTGAATAAGGCTTTGGTTTAGGGAACGGTCTAACCAACATCTGGTTTCTGTTGTTTCGACATAGGAAATCCATACATTTACTTTGTAATGTTATGTTGAAGCAATCATTTCATTGTCATATGGACAAGTACAACTCGGAAACCGATGTACAGTGAATCCTCGGTCCTTGAAATCAAACTAAACTTATATAAAGCGAAACATTTTACAAATAAATGTATACATATCTTTGGCGTTGTAACATGCAAGTTTTGTGTTATAACGCGAAATGCACCCTATATGAATTTAATTATCTCTGATTGGAATTCGTGATAAGGATAACAAATGAAGACAGTGAATTTTCTGCGTTAAAATCAGCAGAAATCTTTAGGTGTATAATAAACATCGTTTAGATATTGCGCGAGTTTTACGTCTATAATAAAAAATTACTCTCGCAATTATTCGCGAAAGTTTCGAGATAATAATTTGAAGAAAGTAAAACAAATACAGGTATAACTATCTTCAATCAAAACTATGTTGGTCATTAATGCATTATCGAAATTTGCATGAGGATAAAAAAAATTAATCCGGGTTAACTAATTCTCGCATACCGGTATTTTAGAGGGGGTCTGCCCAGTAGCCTGAAGCTTCATTAGTCCGAAGGCACAGTAGTTCGAAGGTTCATTAGTCCGAAGGCCCACTAGTCCGAAGGTGCATTAGTCCGAAACTCGATGTAGTAAATGTTGTGATGGTTAAAGTAACTAAAAGGGCCAGGTTTGATTAATAAATTTTCACCTTCACAAGTTCTTGGAAGTTTAGAACACAAAATACTATGAAAAGAGACTACTATGATATGAATTGTTATCTATAGATTTATATGATTATTGTCGTGATTTTCGTATACCTATAGGTATAATAACTTTTTTCTGGTATTCAGATTTCTGCCTCTTCAATTTGACTTTTGTTATCATGAACATTATTTCCAGAATAGGAATGATATTTTTTCGAAGTGGAGTTTTTCGAATAGGAATAACCAAGTTACATGTACATTATTGCTAGTAAATCATATGACTAAAGAATAAGATTGATGCAATTTACGGATAACAAAGATGGAGTCATCGAAAAGGCATATCCTATTTTGAAATAAGGTTTCAAAAATTGTCTTTAACATTTTTTTACATAAAACATCAACTTATCAAATAGAAATCATGTTTTATCGAATTAAAACTGTATGTTTAGGAATAAGAATAACAAAGATTTTGAATAGAAATAACAAAACAGTTAAATGATAAAACGTTTTACACACCCAAGAACCTGTTTAGTGCAATACAAAATCATATTGAAACAAAACCTAATGGACTTATTAAATGAGTTTGTGTCTGCCACTTGGTGTGAACGTTTATTTCCCGCAAAGAAGGTAGTGGGCGGGGGGGGGGGGGTGTAGTGCTTTGTCAGTCGGTTAGAATAAAAAAAATTTGGGCCTTCGGACTTATGAACCTTCGGACTAATAAACCTTCGTACTAGTGGGCCTTCGGACTAATGAACCTTCGGACTACTGGACCGTGACTTTTAGCCTACATGTATATATCTGTGTATAGTACGTGTAATCATAGTTAATTTGAACTGCCCCTTCCCCTATCTGTAAGTAAATTAAATGTTATTCTACAACGAATTCATCTAAACTCGTATATATCTATAATTCTGGAATAAATGCATCAACGTGCACTGTGGGCATTTACTAAAACATCAGTGGTTCATACGGGTGATGGGGTATCGGGTAATAATAAAGTATAAAGACCTGCATACTTTACAAATTGTAACCCACGTCATCAAGTTGTGTATTTACGTATGCTTGGCAATGGTCGCTATCTTCAAAACACTTATATTTACATCTACCCGTACCAAGTATGATTCCCTCTATTTCTTACGTAAATCTAACAGGACTGATATCTTCACACCCCGTTTATCGATTGGTCAAAACCACTGACAGGAAATTGACAGGACTGAAATCTACACGCCCTGTTTATCGATTGCATGGTCGAAACCTACAGCGACCTTAGAAAAATAACAGACTGCATGAAAATTATCATGATGATGTTAGACTCAAATTCCCATAGGAGACGATTTGGCTGTTTCTTTTATCTAGAGTACTGATGTACATTAAAAGTTAATTTTACTTACTTTTTACAATCAATTTATTGATTTGTTAAAAGAAAGATGTAACTATAAACAATAAAAAAAAATTACATAACCCGCTGGATATGTACTTTTTCTGCAATGTCGCCACCTTCATATCCCACATGAATCACCATTGAAAGAAAGCATTTTATTGTTTAAATATTTACATCTACCAAGTATTATTCCCTCTATTTCTTACGGAGACTTATAGTTAATTCATAGCTCTATAGAAACAGCCAGACTGAAATCTACACGCCCCGTTTATCGATTGGTCGAAATCTACAGCGGCTGAAACTGACAAAAAAGTGACAGGACTGAAATTGACACGCCCAGTTTACCGATTGGTCGAGACCTACAACTACCTAAGAAAAATCACGGACTGCACGAAATAACCATGATGATGTCAGACTCAAAGTCTCACAGGAGACGATTTGGCTGTTTCTTTTAGCTAACGTACTTATGTACATTAACAGTAATTTAGTGAATTTTACTTACTTTTTACGCTCAATTTATTAATTAGTTAAAAGAAATATGTTAATATAAACAATAAAATGCTTTCTTTGGTGATTCATTCGGGTTATGAAGGTAGCGATCATTGCAGAAAAAATTTACATAACCCGCTAACGCGGGTTATGTATTTTTTCTGCAATGTCGCTACCTTCATATCCCGAATGAATCACCAAAGAAAGCATTTTATTGTTTAAATATTTACATTCAGTGTATATTTCCCATTACGTTTGCATTGGAAATCTGCGGCGTTCAATTTCCTATGAATACACTTTGCTTATTCATGCGCCATGAGCACAAATATAAACGTTACCACGTGTTTTGAGTATATTTATTTTTGTAAGATTAAATGAAACTTTCAACCTTACATAACCAATTTAATATGTACTTTTGAAAATTAATCATTAAAGTATATCTACTCCTTTAATTAAAAAGATTTCTCTACAAAGTTTATGGCACTATACGTTTAGCCGTGGAAGCGTACTAAAAAACATGTTAATAACCAGATAGGTATACAGACGGAATTTAACAGCCAAAAAGTATGTTAGCTCATTAAAGTACGAGATGGAGGATATAACGTACGGAATTTATAGCCTACGAGATTAAGCGTGTATACAAACGTGAAATTGAGCATGTATAAAAGTGCGAGATTGAGCATCCATAAAAGTGCGAGATTGAACATGCGTTAAAGATTGAGCATGCATATCATTGCAATTAAGATTGAACTTGTATACAAGTGCGAGATTGAGCATGCTTAAAGTAAATAATTATGAATGAAATTTTAAGCATGCATAAAAGTCCGAGATCAGCATGTATGCAAGTGCGAGATTGAGCATGTATACACGTGCGAGATAAGCATGCATAAAATCCGAAATTGAGCATGTATACAAGTACGAGATAGGGCATGCATAAAAGTGCGAGATTGAGCATGTTTACAAGTGCAAGACTGAGTATGAATAAAAGTGCGAGATATATAAACAAAATTTAACGGAAATGCATGAAAACGCTTCGATTTTCAAATGATCGATTTACCTCAACAATTCTAAACTTTTTGTAGTCGACTTGTTGCGAAAAACGTTATTGAACATGCGAAATCAAGTAAAGTATTTTGGGAAGCATATTTACGATTATAATAACTTGTCACCGTTTAAGTGATTTCAGCGTGTAAACTAAACAAATCGAACGCAGGGAAACATATAATCATTCGTTTTATCTTATTCGTGAATATCATAATTATAATGAGTGCATATCCATTTCATAAATATAACACAATATAAGAGTATACATGTATGCAAGTATTTTTCTTCAATATGTTTTAATTACATTGCTCTTTATGGAAATAACAAAATTTACTTTTCATCCGTGGGTTTGTATCTTCCCATTAGTCAAGTTTGTTTCATTCTACTTTCATAGAGCACGTTAGAAACATTACATGTAACTAAAATAAGTAACATATTCCCCGCAAATCTTCATATTTTGAATATTGGTAGTATTCAAACAGAAAGAAAACGTGGATTAATAATCAGCACAACTACTGTAGAGTGTTATTGCAATGTCTGTGAAATTACGACAAAGTTCGGGATTTATATATAGACGAATGTCTTATGGTGTGACGGGTAATGCGCTAAAAATCTGGGTGGGGCAGTGAATGGGTTTCCCCTTTATGTGTGTGTGTGTGTGTGTGTGTATTTCTTAATGTAACTCTTCTGAAATATAATTAATTCGATTGATGATCAATAATTTCAATAATGGGATATAAATAAATTTCGCACTACTAAAACAAGTCACACCCTAACATATATATAGTGTACGTCACGTGACAGAAGATTCCGCTGTTCAAATGAATCCGAACAGAAGAGGGAAAAAATTAAAACATGAAAGTTTTTTTTTTATTAAACCAAGGGGAAATTTTATACATCTAAATACAGGTGTGGGGTTCTTATCCCGATATGGTTTTGGAAGATTTTCGAAGGACACACTTATTTAGTTCTCCAAATTAAGCATGCATGCTTGACTAAAAAAACCGGGGGCATATAAGGTCTTAAATGTTTTGTCAGTTTTATTTTTTTTTTCATTCACTAGTCCATGGACTTTAAAAACAGTTATACCTATTCATGAATTTTCTTTTTTTTTCAAATCACATCATTTACTTAGGAAGCGATTTGTTGAGATTAGATCGATCCACACATTTTTAACTTTTCCAGAAATGGAATTTTTGGCGTTTTTTTTTTTTGTTTTGTTTTGTTTTGTTTTGTTTTGTTTTTGTTTTTGTTTTGTTTGGTGTTTTGTTTTTGTTTTTGTTTTTTTGTTGTTGTTTTTTTTGTTTTTTGTTTGGTTGGTTTTTTTGTTTGTTTTGTTTTTGTTTATTTTTGTTTTGTTTGAAATAATGGAATTTTCAATCGCAAAAAAGATCAAAGAATTTAATGCGCAGCTTATTACGTTAGCTGATGCAGAGACGTGCGAGTACCCATTATTGCCGAAAAATACACAAGTTTTCTCTATTTCACTTTTTATGTAAGCTGTCATGTAAAAATTTCAATGCAAATCTCTGCATTGTTCATTTATTTAATTTGAATAATTATTTTTATTTTATTCTCATCAACATCGACTTACTTCTGATTAAAAATAAACCCTGTCCATTACCTTTGATTAACAGCAAGTCGGGTACCCATTATTGCCGCTTATATCTTTTCGTCATTTTTCAGTAATTAATCGGTAAAAGGTCAAAATTTTAAAAGAATCCAACAAAATAAGATAAAATGTAAGAATACAACATAAAAAATTATATCATTAATGCTATTCAATCATATTATAAGCAAAACTGTTTTCGATGTCCCTGCCGGCCGGGCGGTTGTAAAGTGCGAAACGAAATCGAAACGAAACGAAACCAAACGAAACCAAACGAAACCAACGAAACGGAGTAAACAAAACCAAACAAAACTGAAAATCATTAATCACTACATAAAAGTGATAAAATATATTCATTTAAAAAAAATTTTAAACCATAAACATAATGGCCTTTATCTTTCAGATTGTTGTTCTGAATTCTTAAGCCGCTTACCCGGTATTTGCAAAAATTATAGAATGATGTAAATAACTGATGTACATTCTAATATTCTTGATGCTTCTAAACTATGCAAATCAAATCATTTTACTCGTTATTTTATTGACTATGTGAACCGAATGTGTGTTTGTGAGAGAGAGAGAGAGAGAGAGAGAGAGAGAGAGAGAGAGAGAGAGAGAGAGAGAGAATGATGAAACTTACGAAGACATTTAATTTTTTACTATCCATAAGAAATATAAAAATGAAACGAATATGTGCAATACAATGTGCGTATGTGTGTGCGAAAAAGAGGGAGAGAAAGAGGTGATTGTGTTGAGGTAGTTTACATGAATAATGGCGCTTTATTCAATAAAGTAAATTTTGTTAAAATACAGCGTCCAAATTCATTCTACATATCTTGAAACAATTCTTATTGTATTGTTAGCAACTGGTCACCATCTAGTATGCTCTAAATCTTTGGTTATGATGATCGTATGAAAGTTCTAATGGCTACAAATTTAAGATCCGATAAACTAATCAATTACAGATTATAGAAAGTCGATTTCTTCTAACTTTCACAGTGTTAAAATTCCGTGAGTCAACTTATCAGTAACGCCACGTAAACTTGAATTTAATATTGCCTTCTTTAAAGAAAAACTCATGTGATCGGATATTGTCTTATTGTAGGCCTATATACACACTTTACAATATTTCAAATGCATTTTGTTTTTACACTAAATAATTATATTACATTTTCCAGTGTCTTGCCTGTGAAAATACTACGTATCGATTTTGTACAATATAACCCATAACTTCAAATGACGCCAAATTGAGGCACCAGCGGGCTTTGCCTATTTATATTTTTTAATAATCAATCGTGCGGTGGCTTAAAATTATGTAAATATAAGTAATAAGGAATCATTCTTTGAATATTATGAGGTGATAATTTCGGTCGGGGCGTGATCAAATATATCATAAACTCTTCGGGCTTTATTCGATTTGATCACGCCCCGACCAAAATTATCGCCTCATAATACTCAAAGAATGATTCCTTATTCCTTAAATATACCAAACAAATCAACAAAACATTTTGTTTAATTCCGTTTCGTTGGTTTTTTTCGTTTCGTTGGTTTCGTTTCGTTTCGATTTTTGGTTTCGTTTCGTTTGGTTTCGTTTGGTTTCGTTTCGTTTCGATTGGTTTCGTTTCGTTTCGTTTCGTTTCGATTTCGTTTCGCACTTTACAGGCGCCCCCTGCGGCCTCATGCACACAAACTGAGGAACATGTGGTTTACATGTCTCGAGACAAATGATTAAAAAAAAAATAATGAAATGAATTGTATTTTTATTAAAAGCTTTTTGAAAATAAGTTAGTGTGTCCTGTAAAAGAAATAATGTGCGTGAAATTTAATAGCAACGCCTCTAAGTTACACCGCAGGTGCGCGGGGATAAATCTTTGATCCGCCTCAGGTTGCAGACAAAATGGCGTCTTACAAGCAAGCAGACGCTCGGTTTACTTCGTTAAATATTGTGTAGTAGAAATGGTATCTTGCTTATTTTTGTCAAATATCATAACACGGAGGTAAATGTTCTTCGAATTTGGACCTAAACAAAAAATGTCCTATCATCAAAGGGGATTACAAGTCAAACATTCAGTGGCATGCGTCATCGCACGGATACAAATGGGATACGTTTTCATAGGCTTACCTTTCTTATGGTGAGTTCCGAGATGTTTGAAATAATTTTTTTTCGTTCTCAACTCTTATAGTGTCTTAAAAATGGTGTTATTTATTTATTTTGGTTTGTAGCTTAAAACAACGAATATATAGAGGAAATCTTGTTATTTTCATAACAATCGGCAATAATGGGTACTCGGCAATAATGGGTCGCACGTTATACTATACTATGACTATAGATGATGTGTGAATTCATTTAAAGTACGTTAAATCCTGTTGACTTGTTGAATAGCCTCTTTTCTATAGTAAATTCCTAAATAATGTAGATAAGTGCTGAAAATCGTTAATGATGTTGTGTCTGCATTGCTGTTACATCAAATGCTGGTGATTCTGTAAGATGTGTGGGAAAAATGAAGAGTTCATTCATAAATTGCCCGGAAGTAATTTGTTGTCTGCGCATCGCAAAATGCGCAACATTTTTGTGATGTTTGTCTTCCGCTTTTGACAGAACACTGTACGTGTTTACGAACCGACAAGGTACAGTGAACAATGAACTCATCCGTGGATGAATTCATTCAGTCATCAGCGAAAATGAGACCCGAATCTTAATGGCCGCCCATAACGGAGATTTAGGAGGGTATTTCTCGTCCCCCCGAGCCGCGGGCTGGTGCGAGTTTTGTGATAATCAAGCCATTACTGCCTCGGAACAGTTTGTCCGTAGCTTCCTGGATTTTCAAAGAAGTCAGTATACTTCCGCAGATTCTGTACCTCGCGACCCTGTGATGTACGCCAAAAAGTTTGTAGAGTACTTTCTCCAGCACTTCGAGCGTCAAATCAAAAGGACTTCATACTATCTTGAGTCACAAACACAGATCAAATCCACGTTCCAAGGGAATGACCCTCTCTTCTCAGGACTTGTTAATGAACATCACAATTTGTCACGGGAGTCAAGTTTTGCTTCACAAACATCAAGATCTCCCACTAATGGTAATTCCAACAACCCGATAGTAGACGATTATTCGGACAATGTGACAGCCGTCAATACATCAGTAACTTCCCCTGAAGTAAAGTCGAAACACTCCCCCAAAGAAAAGGGCTTTCTTCGTAGATTTTCATTTCGTAAACACAAACGATCAGTGAAACATAACAGTGAAAGCGATTTGTCTGGAAATCACAGAAAGTTGAAAAGCAATCAGAGGGTTAAGGGTGAAGGTAAATCTAATGTCAAGTCGGAAATTCAGGGCTTGGTGAAGCGGGAGAGTGTGGTCAGTGTTCTTACGGGAGAGGATTCCAAAGGCAAGTCCCGGTGGGAGAAAACAAAACTGGTGCTGAAAGAAACAAGCGGGGGCTCCCTGTTAGAATTCTACTCCCCTCCAAAGGTTTGTATTGTCAAATTTACTCAAACTGCCATCACAAAAGTGCATATTTTATTGTGAAATTATAATGTTTATTGAGATTTGCAATTTTTCTTCCAATAAAAGGTCATTAAGTTGTATTCTTCAAACATGTTGTACCATTGTATTTGTGAAAGATGATGTTTGATTTGATTTGTTTGGTATTACTTTTATGATTTAATTTGTTCACAAAGATGCGATTTAGAAACTTGATATTCTTCCTCTTTTCATTTATATATTTAGTAATTAAGGAAAACAGCTGGAAGGAAAAATTGCTGAATATGTATTTTGATTGTGAATATTAATTAATAGTTTCAGTTTGTTTGGTGAACAAGACAGAAGATGTAGTCTGTAGTGATTTTAGTTTTTGCCAGTATCACAGACAGACCTCACCTCAACCTCTCTACCCCTAACCTCTTAAATCTCCCTCCAACACCCCCAGACTGCAAGCTGTGAGTGTTAACTCGATATTTACTGTGGTCGGTGTGACACTTACTCGAGTCCTTGCCGAGTTTAGCATCAGGAAGCTTGCCCTCACTATTCCAGGATATTGATCCAAACATTCCAGCTCTGCACAGGTGTGCAATTATAGTGTGCAATAAAACTTGTTTTTCTATGCTCATCTTGTGTGTAGATTGATAGGCTATCTCTCAAAGTGTATAGGAAAAGAACATGTAGGCTCTGTGCAAGGCTTGTATGTTGGTAATTTTAAGGGATAGTCTTTGTCAAAGTTGGTCTACAGTATATTCAGTAAACATAGATGTATAGAAAAAAAATAATGTAGAGGGTTGGAGAAGGTTTAAATTATCTATTGTGTATTAGTTTTGCATAAATATTAATTCTAATAGTAGAACTTTCCTTTGTTCACATATTATTGAGAGACAAACTCAGACTGGTAGAATCTAATACCGGTAAAAAGGTGTCCATGGCTGTCACTAGCAGATTTATGCATTGTACCGAGTTGTATTTCTGTGTTGAATCTTAGCATCGTAAAAAAAATTGATAATTTTACGAAACTAAGCTCTTTAAAACTGAGCTACTTTACATTATCTGTAAGTAAATATATTTGTTACAGTTGAAAACAATTTGAAATTTCAAAAAATTGACTTGTATGTTACATAGCTTCATCACATATAATATGAAAGTCTCATTTAGAAGGATTAATTAACATTCCTTAGAAATATAATGGAAATTTCTTTCAGCTCAGTGTAGAAGTTACTTGATCTTTAGGATGTTCACAGTGATGCTGAATGAGACAGACAAGGACTTTGTGTTTTGTGGGTTTCATGTCGTAAATGGTGTGATAATCCAGCAGGGTTACGGAAAAGACCCATTAAGCGTTCTATCTTACCGCATCACAAGGGGGAACTTTCTTATAAACATGCTCTTAATTTTTAGCTCTGTTAAAATGCACAGAAAAAGAATTTTTTGTTTTTTTTTCTCTTCCTGTGAATGAAACAAAATATGAAAGGTTGAATGGGTGTCTTTGTGTACAGAGAAATGACTTGGTGCAGCAGATTGAATCTGTGGGTCCGTGAGCCTTGCATGCTATACAGCAATCCTTGTGAACAGAGCTCGGGGTGTAGAAGCTCATTAGTGTGTCCAGTTCTCTAACCTGGACTGCCCTCAACTTGTCAAAAGCACACTGATAACACACCTTTTTCTTTACGTGGAGTATATCAGAATCTATGCTGCCCTACTCGTCAGATATCATTGAATGGATAATGGGGGTTGTTTTTGACATCTGTAGAACAGGAGTGACACTGTGGGATAAGTCACCTGTCTCCGGGCTTCAGGGATGATACACACACACACACACATCAGGCTGGTCATCCCATCAATTACAGCCCCCTATACACTAACAAGGCC
This sequence comes from Magallana ariakensis, assembly GCA_020458035.1. Lineage (NCBI taxonomy): Eukaryota > Metazoa > Mollusca > Bivalvia > Ostreida > Ostreidae > Magallana > Magallana ariakensis. Next base: position 61,131,891 of record CM035814.1, on the reverse strand, counting down.
CAATACACAAACAACTCCCTCAAACACAAACAACTCCCATACACACAAACAACACACACAGAGTAAGTTGTCCATCCCATCAATTACAGCCCCCAATACACAAACAGCCCTTCTACACACTAACAAGGCTCTAACAACCCACAGTACACAAACACCTTTCTTATATGTGTTATACACATACATAGTCCAATACACAATCCCAATACACAGATAGGACCCATTGCACAAACAAGAACCCAATGCACAAACAAGAACCTAATGCACAAACATATCTTTTATTATACTAACATGTCCCTTACACACAAACGTACTGCGTTCACATGCTGATTGACGTAGTGGCCTTGAACTGTTGTAAACAATGTAGGTGTAGCAGTGTAAACAAGTGTTTATTGCTGGAGACCCAGGTTGACTCAGGCCTGACCTCTGGCTGGATGCTTATGACGCCCACTGGCTAGTCTGTAGTACCTACAATTCTCACCTACAGCTCAGATGTAACACATATATGATCATTGCACCAGAACTGAGCAAATCAGTAAATGTATTTAAATACATTTGTCATGTTAGCATTAGGGAAGTTCATTTGTATATAGGTATCATTTGTGTGTTCTAGATAGATATGAAATTGATATTAGTGTTCAGCTTGTTAAAAAAAATAATATATTATCTCATTTTTATAAATAAAGATGATTTCTACAATCAGTGCAATATCCCATAAATTTATGCATTTTATAAGTTATTGATAACTGAAAAATAGGACTGGTCTTTTCACTATTTTAGGGAAAAATGTTTTTAAACATTTTAGAACTTTATTATATAATCTTACATAAGACATTTTACATTGTGTTTATTTCCTTATGTTTTTTTTACTTAGTCATTTTTTTAGCGGGGATAACACAACCTCCATAACAGTTCCGATCCATCAGCTTATTAGACTGTGTTATCTAGTGTACCACCCCCCCCCCCCCCCCCCCCCCCCCCCCCCCCGTCTGTGTGTTACATACTCTGTCCATGACTCATATTTCTAAAGACTAGATAAGCTCTCCAAGAATGTTTTGACATGGCAAAAAGATATATTAAATGACTCCTTTTGCTATAGTCTCTCTGATTGTATGACTTTTCAATTTTATGGCATTAAGTTAAGTTTTGGAAACAAGGGGAAGAACAAAGATTTGCAGAAAATGTATTCAAATTATTTACACATTTCCTGGACATGCAAGTACATGTTTATGAGTTAAGGAAACAATTTTATTGTGTGTTACATTAGTTAGATATGAATTTACATTCAACATGCATAAAAGTTAAGTGAAAAATATAACAATTTGAATGCAGTCATTTTTTTCAGTCACATCTTGATGGATAAACATATAGATTGATAGAACAATCTGCATTGTTTGCTATGTGTGATAAAACTCTTTTAAGAGTTGTGGTAGTAACCCTAGCTTTTAGTGTAATTTGTCATTCATTTACCTAGCTACTTTCATATGACACATTTTAAACTTGTTAATGAAGCCATTTGTAATTACTCTAAATAGAAAGATGCTGGTTATTGTGCTTATTTATGATAATTTATTATTACATGTTATAGGTTTAGTTGGTTAATTTATACTTTGTATTTACAGTCGATGAAACCGAAGGCAGGCCTATTTTGTTTCTTCATCACAGAAGCAAGGGAGGCAACATCGTTAGAAATGCCAGAAAACCACCAGCATACGTTTGTTTTGAAGGTATTGATAAACAAAATTTTAACAATGTCTGTCCCTTAGCAAAGTTTGTTAACATTCTAATCTAGAAACTGATTTTTTTTTTATATCTGAAAATATGATTCTGATATGTTCTATGAACAATGAATTTATTAGTGGGGACACTACTGATGACTGTTCTTGTTATAAAGTTGCTTCTGTCTCGCTATCTTGTTTCCAGGCTATCTTCATTTTTCCTAAGTTTTCTTTAGATATAGTCAAGCAACTTTGTAAAATGTTTTGATACCATAGTGAATGTCTTTTGATTTTCACACATATAAAGTATGGAAAACGGACAACACTTTTATTAAGATTGTAATGACATACAGTTAAATACAACAACGGGCCAAAAATTATACTGTGGTATAAAATCATGTTTGTTCTGATATCACATTTTCAGCAATAATATTAATTTATAATGGATAATGATTAAATGTTGACCGAAATATTTGTAATTTTAACCTTGTCTTGGTTCTTTTCCAAAAACCAGATTGTCATAAATAGTATCCCATTTCAAAGCAGACACAATTTGTATAAAAAAATGAAAATATTGTGACACATAACTTGGTATCGTAGTATACAAATGTATTTTGATATGCTTCAACTTTATCATAACATCCCAAATAACACTTTAAAATTTGTAGTCCCGGAAGGGACAACCTTTACAGGTATATGATGCTGTAATTGAAAATGAAATGGATCCATATAAATGTTAGAATAGGGGAAAAATAAAATTTCCTGCTGTTCAGAATTCTGGCTGTCAAGTCTCCAAAACATAAGTAACCTAGGCTGAGTGTACTAATGACTCCATGTTAACCTCCAGTACTATTACATGGTAATAATCATTCTAATGCATGAGCATGATTTTGGTCATTCAGTGGGAGAATTCCCCAGCAGTGTGTAGTTGTCTTGTCCATTCATCTAATTGTCTGGATGTTAGGAGTGAGATGAGGGATTGTGGCGTTAGCTGATGGTTGTCATGAGCTATTGATTCCTGTGACAGCACCTCATTATGAGGCAGTGGGAGGAAGCTCCAGTCCACAGGAAGTGATAGAGTGTCCTGACCTCAACATGTACTTTACTCAGGGCAGCATTTATCTAATAGATTAGATACATACAGGCTGATAGAAGCCGGCCTGTAAAAAGTCCAACACTGTCACATGTATTAGATAACAAATCTGGTGCACCTATACAAACTGTGAACATGTTTGTAACTCAAGCCTGATATCAGAAATGCTGCAGATCTATTTTATTGCAGGACTAAACAAATTGCGAGAATAACAACCATTGCTATTGTTCACTTTTATCTCTGACAAATTTCTGAAGTGGTTATGTAACTTGAGGGTATACAGAATTTCTATATCCCACCTACTCCTTTTCCAAATCCAATTGTTCCATAGTTTGTTTGGTGGCAGTACATCCATTGGGACTTCTATGTATTTTGGATCAATTATTTAAAAAATATGAGTCTGACAATAATTTAAAAAGCTCCCTGTCACTTGACTTGCATATGACTTAAAGGTAAATTACATAATGAAAGAAACTCAAATATATTGATGATTCAGAAGCATTTGATTTGAACTGATAATGTTATCACATACCGTATTTATTAAAAGAATCAATAGCTAACACTTGTATACTGTATGATTTAGATTGATTAAAACAAACAGAACCATTTAATGGTTACCATGATTTTAATTAGCTGAAATAAAATCCAATGTTTTATGGGAAAGGTTTTCAAACAAGTCACAACTATACTCCAAATGCTCCAGTAATGGTCTTCAAGAAATCCAATTCAATTAAAATTGGTTTCTTCCAGTGCTGGTCCTTAAAATTGTGAAATGATAGGGCCAGGTGAGTGATTCAGCCTCTTTAGGCCTGTTGGTTAAATCTTGTTAAGACACAGTAATTTAACCAAAGAATATTGATGTGTGTGATATTGAGCATTATCAAATCAAATTCCAAACTCTGGGTCTCTTGGAAATAGAAAAAAAGTACAATAAACCTTACATAATAATTGTTCTGTTGTACATGTACTATAATATTTCATAAATTGTACTGTTGTGTGATATTGTATCGTTAATTCACTGTTTTACAATATTGGTTTATTTCTTGTGCTGGTGTAATATGATATTGTATCGTTAATTCACTGTTTTACGATATTGGTTTATTTATTGTACTGGTGTATGATATTATTTTATTTATCACACTGATGCATTGCTCTGTTTATGGTACTGATAACTTATAACAATGCTATTGACCTTCTCCAGGGACAGGGGACCAGTGAGTATGTGATCGAGGCTCAGAGCCACCAGGACATGAAGGCGTGGCTGTCGGCGGTCAGTGGATGCATCAGTCAGCCCAGCACCCCTGCTGAGCCCCTTTCTCCCCCACCCAGGGTCCTAGAGGTGGATGCAGACTCCATAGGACCAATGTAAGATATGAATTAAAAAATCAAGGAGAAACAGTGACAATTTAGCTTAGATATGTTAACATATTTGAGCTCTGATATGGTCTGTTTAGTTATTTGATATGACACAGTGTTTGAAGGTTCACAGTGGCAGACCCTTAACGTCTGCTCAGGCCAATGATATCCTTGATCTTTGTGCACTCACAATAAGTCCTAATAGGTTACATGCATGATATCATTGGAAACATACAAAATAAGACACGATACACTAATTATATATTAATTAAAGTTTTTACCATAGACCGGATAGTAATAATTTGAAAACTCAGAAGTCTTAATACCCAAGTCCTTATAAATGGTTGTTGCAATAAATGAATGGAAATCTTGATAGGAATATTAACAAATTAAAATTATTTTAGATAAATAAAGTTAAATACATGTATAATTGTATACATTTTGTTCTAAATCTTAATTTTCTTATACTTAAGAAAACATTGATACTGGTATATGTGTAATTCAAATGAAGTGCAGTTCATTGAACTTGGTTTTTTGTTCTGAGTAAATAATGACATCTAAAGACCAGAGGTACAGTTGTCAAAGTCACTGAACGTTTGACAGTTGTTTCTTTCCTTTAATTGGTTCCGATTGTGATCCTCTCATCAGTCGTTAATTAATCCTCCCTGTATATTATCGTAGAGATTGGAGATGCTGGCTACTTCCTGTTTCTGTCTGCCTTTTAAATTCTGAATTGATACCATGCGCCCATGCCAATCAATTTCCTATGTAGTATTTTGATGACATCAAAAATAGATAAATTCCAATTTGTCTACGATGATATGTTAAGTACCAGTGTAATCCTCTCCTGTTAATTAAGGAAGCCGCCGTTCTTTTATTTTCAGTCATTTGGCATTATATCCTGATTGACAGTATTGATTCTTATTTTACCATTGCATGATGTCTTGCTCACCTACACTGTTCAGATTTTATCTTGTTAGTTTAAAGATGTTTCACTGAGCCCAAATTCACCTTTTCTGTCTGCTTTGAAAAGAATCAAAAGGCAGTATTCATTAGAGACTTATTTAGTGTTCAGAGATTCAAGCCAAAGTCTGTTGATGATGATGATGTAGGATGATGTTACAATAATTAGGTTACAGATCATATACAGTACTTTTCACCTACTCTTGTATATTCTAGCAAAATGAGAGGAACCAAAGTGTTATTCAAATTATGTCTCTCATTGATGGACTTTGCGATTAAATATTAATGTTGAAAAAGTTGTATTTAGCTTTCAATGTGGGAGAAATGTAGTTTGGAAACAAAAAACATTTTGGTGTAGGAGCCAGCTTTGGGTTGTACTAGTCTCCATGTTTTCGGTTTTAAGTCAGATGTTCTGTCCATTTTTTAGGCGACCACGGCTGCCAACTGCTCCCAGTGGATCTATGACCGATCGGAAAGGTAAATTGTTATTTTATACAATTTCCTGTAGATTCCTGTTTAAATGCAAGGGATCAAAAGTACATCCAATTGCTAAATAAAAAATCATACTTTAAGTTAAATTCATGTAGATAAGTGTACTATGTCATAGTACTGTAACCAATAACTAAAGTATGGGAAAGGCCACTACTAGATAAACGTTGTGTGATATTTTTACTGATTAGGACCAATGGTTCCACTATATTTAAATTGTGCTTTCATTATATAAATTGCACATTAACTGAGAGTTCAAATCAGGTTGAAAATATGACATTTTTCTACAAGTAGCTTATATCATATGTATGATGTCATTATAATTGTACCAGTATTAACACTCTTAAAACTGGAAACAATTTTTTATATTGCAGAGATGACGACCCTGCATCGTAGTTCCTCTCAAGGCAGCCTGGGTAGTAACCCACCCCCCGACGTCCCCCCTCGGCCACGCCCAATCAGTACACATAGTGACATCATACAGACCAGGATGTCCTCATCAGAGGCTCTTAACATGTCCTCCTCACCAGGCCGGCTTCACAGCGAGCTTGGTAAGTCCTGAAAACCGCCATACCAATTCCTGTCCTAGAGTATTAGTCCACAACAGTGGCCTTGGGCACAACAAGGATATCACTCTAAGGGAATATTACTTCACATGTAGCGAGAATATTACTCCATGTATAGCAGAAATATATAGGAATATTAATTCACATGTAGCGAGAATATTACATCATGAATAGCGGGAATATATTGGGAACATTACTTTACAAATAAAGAGAATATAGTGGGAATTATTACTTCAGATATGGTCTGCGGAAATATAGTGGAAATATTACTTCATGTATAGCAGGAATAAAATAGTGGGAATGTATACTCCATGCACATGTACCGGTACCATATTTTGCAGGAATAGGTTATCAATTAAAAAAAGCGTTGATTTGATTCAGTACATCTCTTAATCGATATATTTATATATTTATTTAAAAAATTTTATGACATTCTGCGATGTACTTGATTTTTATGGAAACTGCTTTCCGCCAAAAATCAAAAATAGAATACACAACCAGATATAATATGTTAACAGTACTTCCTGTCTGGTATATTTTTGTGTGTCAGTCCTTACTGCTGCCTACACATGGTGGAAACATTACTTCCTGTCCAGGGATGGGAGATGTCCTGATGGCTGACTGCTCAATAAAATAATTTGATTTCAAACAAACAGGAATAAGAGTTATTTTTTCACTGGAAAGTGAATGTGTTTGTACAGATCAACTGATAATTATTACATGTACTGTGTCAGTATTATGATTGAACATTTTCCTATCGACCTATTGCAATTAATTGAAAAAGGCTCAGAATTCTTACAGTACCATTTTATTTCCTATTGACATACTGCCATCATTACTTGATTGTTGTCTGTCGATTGTCAACACTTTAATATTGTTATTTTATGTACACTAATCCGCATCATATGAATAATTTATAGAAAGTTGTATATATACATATAGAAAAATATGCTGTTCTTTTGCTGTTGGATAAATAATAACTAATGTTTTCAGGAAAAGGAAAAAATAAGGGTTTTTTTATGCTTACAGCTGTTATACCTTTTAGAACCAAACAGAAAGCATTTAATTAAAAAGTTTGTTTAGTCAAAGCATTATACTAAAAGACTAATGCACTAGAGTTACCAATCCGGTACTTTATACGTGCCATCTGATCTTGTATACATGCCGCAGCTAATTCCAGCAAAATAGAGTTTACTTGTAAAACAAATCCTCAATTACATCCACACCAGTATAGTACATGGAATTATGGAACACCTGTACTTTTATCAAAACACAAATAGCCTGGGGCAGTTTGGCTTGTGGGTCAGGAAACAACAATATATGAACAGGTATCTGTTAAAAAAAAAAAGTATGGGCAGGTAAACAAGGTGACAAAACAAATCTATTTGGACATCATTTTATAAACAAAGGATGGAACTTTCTAAAATCTTGCAGGTTACTTTTTATCATAAAAACATCCAATAGATATATGGAATTAAATTGTTTATTTGTTTACATTACTGCACAGTAATGCATGGACACAAGCATTACCATGATAATTATATCAACAAAGATTTCCTTGTTTTATGATGATTGAGTTACTGTAAATGAAACAGAGACAAATATTGCTCTTCTGGGGATTGAACATGGGTCCTCTGGCTTAAAAATCCAGCACTAAAGATCGAGCTAAAGAGTTAACCCACTAGTCAGAGCTAGTAGGAATGCCTTATACCTGACCAGTCATGTGTCTTTGTGTTTTGTAGACTCCGGGAGAGATGAGACACACGTAGAACAAATGTTGCGGGAATACCCCTGGTTCCATGGCACACTGTCGCGGCTCGAGGCGGCTCAGCTTGTTCTACAGCAGGGACACATCGGACACGGAGTGTTCCTTGTGCGACAGAGCGAGACCAGAAAGGGCGAGTACGTCCTGACCTTCAACTTCCAAGGACGTGCCAAGGTTCCTGTTTTTTCTTTTTATAGTTGTCTTATTTATGTGATTCTGCTGTAAAAAAAGGTACACTGTTGAGTAATGATGTTATATTCTAGTTTATGCCATAGTTTAAATGATGCATATTTCCCAAGAAAAAAGAGCATTTTGTTTTTTGGAAGTGACATGCATTGACTGAAGACTTTTGGAATATTTCCATGATCTTTACAGTAAATGTTGAATAGATCCTTAATGTGATGGTTCTTCACTGGGTAGTGGTGTAATTCTTGTGGTGGTTTTTTGTAGCATTTGAGGATGACAATAAACAACGATGGCCAATGTCGAGTACAGCACCTGTGGTTTCAGTCCATCTTTGACATGTTAGAACATTTCCGCACTCACCCTATTCCGCTTGAGTCAGGCGGTTCCTCTGATGTTACCCTAACAGACTATGTGGTTGCCATGGAACGTCCTCGGACCCCACAAATGTTGAGGGGGTCACCGCGAACAAGAGGTGGGGCCCTAGGCTCCAATCCTAGCATAGGGAGAAGCCCAGGGAATGTGACCAGCCCGGTTGATCTAAGTGGGCGTGAGGTGGTGGTAATCAGCGGTTCTGTTCGTGCCACCACGGAGTCCTTAGAGAACGTTATGCGGGAGCAGTCCCAGGGTCAGGGGTCACATGGTAGAGCAATAGAAAATCAATATTCATTTGTGTGAAATTTCAGGCTCTAACTCATAATGAAGTCAAGACCTACACCTATACAGCCAGTGTTCTTACCTGAATATAATTGCTTTTTAAATTCAAGAATTTTTTATTTCATGCCTAAACTTTTTCTACCTGTCCTCAGAAATAAACAAGAATTAAAGCTATAGCAAAGACTCTGGCCACAAGGTTCATTGATTGAAAGAGGCTTAGCCTGACCTGGCTATGTTTTTCATAGATCATGATATGAAGAAGCTTTAGGCAAGCTTGGGCTTTGATATATTGTCCATGAATGTGAAGAAGCTATAGGCAGACTCTGGATAGATTGTCCATGGATGTGAAGAAGCTATAGCCAGACTCCGGATATATTGTCCACGAATGTGAAGAAGCTATAGCCAGACTCCGGATATATTGTCCATGGATGTGAAGAAGCTATAGCCAGACTCCGGATATATTGTCCATGGATGTGAAGCTATAGCCAGACTGTGTCTATGTTGTTCATTGATCATTGTATTGACGAAGTGTTCCAACATCTGGGTGAAAGATGTTTCTACTTTTACAGCTTGTGATAATGTTGTGGATGAAAATGTTGTTCTGTTTCCTTAGTTGTGTACTTGATACAGACGATTTTCACTATTCCAGAATACACCGTGGGAGCCTTGGTCTCCTTGTTTATTTTGTTTTGTAGTTGTTGTTCAGATTTTGTTTCTTACCCATCCAGAGTTTTATTTTATTTCATATGATCTTTTTATCAAGGGAAGATAATTCTTGTATATAAAATATTTAAACATGTATTTTTTATTGATACTTAATATAGAATTATACAACAACAAAATGCTGGACATCTTTTTTGTTTGTTTTGATTTTTACTATTTAATGTAAATATGAATATCCTTTGGGGATAAAAGATTATCTTTGTTAAAGAGATATAAGTGTATGATTTGCACATGAGGTGCAAAAGTTGAATGATTTTATCTGATAAAATTTTAGAGCCAAGATTTAGTTTTCAGTCTTTTAAAACTTTAAAGTTATAAAATATTGTTAATGTCAGCTTTCTTCTTTTTAATTCATATGCACATTGTCATAACCCCAAAAAATGTTATTGATGTAATAGGATTATTTTGTACCATATTTCATACATATTTAAGTATGATGCTAACCTGTGGAGACTGAGTTTTGGGAGGTTTTTTTGTATTCGGTATATTGGATGATTTGTTTAGTATTCTAATATTACTCAGGATCCATCCTTGGCTAATTTCTGTATAGATTACATGTATATATAAACAGTTAAATTTATTCTAAAATCACTTAAATCATTTTTTTATTATTTTTTTTTTTTATTTATGATTTTAATGATTTCAAAGACCCATTGAAAGACTTTAGCAGTGATCTTTTTTTATATACCTTTTTTATATATAAAAAATGTCAGTTTTTATATGAAAAATATAAATTGCACATGTAGCAAGCAATAATTGGGGTCATTATCTTGTTCCTTGTTACCTTGGTTATGACCTTAAATTCAAGATTACCTTGACTCTTACCGGACTATTTATTCAGTATCTGTCTGGAATGGAAACATATCCCTGGTTACTTGATATTTCTGTCGTGAAATCTTGAGGAACAGACAGACAAATATTGCCTTCATTGATCTCAGTAAGCTGTATCTTGCATTGTTGTACAATACAGAGACTGTTTACCACCCACTGGAGTTGAACTTTAACTGCTGCAAGTTAGTCCACTCAGTTAATTCATAGTCTACTTCTGATAGTTAATATACTAGAATAAAAAAATGTGAATCTGAATGTAAAGTAAAGATTATGTTCTGTGCATTATAATATCCTGTTCAGGTGTTCAGGTGTTGACTTGCCCAGCACTTGTTTCTTGTTATATGTCATTAGATCACCTTTTAGAAATTGTTTGCCTTCTCCTAACTCTGTCTTATAATCTATGGGTTGGTAGGTTGTGTACAAAAACACTGTATCTAAGAAAAAAGATGAATTGCAGAATGAAAAAAAAAATTATTTGTCGGTCAAAGACAAACAAACATTTTCAAAGATTGCTCTGGCCGAGAATTTGAGCATTGTTCTGTGGCATTCATTCTGGGAATGAACCTGTAAATATGAAGAAAATAAATTGGGATCAACCAAAATTGTTAAAGAGATGTAGGGGAGAGGGGAAAGGGTTCGTACCTCATTGAATTAACAAGGTTCATTCCTCTTGATATGATGTCAAATGTGAACAAATCCTGATGAATTGGAATCAAGTGTTGAATTATCAGAAGGAGCAAGGCCCGAACACCTTGATGTGTGTGTGGAGTTGTGTGTGATACATGTATAAGTAGTTCTGTGAGCTTTTTAATGTAATTGTTTAATATATCTGAAATATTGTTATTAAGATTGTTTCATTGACAGAATGTTGTGCAGAGAGAGAGAGAAGAGAGAGTGGATTGTTACAGAGTAGAAGTGTCAGAGGAATGGTTTTACAGTCAGTAGTGACTTTTATGTATGAAAGGCTTGGTCATCATTTCTATACTGTCTGTAGTGTGATATACATGTCTATTGTACTAATTATCAATGATATCAAACGAATAAACAATGAAGAGTACTTTTGAGTGGATGATTCTTTGGTCCAGTGAGGGTGTTAATTGTTATTGAGTTGAATTCTAGCTCTCTGATAAGATAAATACTGAAACCTCTGGACTCATTGTCCACACTGAGGACTTTTTATCTCACCTGAGCTGAAAGCTCAAGTGAGCTTTTCTGATCACTTTTCATCCAGCGTCCGTCTGTCTGTAAACTTTTTAAATCGACTTCTTCTCCAGAACCACTAGGTCAATTTCAACAGATCTTGGCACAAAGCATCATTAGGTGAAGGGGATTCAAGTTGTTAAACTGAAAGAGATGCCCTCTTTCAAGGGTAGATTAATAAGAATTTTTGAAAGTTTGTTTGTATTTTTCAAAAACCTTCTTCTCAGAAACCTGTTGGCTAGAAGAGCTGAAACTTGTGTGGAAGCATTTTCAGGTTGGGTAGAATGAAATTTGTTCAAATCATGATCTCCAGGGGGACGGTGGGGCCACAATGTGGGGTCGAATTTTTACATAGGAATATATATAGAAAAATCTTTAAAAATCTTCTTTTCAAAAACCGTTTGACCAGAAAAGCTGAAACTTGTGTGGAAGCATCCTTAGGTAGGGTAGGTACAAGTTTGTTCAAATCATGATATCCTGAGGTAGGATGGGAGTTGAATATATAGAGAAAAAACATAAAAATTTCTAAAAAAAAAAAACAAAACAAAACTGTGCCTGAAAAGATGAAACTTATGTTGAAGCATCCTCAGATAATGTCAATTCAAGTTCAAATCATGATATCCTGGGGTAGGGTGGGTTCACAATGAGGTCGAATTTTTACAAAAACAATATAAAGAGAAAAATCTTCTTAAAAACATTTGCATAGAAAAGCTAAAACTTGTGATTGCAACCTCAGATAGTGTAGTTTATCAAATTTTTCAAAATCATAATCTCTAGGGGTAGGATGGGGCCACATTTTGGGGTCCAATTTTACAAAGGAAAATTTTTAAAATTATACTCAAAAACTCAAATGTTATTTTGTATGGTTTTACTTTTATGCAAGCATTTTGACATTTTGATGTTTCTTTAAAATTTGTTTAGACTTTGGCCCTGGACAATTCTTGGGCCCCACAAGGGATTCAAAGTTTGATGTAGGTTTATATCCCATATATAACCAGTTGTTTAAGATCTTCTTGAGAACTACAATACTCAATATATGTGATATGACTATAAAATCATCCTGTTAAAATGTGGGCTCAATGATAAACATAGGAATATCTGAGGGAAAAAATTTAAAATCTTTTTATAAAGGATCTATTTCTCTACATCGTCCTGATATTTTGTATATGAATCCATAAAGCTGATTTTATTATGTCTATATTGTTGCTCAGGTGAGCGATGTGGCCCATGGGCCTCTTGTTGTCCATTTTGATTCCTTATATTTTTTTTCACCATTATTAAGCCAATATGAGATACTTTTCACCAACTGTGTGATTTTCTTCATCTATCATTCACAATTTTGTTCATAATCTCTGAGATATTCGTAGCATTCGGTGAGATATATAATTTATTTGCGAGATATCTTTCAACATAAGCCACATATTCTTTATGGGCAGTGTGATATCTAACACAATCAGTAAGAAGTCTTCTTTAATGATGATTTTTTTATCACCATCAGTGGGATATCCATCACAATCTGTGAGGTTTCTATATCTACAATGTGATTAAAAGTAAATATTTACATTTTCAACTGGCTTTGTCTGTGATAACATTACGAATCAATTTTGAAGCCTATAACCCAATAATTTCATAAAAGATGAGCGACACAAAATGAGCGTGTCTTATAGCATAAACGAGAAACGGTATTGGCTGCGCCGCGTAGTAATACATAGCATGTGCTATACATGAAAAAATAGTGTTTTAAACAAAATGTTGTTTTAAAGTGTACAAAATGGAAATAATATAAATATAAGTAATAAGGAATCATTCTTTGAATATTATGAGGTAATAATTTCGGTCGGAACGTGATCAAATCTCTCATAAAGCCCTTCGGGCTTTATTGGATTTGACCACGCCCCGACCAAAATTATCACTTCATAATGCTCGATCAAAGAATGATTCCTTATTCCTTAATTATATCTTTCACTGTCAGTAAAACATTCTTCATTATTAGTGAGATACAATTAGTGGGATATTTTTGTACCATCAGTAAGAAATCCTTCATGGTCTGTGAGATATCAATCACAACCAGTGAGATATTCTTTATCAATAATGAAATATTTACAAGCAGTAAAATATTCTTCACTATAAGCATAAGTTAAAGTAAACAAGATATAAAATATTCTTCACTATTAGCATAGCGTTATAAAGCTTAAAATTAATAAGATATCATTCACAAACACTGATATATTTATCAATCTTCTGACGTACATGTAATCTTTATCATGAATGAGATATCGATCTTAACCATCAATCCTAATAAGTGTGATATCTTTCATTGTAAGTGAAATATCCTTTTTTTCAGTGAGATATCTTTCACCAATAGAGAGGTAGTTTTCATCATAAGTAAGATATATTTTCACCATCATTAAGATGTCTTTCACTTTCATATATATTTCACCATTTAGATACCGTATTCACTTGATCACTGCAAAAGTGAGATATTTTTCATGGTCAGTGAGATGTGCTTAATGGACAGTCAGATATCCTTTACTGTCACTGACTGAGATATCTTGCATGGTTGATAAGACGTATTTAACCACTAGTGAAATTATTTCAGTGAGATATTTTTCACTATCAGTAAGAAAATTACACCATCATTGAGACGTCTTTCACCGTCAGTATTGTTTTTCATTGTTAAGGCGATTTCCTTCACCATCCGTGAGATATTCTCCACTGTCAATGAAATATTCCTCACAGCCAGCCAAACAGTAATGTGCTCTTTGACGTATTTCAGATATCCACCATCATTAATAAGGTCGCCGGTAAGGTTTCTTTGTTGGTCTCTGTGTCCTTTACTAACTTTCAATCTAAAGTTAAAAAGTATTACACGACAGATTACACGACAGATTATAATTTGTCATGTAATATTTTTTTAACTACCGATTGAAAAAAAGTAAAGGACACCAGTCAGGGAGAGTGATATTCATTCTCCCTACTTCAAAGAATTATTTATGCAACCTACAGGCTCCACAATCTCTGTTTTAACTTTATTCGTTTTGCAACCATTCTGGTATAAATTGTAATGTATTAAGTTTGTATACAGGATGGCCATTAACCAATAATGATGCTACAGGAGGGATGCAAAATTATACAAAATGATAGGTGGTTGAAAACCTTTAAAAATCCCTTGGATGAAGAACTAATATATGTTACAATTTCTGTTATAACGACCAACCATCCCGGTACGTAATGGAAAGCACGAGCCCCAATTCAATGACAGGTCACCATGCAGGACATGCGCAAATTCCAGCAATGTATGATTAAAACGTTAGAGTGAATTGCATGTAATCTAAAAAGTGAATTTTTGCATAATACTGCGCAATATTGTTTGTGTGAAATTCATATGTGAACATGGTAAAATTCACGTCAAGTTGATTTTAAACGTTAAAATCACCTGAAAGTCGCGTAATGTTCAATTGGTTGTTAATTCAAGAATACTTTTTCTTATAGTTATCACTGGGAGAGTAAGGAAATGTACGTGGATTGGATGAGCAATGTGCCCTATGGGCCTCATGAAAGTCAATAGGTTTTAATTGATCCATCGCATTTTAACGTTTACTGAATTGTCATGCATGTTGTATTTCTGGGTGTGTGTAAATACAAAATTTACAACCTGGCAATTTCTGTCATGTTGTAACTGTTGTATAGTTACATCCACCCAGGAATTAAAAATTTACAACATGACAGCATGTTTCGGATTCTGACACCCCTACTACATCCCCACCCCACGTATACCACAATTAAGAGCTTACATGTATGTAACCAATTTAAGTCTCATCCGCTCATAGCTAGCCTACTTATTGAGTAACAGGTCATGTTCTCTTTTCCTTTTCTCTTTTCATTTCCTCAAAAGTGGAAGAAATTTAAGTCGAAAAGAGAAAACGAGGGATCGTCGTCCATGGTTAGTAAAGAAACGACCAGGAAGATTGGAATTGGTACCGTGATAAAGTCTCTTCATGACAACGTACATTCACACATCCGGAGCGTTCGCTGTTAGATTTGATCCACATATTTAATAGAAACCATCCAGTATGACACGATTTCCTTTAGAAAAAAAAATGCTAGGTACATCTTATGAAAGCACGTACGTTCAAGGGCAAAAATATGACTTCAAAATGATGAAGTTATACTCTAGTTTTGTAATTCAGAACTACAACTAAGATTATTTTTTTATTTCTTTGAATTACAAAACTCCCCTGGGTGGCGAATTCTGGGCATATACTAGTTAAATCACAATATTTTGCATAATTTCTTTTACCAAAAATCGTAATCTTGTTTGGAGATTCTTATTTTATGTCCTAGCTAATCAAACTATATATATATATATATATATATATATATATATATATATATATATATATATATATATATATATAAGCATACACACAATTACATCCACAAAAACCACGCACAAGCACACCAGCTCACATACTCGCCTCCATATTAAATAACAAACTATATGTACATGCACTTTTTTAATGCTAAGCAGTGGTTTCTTGCTTGAAGAAAAAAAAAACCAAATCAAACTTATATTGAATCAGTGCATAAAGATTAAGTTGGTAATTTATACATTTATGATATGTTTTCTTTCTGTTAATTAATATATTTTCCATTCTGAAAAAATAAAATAAAACAAAGTTTCAAATAATCACGGCATGTGCTTCAAGCAGATTTGCCAATATTTTTCTTAAATATAATTTGTAAGCGTTATTGTAACTCTGTGTGGATTAAGGACTAATGATATAAACTGGTTTTCAATGGGTTTTTTTTTAAATTATTTAAAAATGAATTATTTTCAACAGTTTTTAAAAAAGAGAAAGTTATTAAAATTTTCTCTGAAAGATACGGAAGCGTATTAGTGCCACATTGTAATTTTTTTTCTTTAAAATTCCAACTTTAAAGTTGGAATTTCCAACTTTAAAGTTGGAATTTTCAACTTTAAAGTTGATTTTTCCAACTTTAATCTTGGAATTTCCAACTTTAAAGTTGGAAATTCCAACTTTAAAGTTGATTTTTCCAACTTTAAAGTTGGAATTTCCAACTTTAATCTTGGAATTTCCAACTTTAATCTTGGAATTTCCAACTTTAAAGTTGGAATTTCCAACTTTAAAGTTGATTTTTCCAACTTTAATGTTGGAATTTCCAACTTTAAAGTTGATTTTTCCAACTTTAATCTTGGAATTTCCAACTTTTTTGTTTGACTTTATTTTTTTGTAAATATAACAGTATACATTATATGACAGGCAAACTGGGCATAAACTTATTGTTGTATATGTCTGAACTAGAAGTTTTCATATAAATATATAAGATTAAAACGTTTAAATACATTCAGTATCAGATATCAAATATCGAAATAATTTTGAATCAAATACATGAATATATATATAACAGTATACATTATATTACAGGCAAACTGTGCATAAACTTATAGTTGTGTATGTCTGAACTAGAAGTTTTCATATATATATATAAGATTAAAACGTTTAAATGTATGCAGTATCAGATATAAAATATCGAAATAATTTTGAATCAAATAAATGTTATCTTAATATGTAAAACAAGAGGGTGTCGTTAATTAAATGCAGGATTAGAAAGAAGAACACTAAGAGACAATTAAGATCAAAACAAAGCCTTGGAATTTGTATCTACATGGCGTTAATAAAGATCACTTATTGAAAGAAATTCGTCTGAAATTGAAAAACTTATCGTAATAACAACAGAAGATTAAAGTTGGAAATTCCAAGATTTAAGTTGGAAAATCCAACTTTAAAGTTGGAAAAATCAACTTTAAAGTTGGAAATTCCAAGATTAAAGTTGGAAATTCCAACTTTAAAGTTGGAAAATCCAACTTTAAAGTTGGAAAAATCAACTTTAAAGTTGGAAATTCCAAGATTAAAGTTGGAAATTCCAAGATTAAAGTTGGAAATTCCAACTTTAAAGTTGGAAAAATCAACATTAAAGTTGGAAATTCCAAGATTAAAGTTGGAAAATCCAACTTTAAAGTTGGAAATTCCAACTTTAAAGTTGGAAAAATCAACTTTAAAGTTGGAAATTCCAAGATTAAAGTTGGAAATTCCAACTTTAAAGTTGGAAAAATCAACTTTAAAGTTGGAATTTTAAAGAAAAAAAAATTTACAATGTGGCACTAATACGCTTCCGTAGAAAGAAGCTTTTTTGCTGAATTAATTTTCACCATCAATCTAAATAATGTACCACACAAATCTCTGTAATGTGACATTTTTCATGTTAATAAATTTTAAAATAGTATAGAAGGAAGGAAGTCATCGTTGAGTTCACATAATACTTATTACGAAATAAATGAGAGGAGAGGAAAAAACCAAACAGACAGTCGGGCTTACTTCCCTTTAACCGGAAGTCACATTTGACATCTTTGGCGGATAAGAAGATGGCGACAGGTTTGTGTACAGCTTTCTTTATTTGAATATCGAACAAACATGCAATCATATTTACATTAATATGAACCATATCGACGGTCAGAAGCGAGGTTAATATTATGTTTTCTTTTTTACATATGGGGATAAACAGACGGCAGGCAGGTAAGGAACATTCTTTCCCTTCACGTGGGTCTGGCTCTGTATGGGTGCGGATGAGGCATAGTTTATCTGTTCCCGAATGACTCAGTCCTGTTCATCGTTTGCAGGCTCGTCTGTCAATGAGATTATCAAATATAAATATGTATTATTGGTTTGAAGGACAAGTTATGGGTGCACAGTACATAGTGGTACACAGTAAGATGAAAGTAAGAACATAAAGTGGAGTGTTCTATAGATTGTTTACAACTGAACAAGTCAAATGAATTCTAAATGATTCTCTAAGTAATAATTTCCATTGTTTATATTGCTCTTATTGAGGTGATTATGCTCCTCAGCAAAGAAGTGGTGCTAAATTATTGCAAGAAGTTGCCAAGAAATTATTGTAAATTAATCGAAATTTCAATATGCATTCACCAGTTCACATTAAATAAGTATTTTCTGAATTCAAAGTAAACATCACTGCTATAGACTTGTTATGATGGGAAAAGAACCACCATGATTGTTCAGACTGGGTTTTCAGCCATGTATTTAAAAAAAACTTGGTTATTTATTACAAATTAATTTCAATTTTTATTAAGTGTTTTTGAAATGACCTTATTATAAGATGCAAATACTGCAATGATAGTTGAAACTATTAATCTTATGAATGTTTAGAGAGGTATCAGTAAAATGTATGGAATGTTAAGATTGCTGCCTATAGTATAGGGTCAGTAATGAACAGGTGTAGAACAGGTGCACTCACTGATCCCCAGTACCAGGTGTTCTCTTAATGAGTATGATAGCTAATCATTGCCTTCTAATTACATGTCACTATTACAGCATTACATGCAAAACTCGTTGATGTTCAAACTCGGCGATGTTCAAAGTCTGAAAAATAAAACGAAACAGAGATAACTTGATACATACATTTAAATAAAACCTTACTTTTCAACTTGGTGATTTTCCAGAAAGTTATCTTGTATTATATGGAATTTAAGATGCAGGAAGATATGAGGGTTTTAGAGATGTGGGTTATTTAATATCTGATAAGTGAACGTCTTACGACCAGGCAGAATGCTGTGTGATAAGCACTTCAAATATATCAACAAGAGTGCAGCGAGTTTGTCAGACAGCGTTCTATCTTATTTGATTGCATACTTGTTTGAGATTGTGTTCATATAAAGCTGGTGGAATACCAGGAAAATAAAGTTGTATTAATACATAGAATCACTAACTCTAGTGGGACTGAAATAGATACAAAACAGCTGTCTAAATATATATGATTGTCTTGAGAGGAGCACTGACTGACCATCAATAATGTATACATTACTCTAGACTGAGAAAAATCGCATTATACTCGGGAAAGAATTTGATGTACATTACTGTACTTTATGTTTAGATTATAGGAGAAAATTTTCAGTTATCAGCTTCAAATGATTACCATGCATAGGGGGATGCTGCTATTTTATCGCAGTGTCTATTTTCCAGCTCTGACATCAGATTATCCATTAAATGTGAATGAAATGTATTACCATACAAGGTAGATGGACATAGTTTTACACTTAAAAATAACATGTAGGTTTTAAAGATAAAAAGACTGACATTGTCACTAAGTTGGACAGATTAATGGAATTTTGACATGAATTTTCATTACTGTAAAAAAAATTATTGTGGGAAACCCTGTAAATATTTTTGTGTTTTTATGAAGAATCCATCAACTCCATTTAGCCTGATTTTATAGCTGATCTGACATTCTTCTGTGCATACCATGTCAATCAGCAAATATATATGGACAGGAGTCCATGGGAGAACTCAAAGACCTTCGTGTATACAGATTGCTATATACCAATTGGTCCTTGTGTTTTATTGGTCACATTATGGGAACCGATTGATTTAGTGAGCAATCAAAATGATTCTTCATTATCTTAATTATTGTGACAGGGGATGCAAATTTCCATGCACTCAATTGTTAATGAAGTAAAGTCCTTTGAAAAAAGCACAATTGTAAACTTAATTTGTGTACATCTGAATTACTTACCCTGATTGTGTTGTTAGATGGAAAGTTGATCATTTGTAGTAATGTACATGTGTGTTAAGAAATGTTGTGTGCAAACTAAACCTTGTCCAGACTTCAATGGCCATGTTTAATAAAATGGCCGTCTACACGAATCAGACAGATAGACAGACAGACTTTATCAACCAGTGTCATGTTCAGTGGTTGTAACACTCGATCTACCAGATTTTGATATATTGTACCAGATTGTACCAGATTTAGATATACTGTAACAATATTTGTTATGGTTTATTTACATATGCAATAGTTCCTGCCCTAATTTTCATACAGAAACAAGGTTAGCTGCTTGGCCCCATTCTTAACTTAAAAATTTTTCTTTTGATATTAGGTACTAAAAATAAAGCACAGTGCATAGATCATCAGATATGGAGGTGCATACTAAAACAATCTACTTAATTTTGTCTCCTTACTGCTAAATGAGTTGATTCTCTCTGAATTTATATGCATTGACAAACTTTAAATGTTGTTTGTAAGGGGCAAAATCACCCTTTATCCTTTTACATGTAGTAGGTTTCTCAGTAAAAATGCCCTCAAAATGATATAAAATAATTATGCCCATATGTCAATCTTATCATCTAATTAGTAATACTTATAAATTAAGACATTTTGCCAATAAACTACAAAATGTCTGTACCAGAGTAACTGCTTACACCTTTGGTATCTAAACACATGTGAGTTAATGTCCGTAAGCTATAATTGAAATTTACCTGATATTAAGTAATTATTGTAAAATAAATTAAAAACCTACTTTCATTTTCGATAAACCAGCCCAAAATAGCAAAAATGAGAGTAAGGTGGTGGACCAGCTTTTGGGGATCCAAGTCAGTGTGAATTTGCATCAAAATGATATACTTGCAATGAAAAAATATTGAATTATTACGTAAAGAGTGAATATATTTAATGGAAACTTATTTAGGGTATACATAGAAATTGAGATTTGACAAATGTTTAATAAATAAAATGAGCCAATTCAATTCTTGAATGCGTGATTTTAGTTTTGATGGATAGAACTTTCCCCAACAGGGTACCCAAGAACGTGGGTCGGCTAATTTAACGTCATGGCGGAAAGTATACCTAGGACGAGTTCATCATACATTGCTGGCAGATGCCTTGGATCAGACATCTTTGGTTAATACAATGAAAGTTAATATATAAAATGTGCCAATTTGACGTGATTTTTGTTTTGATGGAAAGAACTTTAGAGAATAGGGTGCGCAATCGCAACTTCTTGGACTTTTCCAGCAGTGTTTTTCCGAGCCTGCCTGAAAGACCCGAGTAGATGTGATTGCAGGGTGCAGAAAAAAAAAAGTGGGTTGACTAATTAACATTAGGCCTAGACTGTAGGGCGAATTACAAGTAATCAACCGGGCAGATACTTTGGATGACAACTTTAATTGGTTTAACATATTATGCAAATAAATATTTGTACATGTTTAAAATAATTTACATACATTTTTATACCACTACAGATTGGTATTGAACCTTATAAATTAATTTGTGAACCATGAAGAAACTGTGTTGACGTCTATATGAATAAAAGACGTATGCTTAAAACGGAGAAGTTGAATTCGGAGTATGGGGATTACATGACAGTCTTTTATCGGAAATTCTGATTTGGGACAGTGATAAAAATTAAAAAGAAATACGACGCACTATACACCCACTTCCGGGTTTGAAATAAAATTGTAATTTCTTTCAGTCAGCTGCAACAAAAGGAATTAGGGCCATGTACATGTGCATGTATATATAATCAGTTTCAGTTTCGATTTTCATCACTGCCCGTTCCTCTAAATATTCAGCCATGCAGTAGCTTTTTGATTTAAATTTTATAGAATAGGTGAAGAAAAGCAATTAAGAAAATTTTCGGACACAGTTCATACAAAATGAACAAAAAAAATCTGGTTCAACATATCAAGCATCGTATCATATTAATGTGAATAAGTATTAATTCCTGCGCTTGTGAGGGATATCATCTAGTATTTCAGAAATTGACATTATTAAATAAAATTTAGTGAAACCTCAAATATATTTATAAATTCTTCCTAGTAAATTTTATTTTGTAAACAGACACTGTACATCATTTTATTCATAAAACTTATTCTTAAATGATATGAAAAACTTTGCATTGCTTATTTATATACTGTAATACACAGTATGAATGAAAGCGGTGTTTTACAGTGTCTATAAATATGATGTACAATAGGACCAAGCATCTTTAAAGCTTTTAATGTAATGTACATGTTAGATTCAATCTACACATTGCTCTTCTGAATAAGAATTCCTAACTGATTCTAAACGTAGATGGTGGACAGTTGTCATTATTGTTAATTTTACTTTAGCAGAATTGAAAGGTCAAACAAAATGTTTACCATATAGTCTCTAACATGCATTTTTTTTGCTTGTAATTGATGGCAGATAAGATAAAACTGCTTCTGAGCTGTCAATATTACATGACCTGATAAGACAGCAAAGAAAAAAAATAGATAAAATAAAATGATAACAATAAAAGAAAAAAATAATAAAATAGAAGTCCTGAAAATTCAGTCCTTGTTTTGGAGTTACCGGTAAATAATTTTTGTACAAATCAAAATCTGTGGTCAGGGTCAGGAATTGGTGGAATGGTATGTTACTATGTACAAGTATAAATTACTTAAAACTTACTATCATACATATCATATGAACTAATGAAGAGCGCTTATTGGTCTTCACCAATATGGCCAGTGGAATCATTTTTCAAAAGATATACTTATTGATCTATCAAAAATGCCAAATGTTTTTATCAACCTTAAATATCCTTCAAATACCGGTAATCTGTTAGAGTTGTCTTTCCTTCCATGAGTTTTTCTCTAATCATTTGATAATGTAAATAATCTTTTTATTGATTGAAAATTGCTTTCAAGACAGGCAATATTTTTTAAAATATACACTGTGAACAAGATCAGGCTACTCACCCACATTGGTCCGTTTGAGGAATGTTTTACAAGCAATCCATCATAAAAAATAAAAAGCCAAGCCATTTCAATATGATTGGATCCACATTATTCAGGTAGAGATCGTACCTGTGTGTACCTGAGTAGGTAGGCCCAGGATAATAAAGGGACTGCTTTTGGGAAGTATTTACAACTTAGCAGGAAGATAAGATTGTCAAATAATTTCATCAAGTTTCCTCCTTCAGGTAATCCGCCCGACTGACGGACGACTGATCCGTGGTATAAGATGATTGAAATTTTAAATGGACTGCTGTAATATATTCAGAAAAGGAATAGCTGCATGAACATTACCATAATTCAATTTCTTGCAGAGTCAACTGAAGAGTTGAATGTTGGTTTCTGATATGAAACATACAGATGTAATAAGTTTCTAATAATAAGGAAGTGAAATGACAATTTAACAGTTTCCGTAATTCAGGGACACATGTTTATCTCTTCAATATTAATGCAAAGTTATAGAGAGGGAAAAGAGAACTACTCCAAGATATGTTGGAGTTAAATAAAAAGCTCTTGAATAACTCATGATATTTCCATTTACTTAAATATGGCCTTTGGTTCTGCAGGGAATGACTTAAAGAATATAATTCTTTTGAAAACCATTTGGTTTTGCATTTTTGTAGAACTGATACTGTTATAAGTGTGTAATGAATCAAATGCGCATGATCTTTACCCCCTCAAACCAAGTTTGGAGGTGTTTTATGTATAAATCAGACTAATCTGTCCATTCGCCTGTCTGTCTTATGTTGTGTGCACTCTGTAACAATTAGGAGAATGATGGTGTGTAATGACCATGACCCAGGGATGTATAACCAAGGTCGAGGCCAGTCACATGACATTTATAAAAATTTGCTTGGGGGGGGGGGGGAGGGAGGCAATGGAAGGAAATATTAATGTTTTTTGTGTTGTGTAGAAGTCAAAATGGTGTGTAATAACTTCCTTGTGCTAGATTTTGGCAGTAGATAGCCTAAGGAATCCGTATAGATTATTCACAGAATTGAACATCAAAGTATTATGGCTAGTCTGTCTTGCTATTTTGGAGCAGCCATATTGGAACCTTCCACACATTTGACCTTCAGCCTCCCATTCTTTCTGAATTTTCAGGTGTTAAAAGGCCCAGAGTACATGTTCCTGTTGGTTGGCGGATTAGCCAGATGATTAATGTATTCAAGTAGATGCTGCTTTCATGTACCTTAAAATATTTATTGTGAAAAGGTTGAGAAAGGTGTACTGACCAGGAATATAGGTAAAACATGAACCATTCTTTATTGAGCTCTGTTTAAAATTTGAGAAGCTAGCCGAGGTAAATAAACAAAGCTCTAATCCGTGCCATATGATCTATGATATTCAGTTTTCTGTGTGTGCTGTGAGGTGGGTCTTACAACAATCATTGGGAACTATTCACTTCTTGGACTCCAGGGAGCCCAGTCTATATCGCCCCCGGAAAAGACGACCCCAGTCTTATAAAAAGATAATCCTTACGAAGATTGTCATAAAACTCAAACACAATATTGACAGCTGTTTTCATAATGATAGTGTTTTATTTACTGAAGGAAAAAAATCACGTTTCAAAAGAAGAGAGTTTAGTTTCAATATTTACCTTGTTAAAATAAATTTAGGAGGCCCTCAGGTTTTTTAGAGATGGGTTTTACTTTTCCAGATGCAATTTGTGTGCCACATTTTCGCACTAGTAATAATTATCCAGGACCACCTGACCAACTTGTAAGATAATTGCCGTAATAAAGATTTGTTTTGCTTATTGTACTTTTAACTTTGCATGTTGATACAGCCTACATGAAAGAATTTAACAACTGAGCCAAAAGAAAGATCTTGGGCATGATTTTATTGAAGAATGTAAAGAAAATAGTTGCTTTTTGTAGGATTTTAGATAGGAATCAATTTGCTGTACAGAAGCAGTGAGGGATTGATTTGTCTCGTGTAACATCACAGAGAATCAGGTTCATGTATCAATATGTGTCCTCAGCACATCTTTCCCTTTGACAAAAGCCTGGGATGATTGGCACAGAATCAATTAATTCAATGTAAAATTTTGTTTAGATCTCTATCAGCGTGGCTTGGGGGCAGAACATTTTGAGGCTTGGTGCATTGTGGACAATTTTAGTTGAATCACATGTAGTCGGTTCACTAAGAGTTTTTTCCCCTGGGATTAAGGAGGGTTCATTCTGGTCCTGACTGCAGAGTGTCCCATAAGGCTGAAGTCCTCTTGACTAGAATCATTTAGATTTCCTTTATTAGGAGAACCATTACAAATCTGGAAATATCAGTATTTCATGGGAGTACAGAAGGCTAGGGCTCTCTCTCTCAGTCCTACATATGACTAATTAAACCATTGATAGATTTACTGTGATCAGTTCAATTCTTTATCATCAACTTGGATACTCTTGCCTCTGGTAAAGAATCACAGTCATATTTAATAGTGAGTTGAATGATCAACTGTTGCCTTTCAAGTAAAAGTAACACAGAAAGTCCATCAGAATGTATCCTGACTGTGTTTACATTCTGTGTGTAATGTGTATATATATAGTGAGAGAGGAGGACACTGAATGTAGGCTGTATAATAACACATGCGGGAGATCGAGGGTTGCACACGCTTATGTCACCAAGATAACTGCTTCAGGAAGTGATCTTTTCCTGCCTCCATTCAACACTACTGCAGACGAATAAAGAACATATCTGGGTAGACAGACATCAGGTCCTTCCAAATCTGAACACTGATAAAACACTTATCTTTTTCTTCTCTTTGACTCATTTTGTTAACAGTGAGGGATGTTTGACTCTCTGAAGTATTGAAAGGGGGGAGGGGGACAACACCAAGGGTTGTTAGCCTTTTGTGAAGTATAGAAGAAGGGGGGGTAGTCTGTAACAACACTGAGAGTGGGTGAATTGTATAAAATATAGGGAGGATCAGGGGGTCCTGAAACAGCTGACTTAGCGGGTCAGGGAGGAGAGCTGTCAACATAAAACACACAGACTGGTGAATGAAGACCATCAGTGCTAACAGACACATTCATTAAGCTACGTATAGACTGCCATAATTGGCTGTAAAATTGTAAAGGTGTAGTAACACTGAGGAGATGGGCTGTTGGGAATTTAATGTTGGCTGTGTGTAGTTTGGAGGAGGGAGGGATTCTGTCAGACTTTGTTCAGACTTTGTTTGTGGGGAGTTTTTGTGGTGTTTTGATATTGATAAGTATCACGCTGTCGGAGATCCTATCACACTCTCTGTTCCAATCCTATCAGTCGCTCCGCTCTACGTCTGTGTGTAGTCTGAAGTGTGGACACTAGTCTACCACAGGAAAATAAATCATTGCCTGAACAGTAATTCAATATGCTCAAAATTATCAAAATTATCAGTAAGGAACATATTGGTACATGCTCGATTATTTTTTAAGAAACATTTATAGTGGTAGAAGTAATTAAGATAAACAGGATTGTCTTTTAAAGTTGATATTTTATTAACTAGACATAAGTTACTAGTTTTTTCCTTTTCCCAAGTATTTATTGGATGTGAAGTGTGTATTCCGGAAGAATTTTTAGAAGACAAAGTTTGACAGTTAGACTGCTGAAGAAGTGGATATTTATCGGAGATTTTGTGCATTCTGTTCCCTATCTCCGCACTGCATCAAGTCAATTACTACAACAAGTTTGCACTTAAAAATCCGTTGAGGTAATTTTCTCAGTAGGAATTTAGTGAATAACTTTTTTATCAAAAGTTTGTGACCAAACATTTAAACTTAATGAAGGAATTTGCCCCATTGGAGAAACCTCCCCATGTTTGATAAAGGGATGTACAAATAGAATGGGGCCGCTAATTTGAGGATTCCCGCCTCTTTTTGGTCCAGACTGTCTACAGAAAACCCTTGGAGCGATAGACCCCATTAAAAGACAATAAAAGAATCTCCGAGTCACAGATGAGGGCGGGGAAAGTCAAAGAAGAGCTTTAATGGAATTTTTCGTGGATTTATTTATTGAGCAATTTTATGTACATAAAGCTTGGATTAGCTTTTTTTCTGCTCTACTCAAGTGAGTCCACTAAGCATTGACGAGTTTATGAAATAATGAGGTGATGGGAACGATAAGTAGGATGCAGAAAATATTTAGATTTCATTAAAGAACTTCAGAAATGGGAACAGGTAAACATTGATAAAATGGCAGAATTTGAATACATTTGTAGAAACTGAAAAACCTTATCTTGTCAGGGGCTTAGACCTTCAGCTCGGATTGGATTTCATCAATAATAAGGATTTTTAATTTGGTGTGGATGCCGCTGGGCCGGAACGAGACTTAGAGAGGGCGGGATGTTATGTCTTTTAGTCTTTAACGATCATGTGTTAATATCTTTTATGAAAACAAGTCCGTCTTAAGTAGCCCAGATTTGAATCTAGCTGCCCATTATTGACATATTTGATGTTCCTGGTAAAATGAGACAGAGGGAATAGAGGTGTTGTTACGAGTAGTGTAGGTCAGTCTAGTTAAACACCGCTAAGTGGAGTGCAGTTACAGGGGGTTGTCAGACAGAACTCTCCTGTTTCCTGCATCCAGGTAAAAGTGCATGGTGGGAAAACTTGTCCCTCCGGTGGCAAGTAGTGACATCAGTGGGGATATAATCCCGCTCTAGTCCCAAGTGACTGTGACTGTAGCTGAATACTCTGTGGACAAAGTTTACAATTTTGTTGCCATAGGAAGTACTTGAGTGAGTTTACATGTAATTCAAGTGCTTTATGAGAATTGAACTAGGATTATCCGAAATTCATGGAGAGAGAGTGTGAGGCCATATAGATAAAGGTATTACCCTGGCCTGTGGGAGAGACATGGACCGGTGCTGGCCAGAGGATCTGTGCCCAGTGTCCTAGGGATTCACTCACGGAAGGACAGACTCTGCTTTAATGGAACCCTGTGTGGATTGATAGTGTTAAGTGTGAAATAGCAGGAAGTATGAAATAATGGCCGAGGAAAATCTTACCATAAACAACAATGAATTGACTCCTAAAAAGAATGTTACTGTTGCACGGTCCGAATCATTTGGCCCACTTAAGTTCCGTAAAAGCTGTGGAGAAATCCTACTTTCTAGACTGCAAAAAGTAAGTACATTTCAGGTCAAATATAAAAGTGGTACATGTATGCTGACTAGTATAAAGACAATGTATTGATGATTGTAACTTAGATAGTATATAACAGGAGATGGAGTCATAGATTTAATAAGCTGTATGTAAATAACTCGGATCAGTGTAGATTTAAACTGTTCTGCATTAGGTGGATTTCACATTCCTTGTTTCAATATAAATCATAAACAAAGTTGTTTGGTCGGTGGTTGTAATAAAAAAGGTTCAGACACAGCTCTCTTGACATTCCTGTTGTACTCAATAAGGCCTCTATTATAACTATTATAACAGGGCCTCAGTTATGGTTACATGTAAAAGGAAATGTGGCATCACATGTACGTAAATGTAGAAAGGTTTTATTTATGCTGAATACACCCTATCTGTAGGCCAACCTCCCCCTCCCCCCCCCCCCCCCCCCCCATAGGTGCATCCCCATCGCCAAAAAATCTTTCTCTCCTCCCCACCCCCTCCCATTCCATGCAGTATAGACCCAGTATGTACTTTTGAAAAGTTCACTATTTCCTATGTGAGGGTCTCGCTGAGGTCAGCTATCTATAGATGATCACAGTTGTCTGTATATTTTACCTACATCCCAGTTTTATAAGACATCCAGATTTAATGTCTTGCCTGTAATTTACATGTACTTATACATGTAATTACATGGTGTTTGAGATCCATAGTCAAGGCTGAGGGGAGGTGAACTATATAGTTATGGAGATGGCCCTTTTCACGATTATAGACACATTAAGGTTCTCATTTTCCTGAATTTCCTCTGAAGGAACATTGAGCATTGTGTGCTCCATACATATTAATTAGATGTGCTAAGTGGCTTTGAGTTAGGGGTTATCCCTGCTTATTGTAAGAAAACCTGTGCTCATGATCCATGTCTTCTGATGACTCAAATAACAAATGGCTCAGCTGTGAAATTTGATGCACGCTCTCATGTTTTATGGGGATTAAAATGGCATCAAGCTTAAAGGGCTGGAAAAAAGAGGCTAGTTTGTCACCATTTTAATATGTTTTCTTCACTCATTTTCATATCTGGTATGTCATTGAAGTTTCTGGGCTGTAAATTTTATATTAATGGATACATGCCTGATAAGGATTGCTAGAGAATAGCTCTCATTACAGGGTGTAAAAGTAAGAAAGCCCTCCAGAATGCTTTTAGCGGGATTGGTTAATGGGCAATGACCAAATCTATGTAACCACGAATAGAATGCTATCTGGAGGACCCCACAGAACTAGCGGTGTGAAGGGCCATTACATGCCGTTATGATTGCTAAAATTGAAAAATTAAATGGCTTGACATAAATCATTTAACAGCAAATAACTTGGACATGCTTTTGTTGGCACAGATTGAATTCTTTAGCTAAAGCCAGTGAGTAAAGAGACCCTGTCCAGATGTTAGAAGTGAAATGTTACAATTCAAGATCTTTAAAATGAAAACAAGATGTACCGGGTAAATCATTCTTTGAACATGATAGTAAATCACTTTATGAGTCTATGAAAGTAGTCATGTGTAGAGCTTATCAAATGACTTCATTATCAGATTTCTTATTTTATTTACAATAATGTGTACCAGGAAAATTCTGGCCATTTGTACCAAAAATGTTTTTGAAACTTTTTAAATTGTGTTTTAAACCTTGTGGGCAAGTGACATTGTTTTGCTTCATGGTATATATTGTGAATTGTAGTATTAAAACTATAACCAGAAAACACTGAATTCTAGGTAAAGTTGACAGAACTCATTTTTTTTTCCTGTAATGTAAATACAAATGGCTTTGTTTGTTTAGAAGTGTTTGCATTGGAGATAAATCTAGTGGATTTATGAAGTTCTTAGCTTTGAGAGTATAATATTTAATTAATTTCTGAGTTGCTGTGAAGACCGATGGGAATTTTATTTGATCTTGCTTTGTCTCCTTTTCTTCATCCACCAAAACCAGGTTAATCTAGAAACTTTCGAAAGATTATTTTAAGAACTTTCTCGGAATTTTAATTAAGCTTCTGCTTGATTTTAAATGAAGCATGGATAGAAGTTTATTTAAAGATTCTTTAATTTACTTGTCTAGTCTACGTTGCAATCCCTGACAAGGGAGCAAACTCTTATATGCTTGCCTGGAGATGAGCAATGAGAGATCTACTGAATTCTATCTTCTTTTTATTTTTTAATTAAGGAGTTCTTCAATATTACATGAGTTATTATCCTAGTTGTTAAGGTTTTGATTAGTTCTGTAACATTCTGCTGTAGATTCTACATTTATATAGTATATGTTCATTCTCCAATCATTTAATGTCGTCACTCTTACCAGTCAGAAGTCAGAAAAGGTAAGAGGAACAGAATTGCCAAAGGCCTAAGTCTGACTCATTGTTATTAACAGCATTTTTATGCATTAAAAAGTCTGCCGTTTATTAAGAAGAAATTATACATAAGATGAACAAAGCCCAAGTCTTCACAAGTTAGAGCGTTTAAGTGTTTATAGTATGTAATGAATTCCTCATTATTTGAATGGCAGACCCCATCAAACAAATTATCCCTCCAGTCTGAGGTCTTTTATTGAGAGCTGTACCACTCGCCTGCATTATTCATAAGGGGAACATGAAATGTTCTTGATGGGACCTTGATTCGGAGTGTGGACCAAATTAGTCTCAGGTTGACGGACAGGGGTCAGGTGTCTCAAACCTGAAAGCCAGGAAGGAGGAATTCGTCCATGTGATCCCTAGTGAATGGCCAGAGACAAATGAGAACCCGTCTTAGACTGTGGACGAGGGGTACTTTACTGCTGTGACTTCATGCACCAGGGCTAGGGTTACACACTGCGGGATAGAGTAGCGAGGAGGTGACACTCGGTGATACACCTTGATTTCGGAGTTCTCCATCAGTGATTGCCGACTGATTGAATCACAGACGACTTCTGTCTACCTAATATGTAGGTATGGGACTGACAGATTGACTGCGTACATCATTTGATCACAGTCGCTACTTATTATTATCAAGGATTGTTCAACGTGAATCGCACACAGGTTGGAACTGTGAATGGCGGCCTTACAAAAAGTTTAAATGCCGGGGTTAAGTGTATCAGATTAAGTATACACAGTAAAAGTTGTCATCTGTTTGCAGAGTGAAGGGACCGATGATAAGTGTTGGCTGGATATCCGGACCAAGACAGAGGAGGTAGACTAAGGTCCACGGCCAGCAAACCGACACCAGCGTTTATATTCTGAGCTCGGAAGTGTTAATGGGTCATCAGGGTTTATGAGGGAGATATTTGGTCTGTACGTAGGGTCACCATCTTGGCTTATGTTTTTGTGACTGACTCGTCATGTAGATTTTATCACAGCACCTGTATACACCTGAATGGTTATGTTAGTTTTACGGAACATGGTGGTCTAATTTGAATTAACTACAACACTCATCTTCTTTTATGTCATATTTGAACTTAACACATTGTATTTGTGCGCCTTGTGTTAACAAGTGATCATGATTCCTAGACGAAAACCAGGAACTTACACATCGACTCTACCTACAGTGAAAGTCTCTACCTCTGGAGGACATGGAGGAAGCAATGGTCATTCCCGACCTCCGTCAGCCTCAGGAGGGCAAAGTGGAGGCTCCACTCAACCCAAGTCTCCAACTAGCCCAACCAACAAGGGCACGAATGGAGCGGACTCCATGAAAGGGAAGTCGGCTGAGAGCGGGAGAGAGAGACAACCTGTGAAGAAGTCAGACTCTTTTATCAATTCCAGAAATGTGTTTCAGAGTATGTCAAACACCAAACAACAGAAACCTGTCCAGAAATCAGAGTCTTTCTCAGAGACCAGAAGGAAGAGCTCTTCATCTTCCACCTCTTCCACTTCCGCTCGAGTGGATCCGGTCCCACCAAGGAAACCCAGCTCCACCAAACAGGATCCCCACCCAGTTCCAAGCTCGGTCAGAGGGGAACCCCATGGACCCAAGAGACAAACCTCTAAATCAGGGTCTACATCGGATACTCGATCCTCCATTCACCCTGACTCATCTTCTGTTGCCAAACAATCAGCTGTGCCATCCAATACAGTGTCAGGCCCCACACAACACCCCAGTGTGACTGACACCCTACCTACAGAACAGAACAGTTTGATGCAGCACCCCCCACCCACTGCCCTGTCAGTGGGACCCCCACCCCAGGAGTGTAACACTCTCACATCTCCAGTGAATGGGACAGTATCCCCCCAAACAGCCCCGCCTAGTAAGGTCCAAGGAGGGTCACCGTACAAGGTGAGTCAAGGGGCAGGTATAGGGCTGAAGTGGGTCTTAACAGGGATTGTACTTGAGTCAAAGGGCGGGTAGGACCTGAAAGGGCCTTGTTTTGAGTCAAAGCTCTGTACTTGAGCCTTTACTTGGGACCCAGGGATTTAGTGGGGTTTACTCTAGGATGTCATGAAATAGGTCCAATTTTTTTTCGTGTCTCTGCATTTATGATCTGTCTGTTGAGACATGCTATCCAAATCTTTGCAATTAATCATCCTGAAGTGTGATATTCTAGAAGTTGAATTCATTAAGGTAATCCTTCTGAAGTGACTTGGTTTTTATCCAAGTCAGAGTTTATTGCAGATTACAGTGAGTATATTTGAGGGTGTGCAGTGTAAGCATTGTTTGAGGTCGGGTCATCAGGCGCTTTGATCAGACACCTCTGTTTGGAGAGGTGCATGCTGGTATACAATACATCACTGCTTGTCAAGGATTATACGCTTATCCTTCAAGATAAGATCATATATTGAAACGTGTAGAAGTTTCCTTTTCTGAAATTTTAGACATAAAATGACAGGTAAAATTCTTCGTGGTGAATGTGGACTAATCGTCATGGCAAGCATTGATGACCTAACTCGGTAATCCCCAGGTTTTAGTCCATAAATCTTATGTTGCTAAGGAACGTGGCCCTTAGATGAAATCAAATTTTAATGTAATCTTTCAAGTTTTTTATGCACAAAACACCTTTAAAAATTTTCAGTGCTAATCTCCCTTTAACTGAGTATTTGAAAGAAATTCAAAGATTCAAAGATTAAATTTAAAAGATAAAAGTTGTTGTGACTTTTAACAGTTGCTTTCTGAGTGTAGTAATCTTGGCAGAGTGGGGGTTTTCTTTGCTATAGCTGACAGATACAGCTGATAATGGTCCTCACTATGATTTGTGTGTTTGGCATTTATTTCATCCTCCTGAGTTATCTAACTGAAATTATCGGGAAAATTCTTTACATTTCGATGAAGAGACAGGGAGAGGGGGTGAAGGGGTTTATAAATCACTAAGCTTATGTTCGTCAAAGGGAAAATTAAATTATCTACCTCATAGATAACCAGTCGGTTTCAGGACTTTCCATTTTTATTTTAATTAATAAGAAATCATAGTGAATATTTTAAAAAGTTTTACATTATCTGGCAATGCTTCATACTGGAGGCATTACACATTAATTAACTGTAATTGCTCTATTGTACATTGTTGTTCTCTGGCATGGAAGGAACTGCTCACAGATGTTGACATTGATGGGGAGGTTTAAGTCAACACATTGGGGAGATTAGTAGAATCCCCTCCCATCTGCCTACCAATAGATAAAACACATGTATCTTTGTGTATTTTTTACCAATAATAAAATCAGAGCTGAGGGAACTTCTCCCAAGTCATAATGTGTCTGGCATCCTGTCTTTGAAGTGTTAGGCTACAGAGGCAGAGATTACTTGACTCCTTTTGACCCGACCCCTTTCTGGGAGTTCACATTAATAAGTGCGGAGGCTTAGAACAGACAGGATACATATTTACTCTGATTGGGGGATTACTACGATTCTCATCATGTTCCCAACAGGTGTCTTTGAGGAAATGGTAAGTGTCTATGGTATATTTTGTGTATGTGTAAGTAGAATGATGCAGTTTGGATAATTTTTTTTTTATTGTGTTGAAATCAATTGAGATATTGGGTTTGAGATTTTCTATTTCGATGAGTCAGTTTCTAGTAAGGAAAATCAATAAGAGAAGGGGTCCAGTGATGGATGTGATGTGTCTGTCTCCATAAACTTGTCCCGAGCAGGGGCCCAGTCCCCCTGTTTATGTGTAGGTAATCAGAGACCGCCAAGTCTGTGTCACATTTAGTCCAGTCAATTGTTTTGTACTTAGTTGAGTGTACTCAAGAGTCCTGATTCAGGGTGTCACTCAATTAGTTTGATTTGAGTGATAAAATCAGAGATACGATATCAGTGAATAGATGGCTGGACAGGAATGATATCCTGATGTTTTTTGTTAGTGATAAAATGTCAGGTTCTGAGATGAACTAGGGCGGGATTCATTGGGTATCGTATTGTGGGCATTCTTTTGTTGATGAGACATCTGACCTGATGAAGGACAGGGTCATAGGTCATGGGTTCAGGTATTGTTATAGGCCAGTTGTTGACAGATGTGTTGTTTATTATAATATGTAGGTTAATGAATACATACTCCTATGTTATAGCTTGAAAAAATCGTTCTCACAGAGGAACCTGCTAGCAAGGAATGTTGATAGGCTGTAAAAGCCTCAGAGAAATGCTTCTAGAACAAAGATTGGTTGTGTATTGTCAGATTGCCTTCAGATGCAGGTATGTAGAACATGCCGTCTAGTCCTGACACATATCTATGCCAGGTGTCCACGCTGCACTGACTGCACACTGACAGAGGTGTGTCTCACCTGAGTACACCTTTCAGGTGAGACAGGGACTCAGTTTTTGTACTGTTTGTGTAATTTGAGGACTTTCTCCCAGGCTGAACCTGTCTTTGACGTACAGTGAAATCTAATACACAGAGGGTTTCTTCATTATCCCAGCAGGGTGGGAGATTGGATGTTTGGCATATGTATGCTAGGAGTCTGAAACTGTTGATAGATGATCATCTGATACAGGGTACAGAGCACTGCCTCTATCAGTATAGGCCATATCCCAGTCTGTAATGTTTGAGGGAAAGAAAGTGTTATCACAAATCAAAGTTTAAAATCTAGCATCTGAAAAATGACATTGAATGGTACTGTAATTGTAACTGTGTAATGTTTAACGGTACACATCCTATAACTGTGTAATGTTTAACGGTACACATCCTATAACTGTGTAATGTTTAACGGTACACATCCTATAACTGTGTAATGTTTAACGGTACACATCCTATAACTGTGTAATGTTTAACGGTACACATCCTATAACTGTAATGTTTAACGGTACACATCCTATAACTGTGTAATGTTTAACGGTACACATCCTATAACTGTGTAATGTTTAACGGTACACATCCTATAACTGTGTAATGTTTAACGGTACACATCCTATAACTGTGTAATGTTTAACGGTACACATCCTATACATGAGTGAGCATGTTCTTCACTGACCACACACTCCATACATGACCCATGGCAGTGTGAAGTCTTTTCAAAAGATTGAAAGTTAATAGAATTTTAATTGGATTTCAAAGCTTACATGTACATGTAAGGTGTTTATAATGTACTCATAATCCGGTGTTTAAATTTGATACACATTTTACAGACCGACAGATTACAGCATTAAAAAATGAACCAATATGGAGGAGTCCAGGAGAGAGAGGAGATATTCTCTCCATAGTTGGCCGGTCCATTGTGATGCAATTTAGGATATCTTGATGTGACATTAACTCATTGTTTTTATTCCGTCTAATGTCCTAAAAATTCTTATATCTTTATTGTTTTCCTCAGATTTATGATAATGTATGTAAATCATATTCCAAAAGTCATGTTTGTACAAATCTGCCAACGTATCATGAATCTTGTAATTAGCTAACAGATTTTTAGTAGAACTTTTTGTTGAGTTTTATATCCTTCTAATTAATCTGAGCCCTTAAAACAGCTAGCCCAAAATGTAGTTTCCGATGTTGATAAATCATTTTAGGTTGATAAATTAGAAAGTTACTCTAAACTAAGCTCTGTATAAAAATACAATGGAGACAAATTTTCAATGTGGTGGAAAGCATTAACAACACTTGTGATGTCATTCCTTTGTTCAAGAGTTCCTTTATTAGAGGGTTATTCTCATCACCGTGAGGAATTTGTTTCTCCATTAAATGCAAATTAGTGATGTATACTGAGTAATAGCCATTGGTTTGATGTTTTGAAATAAAACCTGTGGCAAATGTAATTTTTAAAGTTGGCAAATTCAAAAGATGGCAGTTTGCCATTTAGAGAGCTGCTTTTTCATCTTTTCTCTGAACTATAATAAAAATAAGTTTTTTTGACAGAGCTATGTGAATTACTGAACTTACATTATTATTCATCACTTTGTGGGCAAAAATGTTGGTGGATTCATTAAAAAATTTTAAATTTACTTTCTTGAGGTTGTCTAAAATTTACCCTAACCCTAACCCTTACCAAAAAGATTCTTCTGCATGTCTCTTACTTTGTTTTGCATTTATCTTTGAGAATCACATTATTAATAACCACCAAATTCAAAAATTGATGTTCAATGAATATAGATGAAACCTCAGCACTGTTTGGACAATGAATGCATTTCAATGAAATGCGACTTGTAACTATTATATATGAATTTGGTGAAGTAAACATTAACTGTTACAGGGAGTGAGGGACTGTTACTCTGAATTTTTGAGTCCAAGGTTTGTTTCTACTGTTATAAGGATTGTTTTTTGATGGTTTGTTCCTTCTGTTACAGTTCACAGCACCAGAGCAGTCAGGATATGTTGGCTTTGCCAACCTCCCCAACCAGGTCCACAGAAAGTCGGTCAAGAAGGGATTCGAGTTCACACTCATGGTGGTTGGTAAGTAAACTGCTGGACCAAGCTCTCTCTCTCTCTCTCTCTCTCTCTCTCTCTCTCTCTCTCTCTCTCTCTCTCTCTCTCTCTCTCATCATTCACCTTCTATCTGTTATTATGAGAAATGGAGAAAATGTGAAAAATGTGTATTAACTATGCTCTCTTTATGTGTGATCTTCACCCTGCCTCTGTTTTCATGAGAAAAAAGTAAAAACCACATAAGCTATGCCCTCTATATGTGTGTGATCATGAGAAAGATGTAAAACCATAATTGTAGCTACAACTGTTATGGGAACCTTAGGAGTTGAAATATTGTTGGGTACTATAGTTGGGATTCAGGAGTGATTCATGGAGCTGTGTAAACATTATTTCTGTGTGAGAATGTTGTTAGTACAGAGTGAACCGAAACAAGAGGGGGCTTGTTTGTATGTAGGGATCACTGTTTATGGGCGTGTCACTCAGGTTAATAATGTTTTAATAATCTCACCATCGATTTCTAGTATATTGAAATCTATTTGGATCAAAGGGGACTGGATTACGGGGCTACCTTTGAGAAGGAGTTACTTGTATGAAATAAAACTTTGTTAATTATCTGGGAACGTCAAGAGCTAGTGTATTGAACACTGTACCTAATATAGTGGCACTTGTTGATTGATATTCCCTGCTCAGTTCGGTTTCTTATTGGCTTCCTCTAATTGGCTACAGTAAATGAATGGTAAACTTTGTGTAGTATGAAATGTTAAGCCTGTTATGTGGAGAGAGATCTCCAGAAGTCAAGAGGTCTATGTACATAGTTCCTGAGATAACTAGTTCTTGACACTGAGGTAACCGAAGCCCTCGGTGCTGGGTGTGAATGCCTTCTGTAACAGGCGAGCTTGTTCAATGAACTCCCACCCTGACAGGCTGTCAGCGGATTGTTTACAGAAATTCACACACATATAAATGTACCGTAGGCTCTTCTTCCCTAAGCTATGCATGCTGTTATGACAGTGGCTTGTTTACATATTTTGTAGAGATCCTGTCGAGATGTCAAAATTTGGAAAAAATAAAGAATGTTGTTTGTAAATATATAAATATACTGAAGAGTAAAATTGGGCGTATCAACTTAAGCTTGCATTTTTTAAAAATAATTCAAATAAATTGATAACCATAGTGTAGTTTTCTATAATTTGACTGAATGATGATGATGATGATGATGATTGTTTTGTAGGGGAGTCTGGACTGGGAAAGTCCACCCTGGTGAACAGCTTGTTCCTGACAGACCTGTACCCAGAGAGACACATTCACACAGCCTCAGGTACCAACTCTGTTCTCATTACATATACCTTATAATTTCCCTTTTTGATAGAGTGTGATCCAATTTTCCTGGCTCTTCATAAATTTAAGTTCCTGCGTTATATAGCCACTGACAGTAGCAGGTGCCCTCATTGTCTTCATTGGACTACTGAAAGTCACATTATGCTTGGCAATATGTGGCTGTCCCTTTTTCGATACCCTCTTTAGATGTTGCATACTCTGTCTATTTGACAACAGATAATTAATTGATAAAATGTCCTTACTGAAATTTGACTTGTACAGTGGCATTCCACCAAAGTCCTACCGGAATTGGTAGATCTAGGTACAAAGTAATCAACAGTTGTTTTATTCTTTCTTGTCGGAGGCAGTGACAGAAACACAAATGTCATTGATAAAGTACAACTTAGAGTTGATCACTGACGCTAGTGTATTGGATGGAGTTCTGTTGCATCTGTTATTGTTAGAATATCACTGTCACAATTACACCTGAGCTTTTAATTTTGAATTAACGTAAAAGTAATTATGATCATCTGAACATTGGGGTGTCTATTTACAATGTAGCTTGTGTAAAATTAAAAAAAATAGGCCTTAAGCCAGGTTTAGGATATATTGCATTTCATACAGTTCCCTGAAACCTCAGTGGAATGGACCTATATTGTACAGTTCTGAATTAAATATATTAATTAGCCATTTGTGGATCATCGATAAGTACCAATCTGTGAATAAGTAACTTGGTGGTATGGCTGAAATAGCCCTGATTAATGAGGTTGTTGTAATTACAGAGAAGATTACGCAGACAGTTAAGATTGATGCCTCCACCGTGGAGATTGAGGAGCGAGGAGTGAAACTGAGGCTGACGGTGGTCGACACCCCAGGGTTTGGGGACTCCCTCAACTCACAGGACTGGTAAGAACATTGCAGACAGTAGAGTGTCTGCTACTGTAATACCATAATTTAAAGTAGCCATCTGGAAATTCTTTACATTTATCAAAAACAAATCTTTCACAAATGTGGATGTTTAACAAGCTGCTGACAAATGGATAACATATCTCAAAATCTTGAAAATTTCATATTATCTCTATGAACATGTATCAATTTATTACATTGCTGAAAGAGTTTGTAGCAAGTGCATTTAAGGGTATACTACAATGTTTAAATTATAAGATATATTCCTACCAAAATCTTGCACTAAACATTACGGTAAGAAAAAAACACATCAAAATTTCTTATGGCCTCATCTAATGACAAAAGTAGGAAAACCAGACATTTATCATGTGTTTTAGAACCATTTTAACAAGAGCTTGGACTTTGGGTAGTTGTGTCAAACAGCAATGTGACGTAGGCCTGTCTATTTCATTGTTGGCCACTCAGCCGTGGTTCTTTGAAATCAACAAGATTTTTCTGGCTTTTAATCTAAGACTACGCATTCGGTACATATTACGCTTGAAACAGAGTCATTTTTACCTTGTTTTGACGCAAGAAATAGAAAGCTACGTCCTACTGAAAGTCCAAGGTCTTGTTAAAATGGTTCTAATAGTATTTTCCATTCAAGCTTGGAAATAACGATGGGGAATTTTAAAAATTCTTTTACTTAGCTGTGTTTTGAACCCCTGAGGAAATACTCTTATAAAACCATGATCCCATCTCCCAATACCTGGATGTACCCTCTACTGTTTATCTTCCAGCTTTAAGCCCATCATCCAGTACATAGACAGTCAGTTTGAGCGTTACTTGGAGGACGAGAGTGGATTAAACCGACGCCATATCATAGATAATCGTGTTCATTGCTGTTTCTACTTCATCAATCCATCAGGCCATGGGTAAGACCTCAAGGTTTCAGAACTTGGGAATATACTGCCACATGTTTTGTCGAAATAGTAGAGGCCATGTACTGTATTTGCCCCCGTTTTAAATTGGCCCCTTTCGCCCTTGTTGTCAGAAGTGAATTTAAGACTGGGCAAATACCAATGTCTAAAAAATTTATCTCTCTTCAAACACAACTGTCTGGGCGAATTCAAGACGGGGCAAAACTTTTATCAAGTTTAAAAGGGCGAAAATTACACGGGGCAAAAATAACACTGTATACAGTAAATGAAAAAGTTTATAAAGAATAAACTTTTTTTTTCATTCTTTGATTTTGTAATCTGAATTTCTTTGTATTGTTTTTGGATTGGTTTATGAAAATTAATAGATTTCTAGTGATAATTAATAGAGCCCTTATTAGACTGCGATTCCTGGCACTATACATATTGATTGATCACACTGATGACAGTGATGTTGCTGTGCTGTAGGTTACGTCCCTTGGATATCTCCTTCATGAAGGCTGTCCATCACAAAGTGAACATAGTCCCAGTAATTGCAAAGTCGGACACGCTTACTCAGCAGGAGTGTATGCAGCTCAAGAGGAAGGTGAGTGCACTCGACACAGTGTGGGCTAGAAACAAGAAAGACTCTGAAAATATACACTTTCAATGTATAATGAACATTTACATCTTTAATGCTGTCATAATTTCTGTGAAACCTATTGATGTTGTGGAAAAGCTTTTACTATAGAGTGTTTTTTAGCAGTATTACTATGGTTTTAGGAATGAGCACCCTTTAGAAATATGCACATCTACATAATAAAGATAATTGAATTTCAATCGCATTAAAATTAATTCCCATTATATTTTATGAGAAATTGAATGATCTGAGTGATTGATGTCCAAATTAAGGAGACTGCACTGTAAATTTCAAGTAATGATATGTGTGGGTTAGGTGGGAGAAGACAGGACTGAGGGTCAGATAATGACCACAGGTGTATGTCAACATAAAATGGGTAAAAAGGAAAGGATAGTCAACAAAGTATATATGTGGGTGTAATTGATAGGGAAAGAGGAAGTGGGTAGGGGTCAGATACATACCACTAACAGGAAGACGGAATGTCACCAGTATACACCTTAATTATAAAGGCCTAAAAGCAAGGATATCCTTCCACACACAAGATTAAAAAAGGAAAATTAGTCTTGAAAACACTCATATCCTTTTCATAAGTTTTCCTGGAAGAATAAAAAAAAACTATAAACATTTAGGCACTATTAGTGATAAAACACTTTGTAATGTGAAATGTAATGGTACATAGTAGTTTCAATCTCTTTCCAAAAATGTAGCTTTAATTGCATCATCTACATCTGTATCAGTAATGTGACAGATTTCTTGTCACAATTAACTATACTCTCTTCTTTACTTTAATCAGTTTCTGTTCTTCCAAAATCTTGTTTCACTGGACTCCCTGGAAAATGGACCACATTTCAGTCTTGTGATTCCTATAATTATCTGGCAATAAAATAGTAGCTTATGTATGTGACCTCGAGGTTGAACATTTCTATAATGTGTTTGATGAGAACTAAACATGTTATTAGTTATTGATTGTGTACCTTTGTTACCTGTGCAGGTGATGACCCAAATAGCTGAGAACGGCATCAACCTGTATGCCCTGCCGGACTGTGACGAGGATGAAGATGAGGATTACAGAGAGCAATGTCGCCTCCTCAAGGTCAGTATAGATGCCAAGGTCATATAATATTCCTCAAGGTCATACAATATTCCTCTAACAATGTGTTACAGTGACCTCAGTTTATAGAATTGTTGGCATTATTGTAAGAAGAATGGAAAAGCTCAAAATAAGAGTATTTTATGACTTTTGCAGGAGGCAGTGCCTTTTGCAGTGATTGGTGCTAATACTGTGATAGAAGTCAAAGGTAAAAAGGTCAGAGGTCGGATGTATCCATGGGGAGTGGTGGAGGTCGAAAATCCAGATCACTGCGACTTCATTAAACTCAGAACCATGCTCATGTAAGTCTAGAACATTTGAATTTTTTTTTTTAAAACATTATCTGATAATAATATATATGAATAAAAAAACTCCATTTGACATTTTTAACATAGATTTTATTTTAAATGATGTTTGTAGCACTCACATGCAAGACCTACAAGAGGTCACACAAGAAGTTCATTATGAGAATTTCCGAGCGGAGAAACTGGCAGGAGGAGGAAGTGTTCCCAAGAAATCAAGGTATAATTCAGGCTCCAGGTCCGCAATCCACTGTAGACTTCTTATCTGAGAAAGTTGTGGATAAATTCAATCTAAGCATTAATGCAAGCTTGTAACAGGTGCTTGTTTTTGCCAAGAGTTAATTATTTTTTTTGCTTTTTATACTATGTTTTGTTTGACAGTTTTCTCCTCTTAAAAAAATGGTCTTTTGAATAGAACATTAAAAATCTTTATTCTTTGGTATGGTAAGGAAACATGTTTATGAAGTAAATAAGAAAAGTGTTGACTTATTTCTCCCGAATGTATCTGTAATGAGTGCATGATACTTTAACATTTGAAAACGTTGAAGTTGATGTGATGATGCAAGAATGTTGAATTACAGAAAACCCCGCAATGAAGACTCGTACAATGAAATGATGGAGTAGGTCTTATTTTTAAATTGATATAACCTCCCTCCACTTTTGTTCGCATGAAGTCACCTGTTGGTAGATTTATCTAACATGTTTTCAGTTTGACCAGTAAATGCCACGGCCTTGTGATATTTATGCCAGTAGTATATTAGTAGATTTCCTGTAGATTTAAAGTTGACAGTTTTATACATTGTATTACTGTTTGTGTGAATGGTTGATATGGAACAAGTTATAAACAACTGAAACCAAAAGTTTGCAAAAAAATATTTCTATGTAGTTTGAATACATGTTTTAAAATCCTGGTTAAAATGTGAGTGAAGAATATTTATGCACTTCATCTGTGTTGTAAGTATTCAATAATTATCTGCATTTTCCTTATTGAACACTGACTGAACTTGTACAAGTGTAGATATATGATGAGTTCCATGTAGTAAAGAGCGGGTTTAGAGCCAGGCAGTGTTGTATAAGTAGAGTCCATTGAAATGTTGGGGCTTCCTTGTTACAGAGTAAGATGTCACTCTAGTCATAATCCTAGATTACATTTTTACCAAGAGAGAGAGAATGAGACCACCAAAGAAAATTTAATCATTGACAATTTAAAAAAAAAAGAAAAAAAACAACTGATAACTGCAAATGCCTGAAAATTTTCTTCTCTCAATGTATTATAATAATTGGACAATGCATGAAACTAATGACTGTTTTTCTTGTCTTTTTCCCTCCTGTCCTCCTGGGGTCCGTGACTGGTGTTTTGGGTAAGCATCGTACCTGTTTGTCCCGACATCTACTCAGATAACACTCATCCCTAACACTCTGCAGTTGTCAGTTCTTCTTCTGTTCTATTTTCAGTTTTCTGTTGTTTTTTCAATTTTCATTGATAGATTCTGAACTTGATAGGCTTGTAATGAATGTTTAGTGGTTTCATTGTTTGGGAAACTCTTATTAATGCATGATATATATTGTAAAACATGCATTTATGAAGCTAACATGATACTGTATCTGTTTTACATGGAAAAAATCTTAATTTTTAGAATATGGTAATAGATTTGTTTAGTCACTAATAATTAATAATGCTTGAAAAGGTGATATTCTGGTCTGGACTTATCAAGTCAGAATCATAACTGTCTCTGAAACTCTATCTGTCTTTCTGTCCATCTGTCTGTCTTTCTGTCTGTCTAACCAATCAGCCTAGTGCATTCATCTTTTGGCTAGAAATGAACTGA
This sequence comes from Magallana ariakensis, assembly GCA_020458035.1. Taxonomy (NCBI): domain Eukaryota; kingdom Metazoa; phylum Mollusca; class Bivalvia; order Ostreida; family Ostreidae; genus Magallana; species Magallana ariakensis. The sequence goes on along the minus strand of CM035814.1, from coordinate 61,087,852 downwards.
GCTCTCACCGAATCCATTCATGGTCAGCCTGATAGCTCGCCCTCTAATGATCAGCTCATTCTTTAACGTTCGCTTGTTACGCAAAGACCATCAATCAGACTGGCCTTCAGGGCCTGGACTATGACAGGTGGTGGATCAAGGGTGGGAGAGTCCGTTGATTATGACAGGTGGTGGATCAAAGGTACCTATGGGGTGGGAGAGTCCCTTGAAATGTCAATACACCAACCTGATATGGGAAAGGGAAGAAGGCATTCATGCCCTGTGTTGTTCTTTGCTGGATTTTTGAATTATTCATATTATCCCCACTCTATTGACCATGCATATGAAGAGGTGATTGGCTATGCATGCTGACCCTCTCCCCTCCCCCCTTGAAATACAGGATGGCATCCTGCCCTGCCTTCTGCTTTATAGACTTCTTTTTACAGCACATTGTGACCAAAATCCTGTCCATATTAATTGCAATTAATATTCCAAAATAAGGACAAGTTTTTTTGTATACATGCATTTCATCAATGTAGTTGCATATATTTATTTTTTCGGTTAGTTTGTGCATGTAATCACATTGCTGTAGTTAGGTTTCTATTTTTTTACAGTATTTACAGTCTGTTTACAGTCAGACTTTTATGTCTTGTTCATTATTCAAGCATTCATTGGCTTCTTCAGCTTCTGATTTTTACATCAGGCACCATATTCCAAGCAATCCAGAAGTCGCAAACCGCCTTAGTCTCTGCTATGTAAAGACAGAGAAGTCTGACTGCACAATCAAATTTAATGATTACTAAATCAACGCATTAAACATTAATTATCCTATATTGTAAACTAAAATTGTTGATGGTATCATTTATTTATTTTTATACTGAATCATATCATCTTCTTAAGTTTAATTATTTTAAGTAAATAAGTTCTGATTCATTAAAATATCAAGTTTTATAAAGTGGATGTAATTAAAAGTAAAATGAACTAGATATTTTGTTGGTAGAATATAAAATATTGGTTCTCTGAATCTTTTCAGCAAACGCAGACCGGAGAGTCAGACCGCGGATCTGTCCGAGCGAGAGAAGCAGCTGGTGGAGAAGGAACAAGAGGTAGGTCCTAAATTACTAGACTACGCTGGTATACCAAGGAAACAGAACTCATCTTGAACTGTTCATGTTCTTCCAGAGAATCATGACTTTTGTGCATTTTTATTTCCATCAACCTACATTAAAAGTCTGGAATAATAGAGACATCTGCAATTATTGATCCATTTATTTTCATAAATTTGTTACCTGGTAGCTGATATTTTTCATTGACTGGATTAAATATTTATGAACAGCTGAGAAGAATGCAGGAAATGATCGCCAAGATGCAGGCAGAGATGAACCAAAAGAACACTCCACAGAAGATGCAACAGAATGGGGAAGTCAAGTCCCAGAATGTGTAGACAGGTACACAGGTAAATATCTCGCCTATACCAAGTCACAGAATGTGTACACAGGTACAGAGGTAAATATCTCACCTATACCAAGTCACAGAATGTGTACACAGGTAAATATCTCACCTATACCAAGTCACAGAATGTGTAGACATGTACACTGGTAAATATCACACCTATACAAAGTCACATAATGTGTAGACAGGTACACACGTAAATATCTTAATTAATATCTTACCTATATCAATTCTCAGTTTCACTTTATTTTCACTCAACCCCATATAAGACCGTGGAACATTAACTGGCAAGATTGGAAATATACAGCTTACGTCAATTTCACCTGTTACACTCAAAACATTTGCTATGGGCAGGAACAAATTGATGCGGACGTCTGATAAAACGTTGGATTGAAACTGTAGTTATAGGAAGTGTATTTTCAATCCACCTCAGAGTTTCTTACTTGCTGTATTAAGTAATGCGATTGAAACACATTTTATGTAGTATCAGCAAAGTGATTGAAAAACATTTTATTTCATCAATAAGTATATACTCAGCAAATGTGAGAAGATCCCGATTCGAGAGAGATTGTACGCACGGCAAAGCATTGTCCCATGACTTCAGAGAATCAGCCGTCACTGATACACTTCCTATACCAATATTTTCTCAGACGCCTGCCCCAATTTGTTCCCGCCAATTCCATATGTTTTGACTGTAACAGGTGAAATTGACGTAATCTTTCCAATCTTGCCAGTTAATGTTCCGCGGTCTTAATGGTACATGAGGTACATGAAGAAAACAAAACATATTTACATATATACAATAAAATTGTAAAGGTCAAGAAAGTAAATGGGGTGAACAAAGAGTTTAATTAATATTTGAAATAAAGAAACACAATTTTCTTAATGTAATATAGTTACTTGAAGACATGATTTCATAGAACTTTTAAGTGTTAGGAGAAGAACAGTAATATGTATCTAAAAACTGGCTTCATAATTTACTTAATGCCTTGCATTCTAAAATAACATGAAATTCATCACCAATTTTGTTACAATTACACAAATTACAATAATGTTTACTTCTTTCAACAGTACCCCACCTCAACACCTATCGCAAGCTTTGTTTACTTTTGCAAAGTCATTATACATGAATTATTGAATGTTATTTTTTTTTCTCTTCATATTAATTATGTGCAGATTAATTTCTGTATTGTCATATTGAAGTGTTGACTTTGGTATTTCTTCACTACCAGCTGATGTAGATATTTTGTTTGTTTTGTAGATGACCATTTTGATAGGACCAGTATTGAGAAGGAGAGATTGAATTGTTTGTATGTTATGACTATGGACAATCTAAACTCGGCAAAAACCGCAATGTTATCACATCATTCAACCAAATCACAGAAATGTGTTCATCTCGAGATGTATGACATCACCTGTACTTTATCTTCCTTAGTTTGTTTTTTTGCTTTTTTTGCATGAGATATTGTTTTTAGGACAGTAACTTGGATATATGTTTTGTTTAAGTCCTCAAAATAAGAAACAATTCTCTGAGATTTTACAAAGTTAAATCAATGTGTGATTCAATGTTTATTTGTTTCTCCATTATAGTACAAGTAAGTGACCAATCAAAGTTTGAAAGGTGCATTGTTTCATGAAAATTATTATCAAAGGCTACGAACACAAGTTCAGTAGAAGAATTATTGCAAGGGAAACAACTGCGGGAGCTATGTCTAGTCATCAGTGGTAATGAATTAGAGTTATCTGCCTTTCACCCTATTGCTACTGTTCTTTGTAGCATGTCATAATCTGTTCTGATAGGTCTCTTGTTCAGCGATACAAACAGACATTCTTAGTGGATCTCCTGTATAAATCCCCCTCCCCCATTGTCCATGTGGAGATGTATTCAAATGTTAAGTGTAATTTTGTCATTTATTTTTTATAGTATGTGTAAAACCATTTTATTTGTATGTGTAGTCTTCATAATGTTATAATATTACATTTACATGTCATTTCAGTAAGATTGAAAAACCATTGAACAAAAATTGAAGATCTGATTTCAATTTTACCATTGAAATATCAATGTTGTAGTTGTTAAAAAATTGTAATATGTATATAATTTTGAAGTAATGTTGAAGTACATCAAACAGACACTCAGCTCTAAAGAAGCCGATTTGCAATTGATTTTTGATGACTGATTTTGTGTTATAATTGTGACAGTAGTGTTTTTGGTGTCAGCTAAAAGATCATGTGAAAATCTGGGACTCTTTTCCTGTCTCCAAATAAAGATCTGTCAATTTGTAGACTGCTTGAAGGCTTTTCCTGCTGAATCCTATCTATCTCTGCAATAATTTTGTAATGTTTTTATTTAATTTGTACATGAATAAATTGTATAACAAGTTGATGTCTTTTGAGTTATTTTGTGACAATTAAGGGTTGCTACAAGTGTCCTGGGGATCTTCTGTCAGTTTCCTGGGGATCTTCTGTCAGTTTATAGGAATGATTTCCATATTTATGAGGTGAGATTTTAGTGAGGATGTAATTACATGCTGTGATAATTTTCAAAGAACCCTCTATCTGCAGACTGAAGAGTTCTAATTCCATGCAGCTTTTATGCAGTTAGAGTGATCTGCCCTTTGATGTAAAAATAAAGGTTCAGGGTATGCTGCATTTGTAGAATTATGTTAGCAATTTTAGTATTTCTTTCATGTACCAAAATCATTGAATATTTTATATTTACATGTTTTTTTCCAAATTCAAGCAAAAGTACATGTACATGTACTTGGTAATTTCTTTATTTTTGTTTTTTGGGGGGTTTGTGTGTGTGTGGGGGGGGGGGGGGTGTCCCATTTATTTTGTTAAAGATTAACAACAAGATAAACTGTTATTTGCTGGTATACCTTTTTTAATGCAAATTTCTCAGTCCCAAAAAACCTTCAAGTATCTTCTATTTTTTATTTTTCTGCATGCATTCAGAGTCCTGGATTTAACAACTGTCCCAAAATTGAGATAAACTGAAGCAAGGATATCCATACAGACAGTAATGGTCTCCAACAAAGTATAGATTCCAAAGTAATTCTTTGGGAAGTTAAAACAAATCTATTTGTGTACAGGAAGATTTATGTACATGAATTGTTTGTCCTTGTGATTCCCAGGATAGACTGTTCTGTTACAAAATTAGCCTTGTTAATGGAGACCCAGTGAGTGCTATTAGATGTAGAACATGGCCCTTACAACAGTAACACCTCATAGACATAAACTCTGCTCGAGACATCAAACTGATTGTTTTAAGCCATAATGTAACAATTATAATTGAGACAAAACTGATAAACACTATTATTTTCATTTATTGTAGATAGCACTGTGCACATTTGTTAATAAACAATGAATCGTTTTATTGTGGACAAATAAAAGTAAATATTCAAATCATGAAATATCACATTAGTTGAATTCTATAAATCCTGTACAAATTTCGTTTGAATGTTATTTGTTTTAATTAAGTGAGTACGATCTGTATGATTAAAGTTTGATTGTTTAGGAGCTCACTAAAAGATTGCATGAGCAGATCCAGAAGTTGGAAAAGTTTACCTGTGTTACAATGTCTCCATTTACGTGTTGTCTATTATCACAGCTAACTCAACTGTGAAAGGTCTGATCATATTGGGCCATGTGGTAGAATTAACCCTCCATCCATGCACAGAAATAGATCTTTGTTGGAAAAATAAGTGTGGGTTTGAAATCCATGAGTTTTGTGGATTCTTACAAGGTTTGAAAATCCCCTTGTGTCTGTCCCACTGAAATGGATACTGGGTCAATGGTATACAGAGGAGCTTTGTTCTATATATTGTGAGGGGGGAGGGGAGTGCTGTACCCCCAAGACTGACAGAGAGGGTGACAAATTACAGGCTGATGTTGAAAATCACAAGTAAGCATACACACCTGAACAATCCCTCACCTGTAGGAATTATAAGTTGTCAAGAAAAAAACACCAAAATAGAATCGACAGTATGTTTCTTATTCAGATGATGCATGAGGCTCACATCTTTGTAGCATTACTTTTATTAATAATTGTCTAATCTTGTATCTGTGAGATTTCAGGTACAGTGATCAAGTTGCCAGCTGAGGCACTCTGCTGAGACTCGACTTTTGGAGGTGTGCTGTAGATCAGAAGATCAACCTTTGATAACCCCTTGGCTTTTGTCAGCCTCTGTATAATTACTGTTAACAATTGCGGGGTTAAAACAGTAACTAGTGAGGCACATTATGAAAGGAAATCTGGAAGGCATTTGAAGCTTTTTGTGCATTAATGTGTCGGACAGCGGATGTGCTTTTATTCTAGCATAGGAATTGCCTTGTGGAATCATTGATGGTTGGAAAACTTTTAGGTAAGATTTTGAAATTTTCTGTTAAAACAAGACATAATTAATCTATGAATGTAATTATATAAAAGGTTCTTATTTAAAAATCTAACTTTTACTGACGATTAAGAAAAGTATAAATATTTTTTGTGTAATATTGGGTAAAATGGCTTTTTAGATATACATGTAAGCCTGCATTATTTAAAAGAAAAAGCAATTATTTCTTGCATGCACATATTTTTTAATTGAATATTGATGAGGAAAGACAAGCAAGCTGTGGGGGACTGTTGTGTTGTCATTGACCGTCTCAAAGAGCAAGATGCAGCTCTGCATGGCTGCAGTTATAACTACCTAGAATGAGTCAAAGGTCTCTGTAATTAGCATTTTCTTCTCTTTTAGCAGCTGGGGGAATCTTAATTCAGTCTCCATTGTTATTCTTTGAACTGATAGAATTTAAATAAGTGTACCATCAAGAAATTATTGGGTTATATTCTGATCAATAATTAATGAAAAGAATAATGAGCTTTCTTTTGGAAAAAACATTTATTACAAAGGCCACCTGAGACTAATTGGTCTTCGCAGGTGACATGATTCTGGGTTGCCAGTGAGTCATGCGTGTGCGTTTGTGTGCATGTCCTATTGATTTGACCTATTGATATTGTCCTATTGATTTGATATATTAAGCTGTGTCCTCTTGAGGAAACAGCTGACCAGTCCTCATCTCTTTGTCTCCTGACCAGGTGGTACCCACAAAGCTGCTCACCTGGTTCGGCCTCTAAGTCTGCATGTACCCACAATTATTACAGTATTTCATTGGGATTTGTGATTTATTTACCAACTGACAATGCATTGAAATGCAGATGTGTAGGACTTTATATTACAAGTATTATTATTTTATCAATTATTGCTACAATTGTACTCAGTATGTATACTAGTAGTTGGCTTATGGGATATTTACCATGTGTGGTTTATTTGACATATTGCATGGTAAATAATGTATACAGGGTAATTTTCGCCCCGTATTTTCGCTCTTCTACTCTTGCAAATGGTTTCGCCCCATCTTGAATTCGCCCAGATGCAGTTGTGTTAACGGAGATATTATTTGCAACATAGAATTCGCTCAGTCTTAAATTGGCCCTCTGACAATGAGGACGAAAAGAAAATGGAGGCGAATATTTCCCTGTATAAAGTATTATGAAAATTTGAATTTATCATATATAAAAGTACAAATACATGTACATTTATTTATTCAGTTGACAGTTGTCAGAGAGAAAGAGAGAGAGAGAGAGAGAGAGAGAGAGAGAGAGAGAGAGAGAGAGAGAGACTGATGAAACTTACAAAAATAAGTGATGATGAGAGAGAGAGGGGGTGATAGAAAGATTCCCAACTGTGACTTTTACATGTGTATTTATTCCTGTTTGCTGTGTTATCTCTGAGATCAGATCTTGTAGGTACATGGTTTAAGGATGTTTTTAGCTCAGGGTACATTGCAAAGACTCTGCCACATGGTCAAGTGGAAAGAAACAAAGGTCATCTGATAATTGATACCTCACAATACCTGAAAATCAAAATACTTATTTTACATTGAAGGCAATTCATTACCAACTGCACTGATTGTGGTAATTCCCATGATTTAAGTGTTACTTGGGCATTGTCTGGCCAGAACTTCCTGTTTGCTCACTGCACTAGTAAGTCCAATAGCTGGGTAAAAACAAGGCCAGGTTAATACAGCCGGAACGAAATGGGAAATTACAAATAATGGACATGCCTTTTGCTTGACATGCTCAGCGAGTTCCATATTTTATCCTGGCCTTATGACTTCCTCATTGAAAGGAAGTGAACGAAAATTTTCAGGAACATGTAAAATTGAATCAATTGTTTGGGCGTGCTATCTTGGCCGGGTTTCTCATTTGAAATGAAATTTACTGTATACTGTATGGGAATACGGTTGTATTATGTCCCCCAAACAAGACATTGAATTTCAATCTATGCCAAACTTTCTAACCGGATCATTCAATACATTGTATAAAAAAAAAACTTTATAAACTGCAAAGCAGTACTTAAAAAATTTAAAAGCATCAATTGTCCAAGTTACATGAATGTTAGACTTGTATAACATAGGTAGAAAGTAAATTGAGAGAGAATTTTTTTACCAAATACAAAAAAATCTCAAACAACATCTAAAACAGTACAACACAGAAATAGATCTAGCGCACGGATCAGTTACAATTAACGCAGATAACTTTCAGGCCATTTTTTTATGATTACAGGTGCTGAGGTAATGGAACTTAAACCTTGCAGAGCGACCTGTGAAGCCCACTCCATTGTTAGTCCATTGTATTGAGGTAGGTATCTTGTATAAGTTTTCAATTTCAAGAATGATCAAGTTGTAATATGACCAGACCAGGGGCAGATCTTCTGTTTTTTGTGGGTTGAATTCTCTCAATCCAAAGCTTTGAACCCAATTTCATCCAAGAGCTATGCATGGTATGGTTTTATCCGTTTAAAACATTATGTCTATTGAAGGGGAGGGTTGCATATGTTACATGTTAACAGTCTTTTTAAAAAAATGTTTTCAAATCACCCCCATAATTGGTAGGGGTTAGGGGACAATATGAACATTAATAACACAGACCATAGACCAGAGGAATGTGGAAATGATTTTAGGGTTCATTATAGTGGTCAGATTTCTGATGGTACATTTTCTGGATACATAACCAATTTAAGCCGGATTTTATTTGGAGCAGATTTAAGCTTGGAGGCATTTAGTCATAGTAATAGGAGCAGGTTAAAGTTTTAGGAGCAGGTTAAAGTTTTAGGAGCAGGTTAAAGTTTTAGGAACACAGGTTAAAGTTTTAGGAGCAGGTTAAAGTTTTAGGAACACAGGTTAAAGTTTTAGGAGCAGGTTAAAGTTTTAGGAACACAGGTTAAAGTTTTAGGAACACAGGTTAAAGTTTTAGGAGCAGGTTAAAGTTTTAGGAACACAGGTTAAAGTTTTAGGAGCAGGTTAAAGTTTTAGGAACACAGGTTAAAGTTTTAGGAGCAGGTTAAAGTTTTAGGAACACAGGTTAAAGTTTTAGGAGCAGGTTAAAGTTTTAGGAACACAGGTTAAAATTTTTAGGAGCAGGTTAAAGTACCGTTATTAGGAGCAGGTTAAAGTTTTGGAGCAGGTTATATTTTAATTAGGAGCAGGTTAAAGATTTATTAGCAGGTTAAGGCTTAGGAGCAGTTTAAGGTTTTAGGAGCAAGTTAAAGTTTTAGAAGCTGGTTAAAGTTTTAGGAGCAGGTTAAAGCTTAGGAGTAGGTTAAAGTTTAAGGATCAGGTAAAAATATTTGGAGCGAGTTAAAGTTTAATGAGCAGGTTAAAGTTTTAGGAGCAGGTTAAAGTTTTGGAAGCATGTCTCCTTTCCAAGCATCAAGGTCCTCTTTGAACAATACTTGCAGTGATGTTGATACATGATACTAGTCATACTTCTACCAGCATGACCTACCACAGTATTTTTTGGATGAATGAACAGTTTAAAGGTTAGGGAAAGGGAACACTGGAAACCCAACCTAAGGATGAGACATCATTTGTGCTTCAAATGATTTCTATGACTTATTCTTTTGAGATAAATAAACGAGCATTTAGAGTTGCTCTCATTTCGCAGAATGTATAGAACATATTTGAACCTTACCAGGAGTCATGCTTCTATAGTAATATGCTTTAGATGCTGTATATGACCTATATTTTTTAATTACTTATCAGGTTAAAGTCTGGGAGCAGGTTTACACATAAAACTTAGACTTTCAAAAATGGTTGATATGCATATGGGGAATTGATGCAATATAACCAACGGCCTTTGACTTACCAAGACAAGTTTCTTAAATGAACATGTCCTAGTTTTAAGTGCTGGCTGAGGTCTATAGATATCCAGTGAATGCTGAATTTGACCTGTATTTTCACATAGGTGAAGAGGATCAAGATGTCCAGCAGATCTATTATGGACACACTCTTTAGTATACAGCTAGCTTCTTTGACACTGTATGTTTCATGCATTAATGTATGCAAAATAAAATCCATTAATGTTCCTATGATGATATGATACGATACAATAGAACCGTTTTAACAAGAGCTTGGACTTTCGGTGGGATGTTACTATCTAGTTTGCTCATCAAAAAAAGCTTTCAAATATTGACCTCCTTTCTTCTAATTCGCTAAGAGAAGCTCATTAATATTCATAGACTGTCAAAACCGGAAAGCTGTTTGCCAAGATCTGCTCTGCTGTGTGAAATTGACGCTGTTTCAGCGAAATATACATCCCTGTGTGAAATCGGATGAGTGTCATTGCGTTCAATGTATTCATATCTATTAGCCAATGACTGGACAGTTAACCACGAGTAGACCCCACCTTCATCAAATCGGAGTTTGTCACGTACTACCCAAAGTCCAAGCTCTTGTTAAAACAGTTCTAAAATATGATATAATAAATTATGATGAAAAAAGTGATTGATTGATTAGCATTAAACGTGCAAAAACATGGTCTTTTTTACCTTAAAGCTTCTGTTCAGGGCAATGAATTGGTAAGTTAATTAGCTTTGATGAGAATAAACCTCACTAGTATTCCTTTTTAGGACAAAAGGTCAGATTTCACAACACTGTGTATGCATCTGGCTAAATTTCAATGTTAATGAACCAATACCTGGCAAAGCCTTTGATTGAAAGCTTTCACACTTATTTGATAAATTGGTCTGGAAAAGATGTTCTCAAGTTACAGTTAAATATCGGTATCTCGAACTTGGGGGGACCTCAACAAAACTTCGAGATATCCGGGGGTTCGAGATATCCGAAATGGCTTTCCAATTCTAATTCCGTGATGTTCTCATATCAACACGTGTATTAGTACCGGTATAATTATACTGAACTTTTCTATTACTCATAAACGAATTATCAACAATTTGATTAAATATTTTTTGTTTGTGTGTTTTTATTTGTGAAATATAATCAATTTTTGTAAAAGCAATCAAATTATAAAATCACTATTCCGTAAATAATACGACTTCACATCCTCTTCACTATCGACGTTCAGAACTTGGAAGAAGTACTTGTAATGTAACGTTTGAAATGTATCACATAGGAAACGAAAAATAGGATTTGAAAACTTAAAAAAAAACCCACCAATAATCAGGAATTAGAATTCACATATTTTTATTTCATTTTTGTTTGTGAACTAACGTATCTTATATAAACTCATTACGCTCACAGCTTTAGTACTCATATTGGAAACAACCCGTGTACGATGAACCGGAAGTCACTTTACACCCTGCGTGTTCAATACATGGACTGGTTCTGTTAAATTTAAATACGTTTTCTTTTAAATCTTCGTATTCCAATCATGCTTCATTTTTATTGGAACGTTCATGAAAAAAAAACCAATAAACTCGATTTCGTAATTAATCGTTTTTATAAAATTGGCAGTTATCAATGCTAGATCGATTCTTTGACACAGTGTGTTTTATTAAACACATTATCGTTAATCGTGGCTGTGTGTTTTGATTTGAATTTTATAAAAAGGTACTTAATGTAAAAACACCCAAGCTACCATCCTAATTAACTTACATCGTGCAGTTTAATAAAACCGCTAGTTTTGAAAGGTGTGAAAATTGCCGCGGGCAGAAATGTGTGAAGTAATAACAACAATTATGTTCAACTGACCGGGAAAATGGCTCCACTTCGAGATAAACCAGGTAAAATTAGGGCTTCGGCCTTTTCAAACACTTCGACATAAGCGGGGTATTCGAGATTACCGTATTCGAGATATCAGGAGTTTTTTAAATTATTTATATAGAGAAAACGGCCGGGACCGTCGGAAGACTTCGACATAAGCGGGGTATTCGAGATATCCCATGTTCGAGATACTGATATTTACCTGTATTTTTATAATGCATTGTTTATATGCACGTGTTTTTTCAATGATGACAAAAGCAGGGGTTATGTATTGCAGGTGTATTTTCTGAAACCTGAAATATATATTTACAATTAAAAGACAATTCAATACATTGTATCTATTAGAATTGAGTGAATGAGATGCTCAACCCTTTCACAGAAAAGATGGATGATGGTCTGTATTTGTCAGTGTATAATAGAGTCATACACAGGTCCCTCATCTCATTGTCAAGTCAAGAGTTCCTCTGACCATCACAATCATTGAAAAGATGAGAATTGTCTCAAGTTCTCATCGTGTATCAATTTCCTTTTGCATTATTGATTTTTAATTGAGGAAATATTAATTTATTTCTGTTTTGTATTAGCAGGAAGTATGGTAACCATTTAAGAGGGAAATACATTCAGAATATCACAATGTTTAAAAACCTAATGGCAAACCCCAAGTTCAGTCACTTTCGAGAGCAAGGTAATTTTATTTCTATTAATTATACTTCTATTGAATTTTCTCAAGCATTGGTTTGCAGTTTTATAAGGAACTCAGGCAATCTCCATCATAGTATGCTGCATCTGTCAGCATATTTACTTTATGCTTCATGCAGTTTGTTCAATGCCTTATCAGTACACACACAAATATTTACTACCATGGTAGCTACTGTTTCCTGCAAATAAAACAGCTGACATTAACAGTAAATTTAATTACTTTGAACTCTACTTTTAGTTGGATTCCTGCATCAGTGTCAGATTAATGCATCTGATATTTGTTTATGATGCTGGTGTTGGAATTGTCAAAAGTATAATCAGCATTTGACCTTGTATTCAGAATTTTGTTAATCTGAAGAAAATGGAGCAAAAAACAGAAAGTAGAAGCTGTTTGATAAATCAAACATTTCTATAGAAAAACAGGAATGAAAATGTCATTTATACCATGTGTAACACCCACATTTCAATTCATCTGGTAATGTTTACAAGTTGCAAGAGTCATCCTATGAGTCTACTTTTGTATAATAAAAGTTGTTATGATTAGATGTCATTTTTTGGCCGTCAAATTAACTGAAGCACAAGCTTATAAATTGTCTTATGCACAATTACACTCAATATAATTTACTCAGCTTTTTTCAGAGGACTTTAATAGTTAAAATATGAAAGTGTAAACTGGCCAGATGCATTTTCCACTTGATCAATCAAACAATACAAAACATGCAATGATTGTATACTTGTTGCCCCTAAAGGGATCTCAATTAATTGGTAAATAAATTGAATGGAATTGTAATATACAAAGTACCATACTGCTCTCCATGTCAGAATCTGTCAATTAATTAGGCATCCTCTTACTATAAATCATCATACATTGTAGAACCTTTTCGCAGCATGTCCCGACGTACAGAAATGGCAGACAGACAGGTGAAGCAGAGTGACACAGTCATCACTGCAGGGCTGTCCAGACTGGAGGAGGACAAGCAATCTGTAAGAAACATTACATCACATGACTCTGACATCAGGGTGCATAATGACATTCTTGTACATGCAGAGAAATATCAAATAGATATTTTGCTTTCCAATTCTATTTGGACCTGGACATCTTTGAGGGTCAGCAGACAAACAATCAGACAGACAGCTGGACAGACATACAGACAAACATACAGACAGACATAGGAACAGACAGTTAGCTTGATGGAGACCATTAATCTAATGCTAATAAAAAGCAGCCAGAGTTCAGGGGTCAGAGTTCAGGGGTAGATGGGTATTGACTTGTGTTTGATCAATGATGTGTAGCTTAACCACCTGGAATTTCAAGCCTTGTCAAGATCTATCTGTTTATTAAATCTTATTGCTAATTAAGAAAAAATGTCATTTATATTGAGCTAAATTTGTTAAATGTGACAGTCTATTCAGAGTTTTGCTGTGATGAGTTTTTAAATTCAAGAATGGGGGATCAATAAGGGTATCCTACTGATTTCAGTGGTCTGTGAGCTGACCTTTAATTAGCAAAGTCTGTTTTTAACATTTGGACTAATTTTTGAAAAGTGTGGGTATACTTATGAATAGAGCAGTCTGTCATCGAAAAGTGAGTCTAAGACGCTGTGAGAGTTATTTCCCTTGAATCTCTCTCTCTCACTTTCTATCTTTCTCTTTCTCTCTCTCGTTTGTTTTATGAACATAGCATAATTTTTTTTATGTTAAACAGGAACAAATTGTTTATGCTTTCAATTGTTGGACAGGAAACAAAAATATGTTTTTTGTACAATTTATCCAAAGTGCTTATAAATTATTTTATTCAATTTTTGAAAACTGATTAGAACTAATGTCTTTGTCTGTGTGACTTGACAGGGCACCTGCGTACCTGGCAATGGTGGCTGTTACTGTATATTAGTCAGGTGCCCTTATCGGGTAAGACAGGTAGCTCTAACAGGGAGGGGCTTCCCTTTAGAGGAACAAACAGACTCAGGAGATGGGGATGTTAATCCAACATTGACCAGGGATTTGTACTCTGTACACAGTTCACAGGATCTCTTTAATCTCTTGGTTGTACAGAAGAAGTGACTAAAACTGAAAACATCTAATTGGGTATATCAACTTAAGTGTCCCTGTAAAACATGCCCATTATTAGGTATATGGCACCTGAACTCAACCATACAACAAATTCTCATTTTCACAAGTCCCCCCCCCCCCACCTCAAAGGAAAACCAATTAAGACTGTAGAGATATATATGTGTGCTTGTGTTTGGAGGGACTTGTTCAGTTTTATGTAAATTACACAAGAATAAACAGTATCTATCTCTGTAATCCCTCGGCCTGGTCTGGCACTGAATAAAATCAATAATTGGTGGCTATTGGCCCATAGGGTCACTGGTGTTCTAAAGTCAGTAATGATTTAACAATCATTGTAGCATTGAATACAACCTCCTCTAGGGGCAGGGAGGGCCTCCCACATGTAGAATTCCTCTCTTAGAGGACAAGAACCACCTTCATTACCTTGATGATAAATGAGATGTCTTCCCCAGAGTCAGGTTTTGCCTTGCAGCTTTCTCAGACATCAAATATGTGTAGTAAATACTGGGAATTAGAGCCCTGATAGTACAGTTTGTCAGTGTTTCTGTCTGTAAGGACCACACAAATAATGTCCTCATCCCTCATTAATCTCTCCATCATCTGATAATCCCCTCCAAGCTCTCTACAGATGTGAGGAGCTAAGTGTCGCTGTGTTTTTTGTGAGAGATCAATACCAGAGAGTGTTCTGTGAAAGTCCCAGCCAGATATTGATCTCCTCTCATCACAAATCAATACAGATCACGACTCGAGACTTCCTCTCTGTCAGAGCCCGGTGTGTGTGGGAAGGATCGAGGCTGCTGTCTGTGATGTTTAGATCCGTGAGTACAATTCAAACAAGTCTTCATTCTATCAGTCACTGCTTCATGGGGATCTGGTAATCTCTCTTAATCTTGTGAAATATTGCCATGTAACCATTGTCTAATATCCGTGGAATCAGGTGGATGATGTGGTCCATGGTTTGTTTACATTTACGAGATCAGACCATGGATGGTATTATGGTTGTTTGGTGTAACTCTGACAGACTGATCTGACTGAGCGTCTAATAGACCTGATATAAGTACATGTTGTTTGGGTGGTATTGTACACAGTGTTTGGGTGGTATTATCTGATAGATTGTACATAATGTTGGGTGCTATTATCTGATAGATTTGTACATAATGTTGGGTGCTATTATCTGATAGATTTGTACATAATGTTTGGCTGGAGTTATCTGATTGAACAAGCTGATAGACTGGACCTACATGTATCTCCGAGGACCAACAGATTCCATCTCTACAGAGACCTGTGATGTAAGGTCAGCGCACAGTATTGGACACTCATTGTAATGGCCTTCTGTGGCCAGCCAGTCTCTTAGCAGGGATTCTGGGTTTGTTTACTGTTTGCTAAAGCGACTGACAGAAGACACCAAATACTTGTGCTTACCAACGAATTTGGTCATTTAGCAATGATGTCGAGATCAATAGTGTCAAGGCTCCTCACAACAACACTGTATCTGGTTATTAACACCAATACAGCAACAAAATGCAGTTTTTAAAATGATTCTGTTCGGTACATTCATCAGACACAGTAATTGTATAATGTTGTAAGCAGGCGCACGTGGTGGTCAAACACAAAAGGAAGAGCAGGGTGTGTATTGGGATCTTTAAATGGAGCAAGAGACTGTTATAATCCAGAGATCTCAGACCTGTATGTAGGTCCCTGTGGTTGCTATCTCATGGTACAAACAGGTACTTGTTTTTGGTTGAGGTCAGGCCTATAGTCTCTCCCAGCAGGGAGCCAAAGTAAAGAGTTCTTACTGACCCACCCCCACTGCCGCCGCCTTACTTCTCCCTGAAGAATTAGGTAAACCCTGTACCAGTGACCAGGTAGGTGGCCAGGGGGCATGGGCCGTCACTGGGTCTGTTCACACCTGTGTAAGACAGGTATTTGTTTATGTTTACATGCTCCTAGCATCTTGTGTTTTGAAAAAACTTTGGCATCCTTTACAGATTGAAAAGACGCTTATTGAGCTAAACACTGGAGGACAATTCTTTTAGAGCATGCATAATAAGTCTGGTTATCTCAACAATGCCTGCAGACCTTTTTAATAAAATATAAAAGGACTTTGTTTTAAACAAATATTATCTACAGGACATATAAGATAGTTTTTATGTAATGGAAAAAAGTAAGAATGTAAATTAAAAAGCTAAGGACAATGAAAAAAAAAACATACACCAAAATATTCTGTTTTCTTATCACATAACGAGATAATGGGCAATCGTTTGAGAAAAGAATTAATTTAGTTTCTCACTGATGGCAATCTTCCACACAGAATGAACATGTACCCCAGGAAAGAGAGCACACCTCGCTCCCCACAAACGTCTGCTGTCATTAAAAATTGATATAATCTGTGATAATGTCATTTATTGTCATGGTAATGTCTCACGGCGGCTATTCACTCCTATAGGTACTTGTATTTAGTCATGGTGGGACATTGGGGGAAATAAAAATGGAGCAGTTTGAAGTTTTACATTTGAAAAAGCTTCCTCTTGTGAAATAAGGTGGGATTGAAAAGATATTTTCTTTGAAATTAAAAAAGAAAAAGTTAAAAGAAATACTGGTATTTGTGATATATTATTCACACTTCTCTGTTGATAATTTTCCTGTTATAAAGTCAATTTTGTAATAGGCAAAATATTATGGTAAGTTGAAGTTTTGGAAATTCAAAAGTGTCTCCATATAGTAAAATGCACTGGTGAAAAATACATTTACATCTTGTATGTGGCCAAGTATGCAAATTACCACATGTAAACAGTGATTATGCAAAAAACTGCAACATTACCTTTTACTCTGATCTAATAAAAATGGAATGTGCCATAAGGCGTATATAACATAGGTAAAAACATGGACCAGTCCGTGTACAGGTAAACGAGGCCTGGCTTGTAGTAGTTTATCTGCGGGCATCATTAGAAGTCTTAATACCGATGGCATGGTACTGATCTACAACATAGAAGCTCATTCAGGTCGGACGATTGGACCGTGGAACGGATTGTAGCCGACCGCCGGACTGTGACCATTCTACCGCCTCAGCTACTCCAGCAGTTATGTATGCATGTACCGTGTGTTCATTGAATGCTCAGGGCTGATGGTAATGTGAACAGAGAGGTTCCTCCTTACAGAGACTGCACACACCTGACACTCTTCTTACAAAATTGGATAGAAATATCTCCAGTGTTATGAATCTTGAAAAAGTGAGGAAACACAGCTGAAGAAATTTGTTCTGTAGTGTTGAAGAGTTTAATATGGCTTTAATGGAGTAGCTATGGAGGACAATTTAATTAAATTCTGATTGTGGAAGGAATGTCAACATAGACAATCTGTTGTAAATAAACTTCTCTATCCTTGCCATGGAAGGCAGCAGTAACCAGAGAAAGTTCCGCAGTCCCTTCAAGTTTTCGCTGAGTACCTCCTCACTGAAGCCTAGTCCCAACCCTACCAAGTCTGACCCCTCAGCAGCCTCCATCCTACGACCTCGGAAACTCTTAAGCAATGACAACTCCAAAAACCGCTGGTCACATTCACCAATTGGATCCAGTCAGCTTCCGAATGACCAGGCGGGCAGTGAGTCCAAGATCCATAGTCTTGGGCGGTATGAGACGAGTTCAGGGGTCAAATACTCTGCCCAGCCAATCATAGGTCGTCACCACAGAGAGAATGGGGTCCACCACCATGAGGAGGAGAGGGGGCGTCGTATCTACGATAGACCCCGGTCCCAAGTCTACCCCACCTCACCCTTGTCTCTGTCCCCCACGGACCCTCTGTATGACACGCCAAAGACTACCAACCCACAACCTGCCTCAGATACCCCGACCACCATCATAATCTCACCAGGAGAGAGGGAATCTCAGTGTGAAGGATTGCCTTCCCCTTCTGGACAGAGTGATAAAGACCTCAATCAGAACTACCCAGCAAAAGTTGTAGAGGAGGAAGTTAAAATAGTGCAGGAAAGACAACTCATAGCATCAAGGTCATTTGGGGCCTCTGATTTGGGGTCAAGGTCAGTGGATCGGTCTGTTGAAGGTGCTGGGGCAGGGGATGGATCAATTATGTCACCTGTTCGTCCCCCGAGACGAAGCAGTAGTTCTTCCAGTGCAGGGCGTAAACCACTGACCGTGGTAGCTCGGGAGTCTGGGGACACGGATGCAGTCAAGGAAACGGGGACCAAAGAAACAAAACGTGAGCGGCGTCTGACCAGACGAATCTCTCTAGAACCAAAGAAAGTGGTGAGTGTAATCCCTAGCAGTTAAGTCAATTCTAAGGCAGTGCTCTGAACTGGGCAGTATACCACATCAAAGTGATGGTGATGGTGTCTTAATTATTGAAAACTAATATCATTTGACAAAAGAGTTACCAATAGACCTCTCAATATAAAAACATGACTGTGTATTTTCTTAGGATAGTTTCAACATTATTTTGCACTTATATAATGAGCTGTATTTGACAGAAAAACTGCCCCACACAGCCAGAATGAAACCAGTTTTTATCTGAGCCAAGTCAGATTACTGTAGGTTATACAAGATAAATTTGGGCAGTTTTAATTATGAATTATTTGATAAAGACATCATTTTATGATTATCTTGGGCTTAGAGCAACAGTTTAAAATGATGAAGTCTCCCATCTGTGCTGATTTTGTGTGTAACTTAACAGAGCCCTTTAAGGGTAACTTTGTGTGGTCAGTGATAAAACTGTTAAGAGAATTGCATTTTCCAGGTGTGAATCAGTCTTAATTACAGGTAAACACCATAGAACAGTGGTCAATCACTGGTGATGGGTGACACAGAGTACTGGCCACTCTGGCAGACTAACATGGCCAGACTTCAAGGCCCCACTGCTTATTCTGATCAGAATTCCTCCAGTCCATCAAACATGACAGCTTAACACTTACTGGTCATTACTAAGATGAGTGACCTAATTATAGCCACCAATTACCTGTTATGTTTTATCACCTATTTTCACTTGATAAATTTGTGTGTTTTGAATTCCTGTTTTACTGTATTGCGATTCCCATTGCTCAGATCCTTTTAGTGCACATTTATGGTCTACTAAAATAACAGAAAATTAAGCATCTATCTAAGAATGTTTGATTGTTTCATAAGATATCAGAGTTGTTTGTGCATATTAAGAAAAGAATTTATCAATAAAAAATCTGACACGTCTCTAGCCTAGGAATCGGACGGTTCTAGCTGGGGTGGACTGATGTGAAGGTGACCTTGAGACACTCTATCCACTCAACACTCCCTGGCATCCAGTTACCGGATTCCAGACCTGGATATTGTGGCAGCTAGCCTTTTTATTTATTGTTGGAAAAATGATATTCTAATTTCATGTTACAGTTGGATGTGAATTTTTTTTCCCTGCTTCTGGAATCTAGCACTGTAGCGGATTAAAGTCAGTCATGACTTTGGCTACTGTTTCAAGGTCAAAAGGTCAAAATATGATAGAGGGATAATATAACAACACAGTAAATAATGAATGGCATTAAAAGCCAGTTAGAGATGGATTAAGACTTAAACAAGAAGAAATAAGGACTCAATTTGTTGCTATGACAATTCCTGTAATTGCTGTCCCCTTTAGTATTCAGAGAAGGAACAGTGACAGTTTTATATCCAGAGTCCAGTAACAGCTGTAATTACCACAGACACAAGGCCTGTCAATGCGAGAGGGCCAGGGACTACTTTAATGGGGACCAGTACAATAGGTCTGTGTAGTTGTCCTAGCTTGGACCACTGCTGGGGGTCTCTGGAATGTGAGGGAGGTGTCATTGTACATGGGCAATAATGACTGATTCCTATGTACCAGGGGAATAATGACTGTTCCCTATGCACCACTGAAACAGCCAATATTGTACATGGACAATAATGACTGTTCCCTATATACCACTGAAACAGCCAGGGGCAATAATGGCTTTTTCCTATGTACCAGGGCAATAATTACTGTTCCCTATGTACCACTGAAACAGCCAGGGGCAATAATGACTGTTCCCTATGTACAACTGAAACAGCCAGGGGCAATAATGACTGATTCCTATGTACCAGGGCAATAATTACTGTTCCCTATGTACCACTGAAACAGCCTGGGGCAATAATGACTGATCCCTATGTACCACTGAAATAATGACTGATTCCTATGTAACACTGAAACAGCCAGTATGGAGTGAACAATTAGCCTGAACCATGCAGCTACCAGATTAACAAAGTAACAACAGGAAGAAATGGTTGCTTTTGGTTTATATACATGTACAATATTGTATATAGTGAGGCAGTCTAAAATATCAAATATTTGAATATAATATTGAAATGAATATGTGAAAGGTGAACTGCAGAGTTAAAGCTCATAATCAGCAGAAACTAGCTAAAGTGAATTACCAAGTGCAACAGTTTTGTGGGTACTGTGTTTTTATGTATGGTTTGAGTACAATTCAGGTCACAGATTTTAACATACAGTATCAGCATATGTCGCTTCCTGGTTTTTAAATACAATTATTGATAAGTTTGAACGATTTTCATATATTGGTGTATTTTAGATTGTTTGGTTGATCTAGAGTTGGTATAAGTAAACTTTATTACTTCAAACAAACCCACCGGAAAATGATCATCAGATGATAGTGTTGAGGAAGCCTTGGCAAACATTCATCAGACCCCAGTTATTTTGTTTTTTATCCTGTGCCCGAGGTAATGATGGGTTTACTGTAGATCATACACTACAGCCAATAGGTGACATTTTAACGAAACTCTGGGGTCATAGGTCAGCCAGGGATGACATGGCAATCCTTTTGATGATGATACAATGAAAGAACCCTGTCAACACTTAAAGAATTTCATTTTGAATATCATATCTGTATTTTAAGATAAATAAATCACACAGTAGATCAGGGTTTTGTAGACAGAGTCAGGTATCAGAGGTTGGCTATCCCTAGCTATGATCGCAGTGTAGATATTTTTCTGGGTAAATTTGTCATTAGATAGGCAACATTTTTAGGAAAGGAATTTGAATGGTATCTTTCCAGTCAATTTAATTGTTTTGAACCAGAGATTTTATAGATCAACACTTAAACACAACACAGGTCTGAAGATAGTTCACATATACCCAGTATAGAATTCCGTTGTACAAACGAGCTTGGTGTAATTCAAAATTGGGTGGTGTCAGACATTGTAGAGGGACAGACAGCATTCAACCCAGTTATAGATGGGGATTATGTGGATGTGAATTGAATATAGGTTAATCCCAAAGTCCCCAGAAATTCACTAGGTCTTTTTCTATAGTTTGTAACAACTCAACTAATTCTGTGTCTGTTGTACATAACTTCAATGAATTGAATGAGCAGGTTCAAATTAAACTCCAGTAGTTTGGGTTAACCTTTTTTTCATCATAAAATCAATTATAATGATTTTTCAAGAAATATCCATGTGGCAAAAATATGAATATTATATTATTTTCTTGCTCAAGCATGCAAGACCTATACTTGAATTTTAAGAAAAATATAAAAAAAGGGTAATTTCAAATACGGTATTTAAGAGTTTATGAAACTTGATGCGAGTTGTATATCAATTATTTTGAATTTACAGGAGGATGATGAATTCATTGGGTTTGCCACACTACCAGATCAAGTACACAGAAAGGCGGTCAAGCGGGGTTTTGAGTTTTCCTTTATGGTTGTAGGTTAGAATCAGTTTTCATATCTTAATACAAAGACACATTAAATATTTGATACATGTATATGCATCAGAAATTTAATTTTATCAAGGTATGCAAGTTATATATTTTTGACAACACTTGACTTAATATGCTGATGGAGATCAGATTTTGACTTGTGATAGTAGATGGACAGTATTTTATTTGTGTTAGTACTAATGGACAGTTTTCGACTTACCTTTTCAGGTGAGACAGGGCTGGGGAAGTCCACACTAATCAACAGCCTGTTTCTGACCGACCTATACAAAGACAGGAAGTTCCCCAACCACATACTGGGTAAGATCCGCTCCTCCGATTGGCCATTTCACTTTTAGTATATTAATACACATCATAAATCAAGGAAGCAAACAATCAACTGAAAAGTTTCTTAGCAAGATGACCATTTTTATACCTATTGCCTTGAATCTGTTTACTGGTATATTTTTATGTCAATGCAGCAGACTAAGGGAAAAGACTGGGAATTAGAACCATTTTAACAAGACCTCACATACTTTCGGTATTATATATCCATCTATTTCTTGCATCAAAACAATTAAAAAATGAGGCTGGTTTCAAGTGAAATATTTACAGATTGGGTAGTCTTAATTAGCTCAAAAGCCAGACAAATCTTGTTAATTTCAAAGAGCCATGGCTGAGGGGCCAGCAATGAAATAGACAGGCCTACGTCACATTGCTGTTTGACACAACTACCCAAAGTCCAAGCTCTTGTTAAAATGGTTCTAAGGGGGAATTGATGCATCAGAGGCTGTTCAGAGCTAGTATGGGAACTTCCTTTTCCATGTTGTTAACATTATTCGTTACAGACAATGCAGAACAGACAGTGGACATAGAGAGAAAGCAGCTAGAAATTGAGGAAAAAGGGGTCAAAGTTCGTCTCTCTGTGGTGGACACGCCTGGCTTCAGCGAGGCACTTAATGGAGAGAAATCGTAAGCTTCACTATATGTAAAAAGAAATCAAAAGTTACATAAAAATTATAAATAAAGAGAAATGGTAAGCTACAAAAAGCAAATAAGTAAAGAAATATTGTACTGAAAAACCTATGTTCTAAGAAAAAAATTGAAAGCTACGTGAAACAGATATGAATTGAGATGTCTGATTTTGATTGCATTCTGACAGATGGCAGCCAATCATTGACTATGTGGACCGACAGTTTGAGCAGTACTACCAGGCGGAGAGCGGCGTCAACAGAAAAAACATCCAAGACAGTCGAGTTCACTGCTGTTTGTACTTCATATCTCCATACGGGCATGGGTAAGTCTCTTTATATCTCCATACGGGCATGGGTAAGTCTCTTTATATCTCCATACAGGCATGGGTAAGTCTCTCCATATCTCCATACGGGCATGGGTAAGTCTCTTTATATCTCCATACAGGCATGGGTAAGTCTCTTTATATCTCCATACAGGCATGGGTAAGTCTTTATATTTCCCTACGGGCATGGGTAAGTCTCTCCATATCTCCATACGGGCATGGGAAAATATCTTCATATCTCCATACGGGCATGGGTAAGTCTCTTCATATCTCCATACGGGCATGGGTAAATCTCTTCATATCTCCATACGGGCATCGGTAAATCTCTTCATATCTCCATACATGCAAAGGTACATCTCTTCATATCTCCATACGGGCATGGGTAAGTCTCTTCATATCTCCATACAGGCATGGGTAAGTCTCTTCATATCCTCATATGGGCCTGGGTAAGTCTCTTCATATCTCCATACGGGCATGGGTAAGTCTCTTCATATCTCCATACGGGCATGGGTAAGTCTTTTCATATCCTCATACGGGCAAGGGTAAGTCTTTTCATATCCTCATACTGGCAAGGGTAAGTTTATGACTTCTTCTTATCTGAATGAGGGCATTCAGGTAAATCTGGCTCATAAGCAAGAGACATAACTCTGGTTTTTCTGTGAAGAATCATTACCTACAGTGTGAGTACCTGCAAGCATTGAATTGAAAATATTCTTAATGTTTACTTATCTATAAGTATAGTTCAAAAACCAAAGTTATCAACTGAAAACAACTACCTGTATACTGCAAAATTCAGATGATTATTTTTGTTCAGTGGAGTATAGTAGTGTTATCAATAAAATTTTAAGAAAATGATTTTTGTTTACTTTATGAAGCCTTAATCTAAAGTACAAAGATTTTTTTTTTTTAAGAAAAAAAAGAAATTACCGATATTTGAACAGTTAATGTGAACATTATTTTGTAATGGATTGTTGTTAGCCAGTTTTTACTTTATCATAATTGTTTTAAATACACATATATTATTCTTATGATTTTACCTTCCTTGTGTATCAATACACATATTTACCTTCCTTGTGTATCAATACACATACATTGTGTGTCAATACACATACATTGTGTGTCAATGCACATACATTGTGTATCAATGCACATACATTGTGTGTCAATGCACATACATTGTGTATCAATGCACATACATTGTGTATCAATGCACATACATTGTGTGTCAATGCACATTCATTGTGTATCAATGCACATACATTGTGTGTCAATGCACATACATTGTGTATCAATACACATACATTGTGTGTCAATGCACATACATTGTGTATCAATACACATACATTGTGTGTCAATGCACATACATTGTGTATCAATGCACATACATTGTGTGTCAATGCACATACATTGTGTATCAATGCACATACATTGTGTGTCAATGCACATACATTGTGTATCAATACACATACATTGTGTATCAATGCACATACATTGTGTATCAATCCACATACATTGTGTATCAATACACATACATTGTGTATCAATGCACATACATTGTGTTTGCAGGTTGAAGCCAATCGATGTTTTTATGATGAAGAAGCTGCACCACAAAGTCAACATCATCCCACTGATCGCCAAGTCTGACACCCTCACACCAAAGGAGCGGGCACACCTCAAGAACAAGGTAGTAACATGTCTAATGTCAACAAATTATAATGGCTACTGTATGCTTTAGAACTTTTAAGACCATATTAAAAGTGGCTTGTGCAAATAAACAGCATAACATATTTAGTTCATTTTCACAATACCAGTAATTGCCATCTATGTGAAAACAAGGTTATACTGGCACTGTATCAGTTATCGGCTAAAATTTAACGTTTTCTTTTCGTATTTCCTTATTTCTTGATATTTTTGGATAACACTTGATATGCTTTAAATTATGAACTTCCTATTTATCCATCTGTTAGATTATATCATTATTTAGAACCCAAAACATCTTGTTTTTTGTGCTTTTTAGCATGCCCCGAATATGCCGAATTTTTACAAATTTACTGTACCAGATATCAGCTTCGTGATAATAATATAGTAAAATCCCTGTACATGTTGAATTTATACTCTGCAAAATGTGATTTGAATTATGTCCCTTGTTGGGTTAGACTAAAGGTCGTAGGGCTTATGATACATAATCAAAACTCATATAAAATTATTTGTTTGTTATCATACGGTGATTATATCACAAGGTGGTAATATTCTATTATAAACTTATTACGTCACTTCCCCCACTGCTGAAAGTGCAAAGATGTAAATCAGCGGTAAACAATGCTCGTTTAAGCTCATGTTTAAAACATATTCAAGAAAGTTTTCAAGCAAACTTATATTTCTAAATTATTCGAAACAGACGACTGAATTAGAAAATCTCGGATAGTCGCATGCTATAAACCCAAACTCTCAGTTTAGCCAATAACTGGTCTTAGCCGATAACTGGTACAGTACCAGTACAGTTTATCACTGAATATATTGTTACCAGACTGATGTCCCGATTTTAGTAACAAAGACAATCAACAACAGTTATATACATGTATTTCAATTACTTGAGATGCAAACAAGAGAAATTCTCCATAAGACATCCAAAATTAACATAACCTAACAGATATTCATTGATCAGGAAGTACTACATGTATTCTCAGTTACTTCTTTTTATTTCTATTCAAAGGTTATGGTATACTGAGTTATCTTTCTTATTTAATTTTTATTTATAGGTCATGGAACAAATCGAGGAGAACCATATTGACATTTACAAGTTCCCCGAGTGTGATAGTGATGAAGACGAGGAGTTCAAGCAGCAGGATAGAGAGTTGAAGGTCAGTCTCACCAAGGTCATAGACCAAGGTCATCACTTTAAGCCTGTAATTTGATGAGTAACTTTTAAAAAAAAAATTATTTTTGCAGTCAGCCATACCGTTTGCGGTGGTTGGAAGTAACACAGTGGTTGAAGTAGCAGGCAAGAAGGTCAGAGGTCGGATGTACCAGTGGGGAATCGTGGAAGGTGAGCGGGGCAGTGAATAACAATATCTGAGAGACTGTCATTAACTCACAATCAATTCTTTACATAGACTTTTGTTTCCTTTCAGTGGAGAATCCCACCCATTGTGATTTTGTAAAGCTCCGTCAAATGTTGATCAGGTTAGTACAGCCATTAAGTAAGCTACGGCATAAGTCTTTGCTTAATGGTCTTTAGATTGAAGCCAAGTTCATTCCTTATAACATTGCACTCATTCTTTTTCCATTTCATACTTTATTTTCATTACGTTATATGCTCATGCTTTCTTGTTATTACGCTGTAATAAGTCTTTGAATTAATTCAAACAATAAAATTCTTTGGCGATTCATGCGGGATATGAAGATCGCGACATTGCAGAAAAATAAATAACCTGCGTTAGCGGGTTATGTAATTTTTTTATGCGATGATCGCTACCTTCATTACCCGCATGAATCATCAAAGAAAGCATTTTATTGTTTATATTTACATCTTTCTTTTAACAAATTAATAATTTCATTGTAAAATGTCAGTAAAATTTACTCAATTACTGTTAATGTTCATCAGTACATTAGCTAAAAGAAACAGCCAAATCGTCTCCTATTGGAATTTGAGTCTGACATCATCATGTTTATTTCGTGCAGTCCTGATTTTTCTTACATTGTTGTATGTTTCAATCAATTGATAAACATGGCATGTAGATTTCAGTCTGGCTGTTTCTATAACATTTTGATCGTTTTTATCCATTAAATCACAGCACCCATATGCAGGATCTGAAGGACATTACATCAGACATCCATTACGAGAACTACAGGGCCGAGCACCTGGCGGAACAGATGAAGCAATCGACCAGGGAGAGAACGTGAGTCTCGTATACCCGTATATCAGATAGTACATACTAGTGTGAAACATTACAGCTAGTGCTAAACAGTACTTGATCTAACCTCTCTGCTGAATAAACCCAACAAGTATCTGAGAATGATGTATAATTCATTTTTTTTTCATTTTTTTATGTTAATTTCATGAGTTTTAACAAATTTTTATTAGGTTTAATTGGTTTCACCAATTGACAAACAGGAATATGTATCATCATTCATTCGCAGACAAAATTTCCATATCTTTTTCACATCTCAAAATTGAATGTTTGAATTTGGATTTTTTAAGGAAACTGAAGAGAGAGTCCATGCTAAATCCTGGAAAACTAGAGGATACAGACAATCTGATTGCTCAGAAAGATGCGGAGGTATGTCACAAATATTCGTAGCTAATATGAGTGGATGAGCTTGTAGTCCATGGTAGAGGGAAATATACAGAGTTATTTAGCATAATTACAACAAATCCTGACTTATTCTTTAAACTTCTTTTAGATATACTGTAAAGAATTTGATCCTCATTAGATAGTTTTCATTCTCCTCAATTTGGACACAACTGTAACTACCGTAATAAAAAAATTTACCTGTAAAATTGCCTCCCTTTGCATTTCTTGTTTATCACTTATATAGTATTGAAAAGTTTCTTGGAAAATACAAGACAAAATTCTGGATAGAAATAGAAGAAATGAATAAACAGAACAAAAAATCAGAAAATGAAATCTGTGCATAATCAACCTTAATTCTCTATAAAAAGTAAATGATCCATACACAGTATACAATAGACCAGAAAATATAACTTGAACTCGCACAAATAATTTATCGCCGATTTAAGCTTGGAAGCATTTGTTTCTTCTAGATACAACGAATGCAGGAGATGTTAGCCAAGATGCAGGCCCAGCTACAGACCAACCCCCGAACCCCGGTCAACGGGACCTAGTGCGATCACATAGACCAACAACCAAAGAATGGGGACCGACAAAGGAAGGGGGGAGTGACCACCAGGGGAAAAAAAAAAACTCAGTGAACTAAACTAGCATTCCAAATGTGTTCTTTATCTTGCATATTCGTTTAAAGGACTAGAAATGTGTGTGGTTGTACATAGACACTTTAAATCGTCTGCCATTTCTCTGTGCTGCTGATGGGGTAGAGGAATGGTACTGTTTTAGCGATCAGTGGACTGTGAAGCAGCACTATGTGCCCCGTGTGTAAGCATGTTACGTAACGTATGTCAGAATAGTGTACAGTCTTCCTACTGTCATTTAGTGTACATTTTATTTAAGCAATTAGTACATTTATACTTTATTATTCAAGGGAAATAAAAATGTACTTGATTATGAAGTTAAGACATTAAAAGGAGTTGTCTTTCTTTGAAGTGTGTAAGAAGAGAGAGAGAGAGAGAGAGAGAGGAGAGGAGAGAGAGGGAGAGAGAGATCATCATACTTCATTTAGTTTTAAGGTAGGATTTCGTCTGGATTTGGAAACATTGCAGAACTGAAGTTTAATTAATGTTTTGTTATAAAAAGGAGATAGCTGACATTTTTGAGTTTAACATTTTAAAATTAAAATCTCAACATCCAACATGAGATAGTCCTTATAGAAACGGACACGTACAATAGCACTGGGGAGGGGAGTGCGGGGTACACCCCCTTCTCCATATGTTCAGTAATGAAGTTTTACTTACATAAATTGAAGCCGACCGCCCCTCCCCATCTTTATAAAGGCAGTATAAAGGTGATAACCAATGGTAATATTTCAAGTAAAGAAAGGACCACCCTGAATATATTTAAGTTAATTACGAATGTTAATAATGGAAGACTCACTGAATAAACTCATCAGATAAAAGCAAGAGACAATTAGATGACCTGTAGATCCTATATTCAAATGCATTGGGGAATTTGGTTTCAATATATTGAAAAAAAGTTTTTTGATTTGTATCATTTTTTCATTTTAATTATAAGAAAAAGATAACATTCAGCTAATTTGAATATTACAGCTTATCCCGTTCATTATTTAACAAAACACATTTTTATGAAGTTTTATTTTGATTTTTGATGCAAATGAAAACAAACCATGTTACCACTAGCCGTTGTAGATGCGTGATACCTTTAACAATATAATATAGTCTATTGACATTTCCTGCGCTCTATGAAATTCACAGTAAGTTCTGATTGATTTCAACTACACGACAATGACGGCGAACAGGAACATATATATTTCGTCCTTTCGTTTTTAAAAAGATATTTGATTTGAAATTAATTCACCAATTGGGTTCATTAAATTTTAATTGTTTGTTTCACCACACATTTCACGTAATAAATGTCTGTAACCTGGGCCAATTATTTTTTGCCACAGATCTGACGCATTTTTGATACTGAAGTCGATTTAATGATTTATAAAAAAAAAAAAAAAGAAAAAAGAAACAAAATGCCCGTCGGTAGGCTGCAGTTATACGTATGTTAGGAGGATAGTGCTGTTTGTGGGCCGATCATTGACATGTAAGTAATACCCGGGCTACATACATGTAAATGTAAGACAACGAGTACATTATATTGCCTTACAATCTGGAGAAAAAATAGAGTTAACCGGAACATTTGATACACGATTACAATAGAGGAAATCTGAGACTTCTTACATCATTGGTAACTGTACCCAAACGGACAGGATCCTCAATGTGTGTCACTGTGTCAGTGGAACAGAGAGAGAGAGAGAGAGAGAGAAAGAGACAGACGGATGGACAGAAAGACTGACAGACAGAAGAATCAATATAGGTCAAAATGTATAATTGGAGAATTAAAAGAAATGTTATCGTATAGAAATGATTTCCAGTTATCATATGAAATTGAAGTAGACTACGTATGAAATTCTGACAATATTGGTCACATTCACCCCCCCCCCCCCCCCACACACACAGGTTTATAGATGGAAAGTGTATGACACGTCGCTTAATTAGGGTAGGTTCACACCACAGTTTCAAACCCAGAATTCCCTTTCACGTACAATTTGTGCCTGGCGTAAAATCACGTATAAAAATATGTTTGTGAAACCCACTTGAATCGTAAAAAATCATATAATCAAATTTAAAAAATCTTGTGCAGTTTTTGTGCATTTTCCCGCACAAACACAAGGTGCAAGACTCGCTGTAAAGAATTGACGAGTTGGATGCCACTGAGAAATGAGCTGGATTGAGGTTTGGGACTAAGGGGGTGGGGGGTGGGGTTGTTATGGTACACGGATATTGCTCTAAGTTCATATCGTACTTTTGTACATAACGACCCGATATAATTATTGTCATGTGACTCATGTCATGTTTATTTATTCTGGGCTTATTTTTAAATGTCATGGAGATATTTTAATTACATAAACATGTCACTTTTAAGAAACACCCTAGAAGCAAAGGCAATAAACAAGTGTATTGTATGTCCCCTCGTCAGGCCTGAATAATTCAAATCAAAACTGCATGTATACAATTGAAAACAGCTTCATTTTGTTGTAAAGAAAAATTTATTCTGGTCCAATCTAGTTTATACCATGCCAAACATACTTTTTAAAGGAAAAAGTAGAAATTCTTCAGTTTTGAATAATTTTATGTAGATAATAAAGAACGGGGTTATTTTAATTAATCAAAAATGTAGATAATATAGAATGGGATTATTTTTTTTAGAAAGTTTTTTTAGAAAGTAAAAAATGGGATAATTATTATTTATACCGTAGTGTAGTGTACTGTAGTGTATTGCAGCCGTGTACTGTCGTGCAGTGTACGGTCGTCTAGTGTTATTTACTGTAGTTGAGTGTACTGTAGTGAAGTGTACCATAGTGAAGTTTACCATAGTGTTGTGTACTGTAGTGTAGTGTACCCTATCGTAGTGTAGTGTACCGTAGTGTACTGTACAGCAGTGTTCTGTACTATACTGTAGTGTACCAAAGTGTAGTGTACTGAAGTGTAGTGCAGTGTACTGTAGTGTAATGTACTGTAGTGTAGTGTACTGCAGTGTAATGTTTTGAGCTGTACTGTAGTGTACCGTAGTGCAGTGTACTGTCGTGTAGTATAGTGGTGTGTAGTGTACTGTACTGAAGTTTTCTGTACTGTGTACCGTAGTGTAGTGTACTGTACTGTAGTGTACCATAATGTATTATAGCTTACTGTAGTGCAGTAATCTGTACGGTAGTGTAGTGTAGTGTAGTGTACTGTAGAGTTCTGTAGTGTACCGAAGTGCAGTGTTCTGTAGTGTACCGTAGTGTACTTTATTGTTCCGTAGTTTACTGTTGTGTAGTGTACTGTATTGTTCTGTACTGTAGTGTATTATAGTGTAGTGTACCGTAGTATAGTGCATTGTTCTGTAGTGTAGTGTAGTGTAGTGTAGTGTAGTGTAGTGTAGTGTAGTGTAGTGTAGTGTAGTGTAGTGTAGTGTAGTGTAGTGTAGAGTAGAGTAGTGTAGTGTAGTGTAGTGTAGTGTAGTGTAGTGTAGTGTAGTGTAGTGTAGTGTAGTGTAGTGTAGTGTAGTGTAGTGTAGTGTAGTGTAGTGTAGTGTAGTGTAGTGTAGTGTAGTGTAGTCATTGTTCTGTTCTGAACTGTAGTATACCGTAATGTAGTATAGCGTACTGTAGTGCATTGTACTGTACAGTAGGGTAGTGTAGTGTACTTTAGTATAGTGTACCATAGTGAAGTGTAGTATAGTGAAGTGTACTGTAGTGCATTGTACTTTAGTGTAGTGTACAGAGGACCTATTCACAAAAAATCGTACGTTTACGATTACACGTTAAATTTACGATTGATTGCGCGTAATGTATCTCTATTCCTATATGTGTAAGGTTTGTATTGGTAAGTATGAATTGTATACTCGAATGATTATAATTGTGCTTTTAATAAGATTAAGAAAAATAAATATCAACCACCATTAATATATTTTGCAACACGGGATACAAAAGAAGCTCTGGCACCGTCTTTTTATGGTAAACCATATCGCTCTTAATTTTGCTTATGGCAAAATGAAGGTAGAACTGCCGTACCTCAACAATAAACATATCATTTATAGACTTACGTCAACCCAGCGTCAACTTACGACTGTTTTTGACGTAACGTCACACGTACGACATTTTGTGAATAACCAAAATCTTACGAAAAAAATCTTACGTCAAACTTACGTCTACGATTAAACGTACGATTTTTTGTGAATAGATCCCTAGTAGTGTACGGTAGTGTAGTGTACTGTAGTGAACCATAGTGTAGTGTACTGTAGTGTAGTGTACTGTAGTGTTGTGTAGTGTTGTGTAGTGTAGTGTACTGTAGTGTAGTGCAGTGTTCTGTAGTGTATTGTAGTATACAATAGTTTAGTGTACTATAGTGTACTGTACTGTCGTGCAGTGTACTGTCATCTAGGGTTCTGTACTGTAGTGTAGTGTACCATAGTGTAGTGTACTGTTGTATAGTGTACTGTAGTGTACCATAGTGTAGTGTAATATACTGTTCTATAGTGTAGTGTACCATAGTGTAGTGTACTGAAGTGTAGTGTACTTAAGTGTAGTTTACTGTAGTGTAGTGTTCTGTAGTGTGCCGTAATGTTGTTTTGCGTACTGAAGTGCAGTGTACTTTATAGTAGTGTAGTGTTGTGTACTGTAGTGTAGTGTACTGTAGTATGGTGAAGTGTAATGAAGTGCATTGTACTGTAATGTAGTGTAGTGTACTGAAGAGTACTGTAGTGTAATGTACCATAGTGTAGTGTACTGTAGTGTTGTGTAGTGTACTGTAGTGTAGTGCAGTGTTCTGTAGTGTAGTGTAGTATAGTGTACCATAGTGTAGTGTACTGTAGTGTAGTGTACCATAGTGTAGTGTACTGAAGTGTAGTGTACTGTAGTGTAGTGTTCTGTACTGTAGTGTTCAGTACTGTAGTGTAGTGTACTGTAGTGTAGTGAAGTGTTCTGTACTGTAGTGTAGTGTACTGTAGTGTAGTGAAGTGTTCTGTACTGTAGTGTAGTGTACTGTAGTGTATTGTAGTGTACTGTAGTGTAGTGTACCATAGTGTAGTGTACTGTAGTGTAGTGTTCTGTAGTGTAGTGTTCAGTACTGTAGTGTAATGTACTGTAGTGTAGTGAAGTGTTCTGTACTGTAGTGCAGTGTATTGTTCTGTAGTGTAGTGTACCATAGTATAGTGTAGTATACTGTACTGTAGTGTATTGTACTGTAATGCAGTGTACCGTAGTGTAGTGTAGTAATTCAGCATAGCCTAGCATATCGTAGCATAACAAAGTTTACTTAAGCATAGTTAGTATACCATAGCATTATACATGTATTTTATTTTTGTGTAATTCAGTATTGTACAGTATTGAAAAGTCTTCAATTGAATTCTGTCATTAAGTATACAAAATCAGATAGAGTGCAATACTGAATGATTAAGCGTTGCGTAATACCTATTTGATCAAGAATAACATGTATGAAAAAAGTATTGAAATTTCAATATTTCATCATTTTAAATCTTTGATGTAACTTAATTATCCATGTTCAAATTAAGTCGAGATGAGATTTGTTGACTCAATAACGATGGAGTGTTGCCAAAATTATCATGTAAAAGAGACGTGTTGACTTTCTCTCGTTTTGGATGTTGACAGAATTCCTATATCTTGTGTCATTTTACCAAAAACATTACTTATTGTCCAATATGTAATATAAGCACATGTTTACCTGGCCAGACCTGGCCCCCGGCGCTCTCCATCTTCCTCTCAGTGGTCCATCTTATGCAAATGTTCTGTACGTGTTCGGTAACACGACACTCCAACAAAAGGCGTCACGGCGGACCCCTGTCCCCCGCCAGCCTTGTTTGGCGGCCGTCACAAGGTCACTGGAGTGAGAGAGATGGAGCGGTATTGTCCACTCTCAGCTAGCACCTGCAGTCGCTCCTTCAGGCTGAAATTTCAGTCGTCTGCTGGCCACTGGTCATTGACACCGGCCCTGACCTTGGCGACCTTCCAATAGGCCCGTCATACAAAACCGGTTTAGTACACCTGACCTATTTTTACACAACTGCTCTTTTCCTTTTTTAAGAACTCTTTATGCAGTGAATAGAAAACATCAGTCTGGCATGAGGACCCCATAATCTTATTAAGTTCTGATTAAGTAAATGGTCATGAAAATTAAAAAACAAAACAACAGAAAATGACCTCGACATTGACAGAAATTTGGCCTACATAAGGTCATAATAAAGCAATACAATATGATGAAGCAATCTTCAAGAAGATAACAAATCATGCAAGAATCTTAGGTTTTTATGTTAAA
Organism: Magallana ariakensis; assembly: GCA_020458035.1. Classification (NCBI taxonomy): domain Eukaryota; kingdom Metazoa; phylum Mollusca; class Bivalvia; order Ostreida; family Ostreidae; genus Magallana; species Magallana ariakensis. Next base: position 61,053,449 of record CM035814.1, on the reverse strand, counting down.
ATGGTAAGTTACTTGGGTAAATTGATTGGGTGCTGTAACCGTGCCGATGTCTAAACATTCGTTTAATTACCTATTCGTGTCTCATTTAATTTTGTGTTAAAGTTAAAAATGTATTGGTAGTTAAAAATGTGTGTACGACAATTGTCCGTGTGTTACTGGTTGTTGTTATGTGTAACTTGTTAGTATCGTGTGTAACTGTTTTTATTATGTGCAAATGGTTGTTATAGCGTGTAACTGGTTCTTATGATGTACAACTATATCTTATCGTGTTTAACCGGTTGTTATAATGTGCAACTGGTTGTATCGTATGTTACTAGCTGTAATAATGTGTCACTGGTTGTTTTGATGTGTAACTTGGTGTTATTATGTGCAACTGAATGTTATCGTATGTTTCTAGTAGTTAAAATGTGTAACTGGTTGTTTTCATGTGTAACTGGTTTTTATTTTGTGTAACTTGTTGCTATCGTGTGTAACTGGTTTTTAGCTCACCTGAGCTAAAAGCTCAAGTGAGCTTTTCTGATCACCTATTGTCCGGCGTCAATCTGTCCGTCTGTCAACTTTTTTACATTTTCGACTTCTTCTCCAGAACGACTGGGCCAATTTTAACCAAACTTGGCACAAAGCATCCTTGGGTAAAGTGAATTCAAGTTTATTAAAAATTAATGACCACACTCTCTTTCAAGGGGAGATATCGTATATCCGGTTTTTTTGGCGGGACACAAATTTAGCGGATTTGGGCCTACAATAATACCATTAATTTTCGCGGATATAATTTTGGTGAATCCTTTTTCCTTTATTAAAAATCTACTGTCAGTTTGTTTTGATAGCTTAGAAGTTCTTCACACACCTCAATATTATCAACAAAAATTACTAAATAGTACTTTTAAAATTATGTGATGAAAAACGTATACCTCATTAACAATTAATTTGGATTTCGTTGTTAGTAAAGAAACCATTAATCAGACAATTATCTGCACCTGAGTCGTTAATGTATCACATGTCTCCTAAAACAACCAAGCTAACAACTCTGTCACTGGGGTTAATTACACACCTGAACAGGGAAAAGTTATCGTGTGTGATTGGTTGTTATTATGTGTGAGTTTTTGTTAAATTATGTGTAACGGGTTGTTATGATCTGCAACTGGTTGTAATAATGTGTAACTGTTTGTTGTGAAGTTAAACTGGTTGTTACTGGTTGTTATAACGTGTAACTGTTTGTTATGAAGTGCTGCTGGTTGTTAGAGTGTGTAACTGGTTGGTATATTGTGTTACTGGTTGTTATAGTGTGTAACTGGTGTGACTTGTTGGTTTAGTGTGTAACTGACTGTTTTATTGTTTAACTGGATTATGTTATGTTTACATGGTTGTCATAGTGTGTTACTAGTTGTTATATTTTGTAACTGGCTGTAATAATGTGTAACTGGTTATGGTGTTTGAGTGGTTGTTGTAGTGTGTTAATGGCTGTTTCTGTGTATAACTTGTAGGGATTTTGTAAAACTGGTTGTTATATTATGTAACTGTTTGTTATAAATTGTAACTGGTTGCTATAATGTGTGACTGGTTGTTATAAAGAGTAACTTGTTGCAAAGGTCTATTACTTGATGATATGATATGTAACTTTTTATAAATGGTGTATAACTTGTTATTAAAGTTTATTCATAGGCGTCGGAACCGGGGGGGGGGGGGCACTTTTTTTTGCAAATTTAAACATAACCATAACCAATATCCTTTGTCTTTTGCTTGTCAAGATTTCTGATAAGTCTAGCCCCAAACCACTTTCCATTTGCTTCCGACGCCACTGTTATTACTAGTTTTTAGATGTGACTTGTTGATATATATTGAATGATTGTTTGTTATATTGTATGACCGTTTCATTATAGTGTATGGCTGTTTTGTTATAGTGTATGACTGTGTGTTATATAGGATGACTGTTTGTTATAGGGTATGACCGTTTTGTTATAGTGTATGGCTGTTTTGTTATAGTGTTTGACTGTTTGTTATATAGGATGACTGTTATAGTGTATGGCTGTTTTGTTATAGTGTATGACTGTTTGTTATAGTGTTTGACTGTTTGTTATATAGGATGACTGTTTGTTATAGTGTATGACCGTTTTGTTATAGTGTATGACTGTTTGTTATAGTGTATGACTGTTTGTTATATAGGATGACTGTTTGTTATAGTGTATGACCGTTTTGTAATAGTGTATGACTGTTTGTTATAGTGTATGACTGTTTGTTATAGTGTATGACTGTTTGTTATAGTGTATGACTGTTTGTTATAGTGTATGACTGTTTATTATAGTGTTTGACTGTTTGTTATAGTGTATTACTGTTTGTTATAGTGTATGACTGTTTGTTATATAGGATGACTGTTTGTTATAATAGAGGACTGTTTATTATAGTATATTACTGTTTGTTAACATGTATAATGCGTCTTTATTGTATAGCAGTTTGTGACTGCATTTGATATTCATCTTTTGTTGAGAGGATTACTTACTGCTGATGCTTTCAAAACAAGGTCTTTGTTTTAATTAATCACAGCTAGAATATCTCTCAGTAAACCATGTTATACTAATTGAAACCTAACACTAGTTTAAGATTGATTACAGTCATATTCATCACCTCAAAAAACAGATCCTGCACAAATCATCGAGCACACAAAGACGCTGGGTCGACGAATCAGATAACAGTTAAAACTGACAAGATGGCGCGGGTCAGCAGACGTTATTTGAGAAGCTTAGAAAAAAGGTGTTTGTGGTCAATTCTCTGTGGTCAAATGATGGATCGATTCGCCATATTACTACCAGGTTGAAAACAATAACATGCCGCGTACATTATGAAGGTATTTCTTACATATTAAACTCTCAATACACATTTAAAAGCAATTCAAAGCAGGTGACGCAATTTGTTAATAGATTTGCCAAATTATATATTAACAGGCTTCCCATTCTATTACTACCATACACGAAATTCCTTCATGTGTATCTTATCCCCATTCTTTTGGAAATTCGATGATACAGGCACTGAAGATTCGATTACAATCAGGTTGATCCTAACCCATAGATGAATTGTTAAATGCAATTTCTGTCGTTCATATCCTTTACATGTCATCGGCGGTAAATAATTCTGCAGATCAATCCTTTACATATCTTCAGGGTAATTCATTTTTGCCTTGCGTATTCTATTGCTCCAAAGATGGTATTTCATTGTTGCTGTCCTCCGGACTCCGGGGGTAAAAATCTAACCTGTACAATAAAAGATTTTAAGACCAGAATCTATTGTTATCTTACATATCCTACAGATTTTATTGTCATACCTATCCTACAGATGTTATTGTTATACCTATCCTACAGATGTTATTGTTATACCTATCCTACAGATGTTATTGTTATACTTATCCTACAGATGTTATTGTTATACCTATCCTACAGATGTTATTGTTATACTTATCCTACAGATGTTATTGTTATACTTATCCTACAGATGTTATTGTTATACTTATCCTACAGATGTTATTGTTATACCTATCCTACAGATGTTATTGTTATACTTATCCTACAGATTTTATTGTCATACCTATCCTACAGATGTTATTGTTATACCTATTCCATAGATATATGGGATATAATGTATGATATGATTTAACTCAATATGATATAAAACATATTATGGCCACCATATATCCATAACATACATGTACATATCAGATTATTTCAAAGCCATAATATGTTCCTGTCTCATGGATTCTTGAGATGCTATGGCCACTGTTTACTGGTGTTCCTGTCGGACCTATTCCTGTCCTTTTGTAGCATGACTTTGTGGGAAGAAAACTCTCGTGTTTACGATAAGGTTGATTTATAAGTTAAAACTCTAACTGTATCGTCTAGTCTATCGTAAACGATAGTCTCATGTATCTTCTCTCGTTGACAAATAAGAACAGATTCTGGAGAGGAAGACCCTGTGTTCATTGTTTAAGCACTCATTTGTCTGTCCAGGTTTAAAAGTTGAATTCTTATTCACAGGGCGTCCGGTTATCGGCCGGTGAAGAAGTCCCCCCAAACACACTCATATTAAAAAAAGCAGTTTGTTTTTTGTGTGACCCGCGGTTGGCCTGACATGGATGGGGTGTACACAGAATAATGAAATGCTATCTCCATACTGCAGCCCTCGGCAGCTGGCAACTCGTTTACATATTGTAAATGGCTTGTCAGGAGACAACAAAACGACAACAAAACGACCTTTAATCGGACAGTGCTGTGTCATTGTGTTTGTGAAAGAATATGTAATATTTCTCACATCAACTCGCAGTGTTCTCAAAATTCCCAGGACTCTCTAGCTAGACCTCTCTCCTCCGGGAAAAATCACCGCGCGTCTCGCGCTCCGATACAGGCCTGGTAGACATTATTTCATTATTTAATATATACGGTTGGTTTAATATCAATGTATCAGAAATTTATTTTATGTATTTGTTTTTGTAAATTGTAATTTTTACGAAAAATTTGAAATATAAACAAAATTACATGTAATGCACCCTGAGCGCGGTGCAGTAGAAATAGAAAATGTAATTGTTTATATAAGAAGGACCTTAATGAGGGTTCCATCAACGCAGTTGCCCTCCTGTTATTCATACATTTATATACATATTTTAAACAAATTACTGGGGAAAGAAATTTAAAAAATATAATTACATGTTTATGATAAGAATTTATTTTTTAGATAAAAATCTGTTTGGTCAATATTTTATTTTTGGCTGTAAATGTCTCACGGGAATTTAACGTAAATATATATATATTTTTAAAAATCCCCAAATATACCCTGTAGACAAATCTCATGTAACAAGAATTAAAATTCTACGTGTAATAAATTTTTGGAAAAAAACTTTTAGCATAGCAACGTGCACAGAGACGTATTTTCACGCGTTTGCTTTTGTCACGGGAATTCTCTTCAGGTATAATGAGATATATTCTCATCGTTCCATGAAACTAAATCTCTCTCTAAATCTCAATATCTCTCTCTCTCTCTCTCTCTCTCTCTCTCTCTCTCTCTCTCTCTCTCTCTCTCTCTCTCGTGATTTTTTTCGCATGATGAACTGTTTAAGCTCTCAGTCTGGTATTTCATCATTTATACAGAGTACACAAATGGACAACAATATGGAGCTAAGAGTAGCGAACCACTGACTACGTTTTGAGGGTACAAATTTACCTGGTGTCTACACGCAGCACCTGATGCCCGAGAAAGGGTGTAGAAATCATTTAATTTTCCAGCGGTAGAAATCTTTTAATGTGATTAATGAACCCCCTTTTTGTATGATGCATACATAAGTTGTTCGGATTTGAGACGTGTGAGATACTGTTTTGATGGTATTTTGAGACGTGTGAGATACTGTTTTGATGGTATTTTGAGACGTGTGAGATACTGTTTTAAGGGTATTTTGAGACGCCCGAGATACTCTTTTGATGGTATTTTGAGACGTGTGAGATACTGTTTTGAGTGTATATTTCGCGAGTAAAACACTGTAATCCGTTGGGCCTTTTTCCACCATAAAAAAATGGACGTCCATTAAAAAGATCAGGTGAAAATGATGATAGGTTGTTAATCAATTCAAGCATATTATAAAGGCAACGTGCAAAAACTGTTCTATTTTTCGACAAAGTTGCAAAAATCTTTTCATCTATGGAAAGAAATCATAAACAAATATTGTTAGGCCAATATACATTTCAGTAAATATCAATTAAAGTTTATTTATTAATAATAAGCTGGTTTGGTATTCCCAGCACGTTTCCTGTTTGAATTCTTCGCTATCATCAACCGGAACTATAATGGTGTGTTGTGACATGCGTGTCAACAATGTATATCATAGCTTCCGGGTCATCCTGATCTCGTGAAGGTCAGACAGGTACATCCCAAGAAATGAAATACTGTATACTGCAAAGTCATTCCACAGCACCGTACATTTACATTGGTTAATATGTACTGGCATCAAAGAATCCATTCATATTTTTTCTTCAAGTGTTAATCATGGCCAATTAGGGTTTTTTTTTATCATAAGAATTGTTTAGTCTTGAATGGGCTTGTACTTTTTCTTTCTGTATATAAACCCTGCGATTTATGTGCAATTCTTAAAAAAGGGTTTATAAAGATAAGTAGATTAGGCTGGATGCAAAAGATATTTTGCACAATGGCAATTGGTCATTCTTACACGCCTTGTTGGGTGTAATGAAAAGAAAATGCGCCTTGAAATTCAGTTAAATGAATTGTTGCAGGTGCTCTTCGTTTGGCAGGCGTCCGGAGAGATTGAGTGGCCGACGACTGGACAGGGATGCTTGGACGGGCATTACATTCCTCCGCGGCTTGTGTAATCATCTTCTTATAAACAAGTGCCCTCTTTTAGATACACTGGTCAGTTTCGTAACTGGTCACTGACCGAAATATTTACGCCGGGCTGTAAGAATGAATGACGCCATTATCGGACAGTAACGGAAGTGTCTGGCACTCCCTACAAGTGGGTCAAGCGTCTGTAGGAGTCAGAGCCAAGAATAAGGACGACCTTGACTTTCTTGAACTAGAACTTCGGCGATGACTGATGTTCTAACTTTGGACGAAGTTTCAAGGACGAGTGATGACACCTGCCAATCCAGTAATTGCTGATTTGTTTATATTACATATTTTCCCTCTGGTTAGATTGAATTATGATAATAAAATTAAATAGAGGTCGAGATACAACATCATAGATTAAAAGTACAACAAAAGACTAGGTGCAGGCAAACTAAAAGACTGAGTACAAACATCATTCTTAATATAACCAACCACTAGCTACAAATATAAAAGATTAGAATTGCTCTAAAATATAACTAAAGGATGGGGTACAAGACGATCATTTCACTCACTACACATTAAATGAATGGCTAGTTTTATAGATCAAGGTCTCTCTCGGCTCTCGGCGGCTGTGACAACTCACGTAATGAAAACTCCCGAGGGGCACCGGGGTTTCAGATTTCAGATTTCCAGGAAAAGATAATATGTTTCTTTTTGCGACCGACCAAACAAATATAAACACAGCAGTGCTAGTATGATAAATTTCTGAACAAACCTTTGCGCAATGATGGGTTGATAACGGCCCCTGCATTTTGCAACCCAATTGTACATGTTATTAATGAACAAATGTAGAGATAGTAAGCACCAAAGTTGCACAATAATGAATGCAAGATGTTCTAGATGTCCAAAATGCATAGCCTCTCCATGAGAGAAAGGCAAATTTACTGATGTACATATTTTTTTTCTTCTTCTGTTGTTGTTGTTGTTTTAAATGTAATATCAAAATGAACACAATGTACATAAATGCATTGGTCTGATACATGGCACAGGTTTGCTGACAGGATATTCAATCAACAGCATCGTCTACCCGGAAAATAAAAATCTTTGTTCAAACCCAATTTATTTATCTGTTATTTACATCTATACATTACTTTTTAAATATGTGCTTTATGGTAAGAAAAATATGCATCATTATACATCTTTGGTAACTAAAAAAAAAAATAGAATAATAAACTGATCATATTAAGATCATTATTAACTAATGAAATAATATTCCTAAATAAAGCTATTCTTTAACCTACAGGATTGTAAATGAAATATTTAACTGTAAAACATATCGGGTCCACTGCGGGTCTTATGTAAATATTATGAAACTGTCAGGACAGCTCTCTCTGACCTTGAAGGTGAACTGACAGTAATTAGCCCATTAGCGATTACAAGAAATTTGTTGCGTAACTCGTGTTACATTCCAAAGAGGTTGTCCCGTAAGCAGTTTTCATTGCAGCCCAGAAAGACGACTGGATTCATAGAAATCGCCGAGATAACACGTAAAATATGTCAATGCATATTATACAAATCTTGATTTAAGGGGAAATATGATAGAACTTAGTAGAGTTGTTTGTACTTGTTGACAACAGTTCGTCCAATGAGCTAAAATATATTGGGATTAAGGAGGGTCAGATTGACTAAATATACAAATAAAAAAAAAAAAAAAATATTGGCGTTCTTGCTGCTATAGTTATTAGAACTGCAAGTTGCATAATCAAAATTCTAATTAATGAAGGCATTTGATACAATCTGAAATTCTTTCATTTAAACAAAAATATAACTAATGTGTTAAAAGACTCTCTCTCTCTCTCTCTCTCTCTCTCTCTCTCTCTCTCTCTCTCTCTCTCAATACACATTTTGGTAACTTGTTGCGTAACGTATCTTTTGTTGTCATATAAAACTTTGCCGTGGGACACATCTCATATGTCACCTTAAAGAGCAAGTGTCCTAAACGGTCGTTATGAATAGTATATGTTGCCCAAATTAAGTAACACTCACCCTACGGCGAATTCTTTAGCTCAATTAATTAGTTATGAGTTTATAATTTTGTTAGCTTAAGTATGTTTAAAGGATTTTAAATAAAATAAAAAAATACTGACATATTCCCGATTTTATTCATCTTTGCATCGAGGTGGCCGAGCAAGGTATAAAAGTTGTGATTCTGTGGTATTTTAATTAATACCTTTTCCCACACAGAAAAAAATCTATCTAGATTGCTAACTTCCAACTAATTCTTTCATATCTTAGACTTAAAAATAAAATAACTGTATTTTACCTGTTTGTATTAAGCAACGAAGCCTTGCGCGTAAATCCCGTGATGCCATCTAGGTGATTTACAAAAAACTAAATAAATCCTGGTTTTCTTTTGATTTTATTTTAGTTTACCATGCGCTGAAAATTCTACGGAAGGAGAAAGTGGCGTCATTTTTTACCGCTTCAATTTTGCTTTATAACCTCCCCCCCCCCCCACCTCCATTAAAAAAAACCATGTCTTCTAAAGAATATGAAGCCAATACGAAAACGACAAGGCAGGGCTTTGCTATATGATCTTTCAATTTTATAGAAGAAAAGTCTAGAAGTGAAATTTTAATCCCGGTTTTGAAGCAGGAGTCAGTGGCTACTGGTGCGTTCAGGCGCGCGATGAATGGTCAGCCTTCGATGTGTCCACGCCCGGCTCTTCTCCGTCGATGTGTATATAAACATTTAAAACACGGTCGCTGCTGGCATATGTCGAGGATTTAGTCGGAGAGGAGGCTCGGTGTTTCATTAATCGCAGACTGTTTTTCAATTAAAATGAAGCGAGTGGCGATTATTGGAGCAGGGTGTAGCGGCCTAACCGCCATCAAGTGTTGCTTGGATGAGGACCTGGAACCCGTGTGTTTTGAGAAGGAAGCTGACATCGGGGGGCTCTGGAATTACAGCGACAACCCAAAGATCGGCAAGGGGAGCGTGTACAGAAACTGTGTCATCAATACCAGCAAAGAGATGATGGCCTTCAGCGATTTCCCACCTCCAGAAGAGTTTCCGACCTTCATGCCTCACAAATACGTCCTGAAGTACTTCAGAATGTACGCGGAAAACTTCGGTTTATTGAAGTACATCCAGTTTCAGACTTCGGTCACCAAGGTGGTTCCAGCGGAGGACTACGAAGACACTGGGCGATGGAGGGTTACTTTTACCTCCGGGGCGGGAGAACCTACCACGGACACTTTTGACGGGGTGTTAATTTGTACTGGTCACCACACCTACCCACATCTCCCTAAATTCAGGGGTCTAGATAAGTTTAAGGGGACAAACATGCACTCACACAGTTACCGGGACAACAAAGAATTCGAAGGAAAGAGAGTCCTGGTGGTTGGTAAGTCCTTGTTACAGATTGGCAATGGCTAAAATGATGAAATTTCAAGTCTTGTTAGAAAACGTAACTTTATTGTGTTTTACTTTTTAATTCGATCACTCCATCTTGACATATGAGTATTGTTTTTTTGTCTACAGGAATCGGTAATTCGGGTGTAGATATCGCAGTAGACCTCAGTCACACAGCCTCACAGGTAAGTGTCAGAAACTCATTTTTCTCTATGGATTTCAATCTCAGACTAACTCTAAGAATATTATATTTGTTTGGCTATTATGGAAATTAATATCATTAAATCTAATATCATTAATAGAACACCATTTTCCCGCAGGTTTACTTGAGTACGAGACGTGGGGCCTGGGTGGTCAGCAGGAAGGGGTTCTGGGGATACCCGGCCGACGCCATTGCTAACAGCCGGTTCCTGTTCACGTTACCCAAGTCCGTGCTACAGTGGAGCGTGGAGAAGATGTGCAGCTTTAACTTTGACCACGAGGCCTACGGCGTGAAACCGTCTCAAAGGTACGGGACCGACCATCAAATCAAACGAACCTTAAAATTATCAAATCGATATCGTGTTAAAGGAACCCTTTTGGTCAACAAATCGAACCAATCCCGATTATTTCAAACGGATCCAATTGAAATCAGACTGATCGCGATCAAAATACATAATGTGGGATAATATGATAATTTCATTAAAAAAAACCCTTTTGATTTCAATTAGAATTGGTTACATTTCATAATTTATAAATGAACAATTTTTCTTTTTTGCTCTTTCATGTCATTGGAAAAAAAGTATCAGTCATTTATTTTGTTCTTTGACTGGCACGATTCTAGGAATTTATTCAATACACCGACAACAAACTGTTAGTTTTAACGTAGCCTATCATGTGTACCACATCAAGTGGGTTTTTTTTTATTATTTTTCTCGGAATAATAGATACAATTTCAAAATTTATTTGAAATATTTATGAACTTATAAAAATTATAGTTAGTATTTTAATGATAAAATTATATTTTAAAAGAGGTACATAAAATAAATCAAGAAAAATAGATACAATTTTAAAACTTATTTGAAATATTTATGAACTTATTAAATTATAGTTAGTCCTTTAATGATAAAATTATATTTTAAAAGAGGTACATAAAATAAATCAATAATAGAAAATTTTGATAAGTACATAAAACTGAGTTGGTCGCTTTTTTCTGTTTTAGGTGTTTTGAGACACACCCCACAATTAACGACGAGCTTCCGTTCCGGATCATGATGGGAGCCGTGCAGGTCCGACCGGATATTCACGAATTCACGGACTCTTCTGTCAGCTTTGTGGACGGAACGACGGAACAGATAGATGCCGTAGTGTTTGCCACGGGCTACGAGTATAAAATCCACTTCCTGGACGACTCCATAACAAAGATAGATGATAACAGGACCTGTTTGTACAAGTATATGTTCCCGCCTCATCTGGAACATCCGACGCTAGGAATTGTGGGAATGGTTCAAGCCATCGGAGCCATAATGCCAATCTCTGAAATTCAATGTAGATGGTACACGCGGCTTATTACCGGTAAGTTAACGATTTCAAGTTTGAAACGCGGATAAAACTTGTTCTAAAAACAACAGTTGTAAATGTTAGGACCTGGTTTTATAAGTATTTTTAACCTTTTAGGCCAATGCAAGTTACCGCCTTACTCTGAAATGATAAACGACATCGAAGACAAACGCGAATGGATGAATTCAACCTACGTATCCTCTAGAAGACACACCTTGCAGGTAAGTTCAGCTCGTCTATTTAGAGAAATATTTCATTATCTATTGGGTTTTTTCATTATTGAATTTTAACAATACTTCGTTTTTTGGAAAAAATGCCAATGGCCTCTCTTATGTTTCTTTCAGACGTTTTGGATAGACTATATGGATCAAATCGCAGAGAAAATCGGAGCCCGGCCAAACCTTGTGAAACTTTTCGTGGAAGATCCGTACCTAGCCGCTCGCTGTTACTTCGGACCTTGTCTTCCAAGCCAGTACCGACTAGATGGTCCGGGAAAATGGAACGGTGCCAAGCGCAGTATCCAGGGCGCCATCTCGCGGTGCATGAAGCCGTCACACAAAGGCATACAACCCGCTAACGTAGTGAGAACCAAAACCAGACGACTTAGCATAGAAATCCAGGTCCCCAGCTTTATCAAGCCGTACTTTGTCGCCTTTGTTCTCTGTTTTCTTTTCTTATGTGTTCTTTTTGTATAAAGCGAGTAAAACTCGTTTTAAAAAAAATGTTTTAGTACTGTTGTTTGATTGATGTTGTTGTGTTATCAGCTTACTGTCATTATTGAATGTTGTGTCTCTGTATAATTGGTGCAAGAACCTTCGCTGTGATATTCAGTTTGAACTCAATGTTTTAGAGTGAACATTGCTTTGTTCATCACGATTTCTGAGTTGGATGTGACGTGCCAAAACTCACGGTGAGTCTCGCCCGTATAAATGACTGAGCACTTGTGATCTTACAGTGTAGTAGTTTGTGTTTAGTTGTAGTTATGTACGAATGTAATTCGTGAAATAAGATGTGCCATGTTCTGAATGCAATTTGAAATAAATTGTTTGTAAACTAAAAGCTTGACGTTTCTTCATTTTATCATGGACAGTTTTCTAAACAGACTACAAAGATTTTGATTTTTTTTTTGTGTAAAAAGAATTAAATTATCGTACTAAAATATTGTCTTTTTAAACACTTAACAAATACAGTAACCTGGGTAAGAACCGAGCAAAATGTACACTATCATCCAGAAAGTTGAATACTAGTTAGTGTATAGAGAAATGACAACGGTTTCAGATCGCCAAGCTGCACACCACATTACTGTACATAAACGTTACACGTCATTCGTGCTGAAATTTAAAAACAAACTGATTGTGAAAATGTTCTTTTGCAAAGCATCAATTGTTCCGAAGAAGGAATGGGTTAATTATTGCGGTGACTGGAGATTGATGCCGCACTGTACTTCTAACCTAACCCCGGACAATAATAAACATCAACACGTTGTCATTACATGTATTTCTAAACATGAGCATATTATATGGTCCTATATGAACTACTTGTCAATTACACTTCGTTGCATGTGCGTCATGGATAAAATGCAATTCTCCGAACTAGAGACAGTAAATTATAGAAGCGCAATTTCTGCGTAAAAACAAAAGAAAGAAGGACTTATGGGGCAAATGTATATAACAATTTAATTTAGCTATTGTCATAATATTACTAAAACCTTATTTATTTTGAAATATCTCGGATCTCATAATCTTTTTCCAGCGGTTAAAATACCATTTATTTTGTTTCATCAGCCATATGTAAAAGCTTAATTGGCGCGTTATATGATGTTATCTTCGATATCTGCCTGACTATTTAATCATATTTTTCTCACTCCATTTGATGAAATTCGGCATAAAATCTGTTACAGGTGTTACGTAATTCTAAAAAGAACATGCTAGATTTCATTACACAGGAATGCAACCTTATACATATTTCTTACAACTGTACGTGCTAGGACCCCTGACAAAATATTGGTCATGTTGAGACAGAACTCTTTAACCGCGATTTCAGTGGGTCAGTGGGACAGTGGGTCAATGATATGTCAGGTTTTGAGCAGGAGATGATATTGTAGTCCGAGTTACGTTACAAATTGGGATAGAGTATCCGGATATCACTTACGTAACTGTCTCCACGTTAAGCACACCGAGATATCAAGCTAGCGGGCTAAAGAGAAAATGTGATGCTGTCCGCGGCACCGAACGCTTACTCACGTTCTCATGTAGCTGAAATCACGTCATTGCATCGTACTTAGCTATATTTTAGCCCCTTTTGAAAAACTATTTTTGTTTGGAAGTCAAGGTCAAAGAAGCTTGTACAGCGTGATCCAAAATATATGATACTGTTCTGAATGCCCATTACAGTTTAAAAGAACAAATTTAAATTAAGTGAAACATAAATTATGAATATACAAGTAATTCATGATCAGTTTCATATTTTGTAGGTTAAGTGCAGTTTGCATGCTTTACATAGCTGAGCTGGGAAATTAGATATTAACATCAAAATAGCAAAATTATGTCCTATGATTTACTTGACATTTTTCGTTTTGCAGGTACAAAAATATAGTTTTTATGACAAATTGCCATCGCACCCTGTTTTACACTTCTGTTTGGTTCCTTTCCTGTATAATTACTTTTTTTTTAAATTCTTCTTTAGTTTTCAATTGAATTAAAAGTACGATTTCGGTGTGAAAACATCCATAGACAAAGTTTTAATCTTAATTAGATGATAAAGTTTACTTGATTTACCAAGTAACACAGCACATATCGTAAATAGTGAGAAGAATATGTTGTCTTTTGCTGAAACCAAAGTTTCTAAAGGAAATGCTGCCTTTGGTTCATTATGACTTGTCGACTTTTTCATGGATCTGAAAAACCCGTTTTCTGACTTGGAAGTTGCAGCCTACACTGTATATAGTTTTGTACGTACAATAACTTTGTTGGTTACTACATAGCTAAATGTACTGTACAACTGTACATTAAAAATATGATTATCACTATACAGCCCTCATAGTTGTGACTTTGTAACTTTGGCATTTATACCCGATATACCCAGTAAATTCTAGCTTTTATATATTGTAAACAAAAATCGAATGTTGCATCATAGCATTGGTATTTCTTGATAAACTCTTTGCAGTCTTTTTTCTTATAATAAATATTTGGATTAAAGACGTATATTTATTGCATAAATTAGAATACTAGCATGACAGAAGCCCACAAGGCGCGTACCAACGTAGCTACAGATAAGAAGCTCTACGGGTAAATTTGACATGCCGAAGATCTTTGTCCATGGCATGTCAACCCGAATTTCCCCGTCAAGCTACAGATATACACTGTTTTACAGGGAGTATTCTAGAGGGAGCGGAAAAGTTGCTGAGAAAGCACCAGAGCCCTGTTCCTCCCTTGCTCTACTGACACACTGACACAGAGGGAAGGTCCCAGTGCATCTGAAATAAACACCCCGTAAAAAACCCAGAAACCCGATACATACACGATTTAAAAATAGTGCATTAGACGTATGTTTTGATGTCTGCACGTGTTTAAGAAAGTTTCGCAAGTAACTGAATATACTTATAGAGGTAAGAATTTATGGTGAGCCATTGAAATTATTTTTCATTTTAAAAAAGAGTTGGCAATCCAATCACCCAGTCATCAAAGTAGGAAAATAAGAACAAACATTCTGAGAGTATTGCATAAGCCCCTAATTTTAAAACAATTGTCGTTTTTTAAAGTGTTATGAAACATTTTTAAAAAGGACAAACCCGATCAATTATTTGAAAAATCGAGTCATTTATAATTTATTTCTTAATCATTTGTTGATCAATCTTAATAAAACTCAATTTTGATCTGTAGTTTTTCATTTAATCATAACTAGAACCATTTTAACAAGGCCTTGGACTTTCAGTAAAACGTAACTGTCTATTTCTTGCGTCAAAACAAGTTAAAAATGACGCTGGTTTCAAGCGAAATATACACCGATTGCGTAGTCTTAGCTCAAAAGCCAGACAAATCTTGTCGATTTCAAAGAGCCATGGCTGTGTGGCCAACAGTGAAATACACAAGCATACGTCACATTACTGTTTGACACAACTACCCAAAGTCCAAGCTCTTGTTAAAATGGTTATAAAAAGGTTGAAAAACGAAGTTAGCACAGAGTGAATCCAACCTCCGTAAGGAGGCTAGGGGATCAAGAAATTCACCAACTGATCTACCTAAAATGTTTAGTTATGATCTGTTCAGCTATAAACTATGTTTTAGTAAATAAAACTCATTAACTTTTAATTTTGAGTGTTTCACTATATCTTTATACAGAGCTCTTCTTTAAAAGGAAATCAATAAGGTCTAAAAACGACCACCCATCACCCCTAATACAATATTTGAAATTATTTAGTCAAGATAGCAGTTATGCTAAAGGAATTTCTTATATCCCCCCCTCTCTCTCTCTCTCTCTCTCTCTCTCTCTCTCTCTCTCATTGACACTCAACATCATATCTATCGAATAACGTTATATTGGGCAATATGCTCTTGTTGTTGTGCAAAAATAACACTCCCCCCAAGAAAGAGTTTCCATCACAATGTTAAAGATGTCTCAAAAGTTTTATACAAAGACCGATAACTCGGATAGACCTTTTTTGTTCATACACTACGTGTTGTATGGTTGGATAGAATTCTTCCGCTTTTTGTTCCTGCGCCTTTTGACAGCAAAAATAACACAACCTGCACAAGAAGTGAGGGCAGCCATTATCAGCGTGGATATCACCAAAAGTGTCACCAGTCCTAAGAAAAGACAGCTAGATATCAGGTCAAACATTGAACAAAGACAGGTAGATATCAGGTCAACATTGAACAAAGACAGCTAAATGTAAGATCAAACATTGAACAGAGACATCTATATATCAGGTCAAACATTAAACAAAGACAGCTAGAAATCAGGTCAAACATTGAACAAAGACAGCTAGAAATAAGGTCAAACATTGAACAAACACAGCTAGATATCAGGTCAAACATTGAACAATGACAGCTAAATATAAGATCAAACATTAAACAAAGATACCTTGAAATCAGGTCAAACGTTGAACAAAAACAGCTAGATATCAGGTCAAACATTGAACAAAGACAGCTACATATCAGATCAAACATTGAACGAAGACAGCTAAATATAAGATCAAACATTAAACAAAGACACCTTGAAATCAGGTCAAACGTTGAACAAAGACAGCTAGATATCAGGTCAAACATTGAACAAAGACAGCTACATATCAGATCAAACATTAAACAAAGACAGCTAGAAATCAGGTCAAACATTGAACAAACACAGCTATATATCAGGTCATACATTGAACAAAGACAGCTACATATCAGATCAAACATTGAACAAAGACAGCTAAATGTCAGATCAAACATTGAACAAAGACAGCTAGAAATAAGGTCAAACATTGAACAAAGACAGCTAGAAATCAGGTTAAACATTGAACAAAGACAGCTAAATATCAGGTCAAACATTAAACAAAGACAGCTAGAAATAAGGTCAAACATTGAACAAACACAGCTAGAAATAAGGTCAAACATTGAACAAACACAGCTAGACATCAGGTCAAACATTGAACAATGACAGCTAAATATTCGGTTAAACATTGAACAAAAACGGCAAGATATCAGAATAAATACTAAAAAAACACAGCTTGATTTAAGAATAAACACCGAACAAACACAGCTAGATATCAAACCGGAACAAACAACAGTTTTTCAAACCAGTCTTGTCAAAATGTAAATTTTAATTTATTTGGGAGGTGAGGGGGAAAATGTTATTCACACCTACATATATATAAATAATATATCCATATACGTACCAAAAGGTTCCGGGAAATCCAGTTTTGTTGCTTTCGGAAAATCTGGAAACAAAAGAAGAATAATCAATTATAACAAGAATGTGGCATCAATGATGCGTTCTCTGTTTAGCGGTTGTTGAGGAGGGATGTTTGTTTAGGATGAAGGAGCTGGCTAGTCAACAAATACAAATAACCTATCAGACCTGTCTTAAAATTTCTTAAAAATTAATTTTTTGGCCAATTAAGAAAAGAAAAATTTATAAAATGTTCGCTTTAAAATTTCAATATTTTCCTTTATCTTTATACCGAGTTTTTCTAAAGGAGACTTATATAGTCTAAAAATGGCGACGACCACCCAGCCCTCTTATGGAAATTCCCTCCAACAGACTCTGTTCTCATTCTGATCAGAAAACCTCCTACATGACAGATACAGCAAAGAAGCCAGCTTACTCGCAAATCGGAAAATCTCTTGTCAATATTTGATGCCTAGATTAGAAAGAGGGTTAAAGTTTCCTAAAGGTAACATATAATAAAGTTCTTTTTTCTTATCAAAGGCTTCATTTCAAAACGGTCTACATTCTTATTCAGAACGCCGATTTTTTACTCAACCACAATTCTTCGAATCAATTTCTTTCCTTAATAGTAAAGTTAGAACTCAATGTTACAAGAATGCGCAGATTTAGAGGGGGAAAACTGTAAATGATTATAAAGCTTCGATGGACCTTTCTGAGTCATTTTTCATTATTTGTCTAATGAATAATATTTTCATATACATTTGTATAATGACAAGTAAATTAGTTGGTCAAACATACATTGTAAGTATATAGCTTAGGGTAACACATGCGTCTTTCACGTCTATAAACATACCCCCCCCCCCCTCTTCTGAAAAAAAAATCAAAATAAAATTCCTTTGTGTATAATTTACACATAAAGATGAATAAGAAATATTATACCAATGTTTTCCAGGAAGGGATCAAACTACATAGATAATGTTAATTTTGAAGAATAAGTTTTAAGTGAGGTAAGAGATATAGTTAATAAACCTAACATTAATTAACATGGAATATATTAATACAAAATAATACGTTTATATTGTTAATTCAATGTTTCAGTATTTCCTCAGCTCCAAGATGCCCTAGTTTTTATTAAAAAGTAATGAGGCACCGTTAAGAAAAAGATTGTTTAGGTTACTTTACAGCTATACTGATGGATTGACACTTGCTTTTTTGATAGAAAATTCGGCAATTCTACTATACACTCACCCGATACGCCATGCTCTATTGTTTCTCCTGTGGCTGTAAAATCGAGAAAAATGAGAGAAAGAAAAAGGCTTTTGAAGTTTTCACTAAAAAATAGCATTCGCCAAAAAAGTAAGCATTTCTCAGCATTCACAGATTGTTATTTATTCAATATCTGTTCATGTTCCAAAAGTTTTCATAACTTTATAAGATGTCTTTCGTACGAAAGCCCAGACGGCTCGAGATTCGAGATTCAAAATACGAGATTCGAAATACGAGATTCGGGTCATCGTTAGGTCTTCATCGCGCTATCGTCATCATTTCATCGTATCATCGCGCTATCGACTGTATTGCGCATGCGCGATTGGAAAGAGAAATAGCGTCAGGCAGTGAATAATTGAACGGATTATATATCAGAAATCTACTTTACTCGGTTTGTAAACTTGACTCACTAATAATAATTAGGTATGACAAATTAACCATTTCGAATCTCGGATGAGCCTTCTGGACTTTCGTGCTTTCGAACACACCGAACATTGAAAAGATCAACTCATTGAAAGATCAAGTAATAAAGGTATGGTTTTCAAAACAACGACTAGGTAGCAAAATCGAAAACTATGATTTTAATTGTTTTCCATCAGATGCAGATCAGTAGCTGTAGGGCAGAATGCCGCAGAGCTCTACGGCATTTTAAATCAAATTTTACAGCACCGGAAGTCTAAGGTAAGTGGTTGTTAAGTTGTATCAATATGTAGTGTCATATTAATTAAACCAGTTATAAAACAGTCGAAACAACTGCATATAATAATAAATATACTAGAGTATATATATATATTTACTTACATGGAGCCGTGGACCACCGACCGCCTGTTGTCTCTCTTTTAACTGTAAAAAGCATACACAACACAATGAGAGAGAGAGAGAGAGAGAGAGAGAGAGATATTCAGCAAGCATGACAAAGCATCAACAACATATTTAATGAAAAGCAAAATTATTTAAAGAGATATGAATGTATCATTCTTCAATTTGAGTACTTTCCCTATTTTTGTTGAACTAATGTCTTTGAGTATATTCATCATTAAATTGTACAGTTATCGGTGACCGTCTTTTTATGGTAACTTACCCGAAACGCTTTGTGAGGTTGTGTCAGTCGGATCTGAAAATGGAAATAATATACAGTCATGTACTAAGAGGACTTGCAGCAACATTTTTATTATAATATCGCATTTTCCCCAAGAATATAATTGGTCGATTGTTGTCACGTGATTGTGCTATAAATTCAC
This sequence comes from Magallana ariakensis, assembly GCA_020458035.1. Taxonomy (NCBI): domain Eukaryota; kingdom Metazoa; phylum Mollusca; class Bivalvia; order Ostreida; family Ostreidae; genus Magallana; species Magallana ariakensis. The sequence continues at coordinate 61,033,803 of CM035814.1, read as the reverse complement.
TATTATACTCTTGAAGGGTATTAGTTTTAGATTTATTATAATAAAACAATTTTAGCCTTTTGATATCGGTCAATACATAGTATTATAGACATAAAGAGAGTATATCGACATTGGAATTCGTCCTCGGTCGATATACTCTCATCAGGTCTATAAAACCATGTATTGATCGATCTCATCAAAAGGCTAAAGTTGTATAGTACTACAGAAGACTTGTAGCAATGTATTGTACTACAGAAGACATGAAGCAATATAATATACAACAGACGGCTTGAAGCAATACAATATACAACAGAACACTTGTAGCAAGCAATGAAATGTACTACAGAGGACTTGAAGAAATGTATATCACTACAGAAAACTTGTAGCAATATATTGTACTACAGAAGACTTGAAGCAATATAATATACAGCAGAAGACTTGTAGCAATATCTTGTACTAAGGAGGGCCTGTAAGAAATATATAGTACTACAGAATACTTGAAGCGCTATATTGTACTACAGACGACTTGTAGCAATAGATTATACTACAGAAGACTTGTAGCAATATATTGTACTATAGAAGACTTGAAGCAATATAATATACAACAAAAGACTTGTAGCAATATATTGTACTATAGAAGACTTGAAGCAATATAATATACAACAAAAGACTTGTAGCAATATCTTGTACTACAGAAGACTTGAAGCAATATAATATACAACAGGAGACTTGTAGCAATATATTGTACTACAGAAGACGTGTAGCAATATATTGTACTAGAGAAGAGTTCTAGCAATATATTGTACTACAGACCGAGAGCTGACTAAATTGTTCTGCCTAGTGCACTCGACCACCCACCTGTTGTTTCTCGAATAGTTGTCTCTCTCGTGGCTAAAAATATAAAACAACAGCAAGCAAATGTTATGAGCGGGAATAACGCTGGAAGAGAGAGAGAGAGAGAGAGAGAGAGAGAGAGAGAGAGAGAGAGAGAGAGAGAGAGAGAGAGAGTTGATTTATTGAACTGTCTGGGTTTTTTTCTAGAAGTCTCCAAAACTTTTTCTCTAATTTTATTAGTTATGTATTACCACATAGAGAGAACATTATCTCAAAATTGGTTAATATGACCAAATAAAGTAAAATTACGTAGAGTACTAATTGTTTTGTTAACAAACATAATGAGATTGTATGTATTGATACTTCATATATACAACAGCAAGTCATTTTATCTTTAATTCATTTCATTTAAAAAATCCTTCATTTCAGTAGATAAATCTTTTTAATTATGATCCCTTTATCGTGTTAAAGTATTTCTTCATTGATCCAAGATATTTTACTATTTTTATAAGACATACAAAGTGAAGTAAGCAGCGTGCCCATTTGAAATGTACTACACGTGTATTCATTATCATTTGTAACGACAACGTACATGTACTAAAGACGGTGGCCGAGGTTGTTTCTCTTGCAGCTGAAAACGGAAATAAAAGTATTTCAATATGAGAGAGAGAGAGAGAGAGAGAGAGAGAGAGAGAGAGAGAGAGAGAGAGATTTTCATGAGAATCTTATTTCGATTTGTTAGTAAATTATGTTTAATCTAACCCGACTTATTAGAGGCCGTTTCATGTCTTTGTCACAGAGTCAAAGAGACGAACTATAAATTATAAATTGTTTAAGCATTTCTTCGGTGGTTCGTAGTAAGCACCTTGTTATATAATTTTTTTAATGATCGTCTTTATCCATATAAAGTGAATAAAAGTTAGTAAATAATCGTTATTGTCGATCAATATGTTACATAGAAGGAACAGCAAATTCTTCCATATTTGGAAAAATAATACAACAGTCTGACGTTCGCCCATGCAGTCCCTGCTTTCAATGAACGAATGTTTCATTCAACCACAAAATAATATAACATATACTACTGTGAACAAAATAATATAACACACACTACTGTGAACAAAATAATATAACACACACTTCTATGAACACAATAATATAACACATTCTATTGTGAACCTCAAAAGTATAGAAAATCACACAATCTTACAAAACATTTTTTAATTAACTGATTTATAAATCATGATTCGGTTTTATACGAATAGACTCTTCATCCGTCGATGAAGTTAACAGCCACAACTCAAAACAAAGAAAAACAACTACAAAGTATACATGGTGGCATATTTCGGCAACCCATACAAAGGCTCACCCATATCAAGGCTCACACATTTATCAAAGATTGCGTGGAGTATTAATTTGATGCGTGTACTATATACAGAAGTATCATGAAAATATTTTTAGATCGACTCAGATACAAAAAGATCTATTTGAAGACCCATGCTACTTTTTCCTAATTTGTAATAATTATTAAAATTCTATAGATATAAATTTATGGATAGATTGCTAAGGTTAAATGAGTTTATTAATAAAAATAAACATCTTCTACTTTGGGTGATACTGTCTTAGCTACCGAATAAAATAATTGTATTTTTTCTTATGTTCAGACGTATATTCATTTATTTAGTTTATTGATGTTATACTTTTTTATCTAAAGAACTCTTATAATTGTGTTCTCTGTGTAGTTTAAAATTTTTCAATGACGGTTGTGTATTATTACATTACATTTGAAGGAGTAGAACTCGTAAGTTAAACTATCATTTCGTAGTAAAAGTATCTTTAATTCAGATATGGTTGAAAACAAATTGTCACTACAGAGTAAATAAAATCATATTGCTGCATATATGTAAAAAAAAATTTAGTTTTTATAAATGACCTCCAAATTTTGTGCATCATAGTCATTTTGATATGGTCAAGTTAGTAGCCTACCTATGGAACAGGTGGTCAAGTTAGTAGCCTACCTGTGGAACAGGTGTCCGTGGACAGACAGGTGTCCGTCTGGTTGTACTCACTCTCCGTCATGTTACACAACTTTACCGCGCATTCCTCAAAGATGGTCTGGGCAGTCACCCCCTTTGGACAGCACAACCCCGGTAGTCGAGACCTAACCCCGTGTCCGCACCCTGAGGAGCAAGGTGACCACGGAGCCCATATCAGAATCTGACAGTACTTTGACGCTGTACATACTGGGGCGAAACATGGTCTTAAAGTAAGAACAATCAGAAACAAGACCAATCTTAGCTCCTTTCTAGACCTGGGACTCATGCTGGACTGAGAGCGACCTGCATCTGAACAATCCGAACAATCCGGCCAAGATCTCAACAAATGTATGCTGGTAATATACGGGTTATTTGCACTAGATAAAATGTAGAAACCTTTCATTCCTTTTAAAGTAATGTTTCAAATATGGAATTTATTACTGCCAATTGGTCCAATAATATATTTTGAGATAAGTAACAGCTTACATTATGATATTGTATTGTATGATAAATGTCGAAGACAACTGAAATACATGTGTTCCGCTTTATTGTTATCAGTCTTTTATTGATAACTTTGCGAGCATTGGTCTGATATCAAATATTAATGCTGTGCTGCAATAGATCGACTGCATGTATTTATTTGATTACAAATTTTTAAAAAAATCCAACCCATCTAAAAAGGAAAAACTATTATCAACATTACAAGATGATTGAAAAGAAACAACCAAATACAAAATTATTCCAAACTTCACATATATAATACAGCCTGTAAAATCACTAAAGCCATGGATTATTGTCTAAAACCAATGTGTCTCAAGCCTAAGTTTTTTTATGACTCGCTTTGAAATTAACCTGGAGACAGGAGGGAAACTCAAGTATCGCCCCTCAAAAAGAAACAATGAACAAATAACGCCATTATTCTTTATGCACAATCAACATTTATCTCAGAATTTACGATTGACTATATTACCAATAAAGAAGACAACCCAAATCCTCCGAAGAAGCACTTCAAGACACGATCTTAGGAATTTCTGTCATTAATCATCAAGACAGCACACGCCCATCGTAAACGAGAAAACATCATCAATATGCTTAAATATTTGAAACTTTATCGATAGAGAACCTATTGCTTTTGTTCTGTCTGTTGGTTCGTTTGTCATTGTTTCATATAGCTTTGTTCTGTACATATGTTTGTTTTGTTTTCCTTTATTATGTTCTGTCTGTCTGTTGGTTTGTGTCTCATATGTACAGTCTTATGTTGCTAATATATATATATATATATATATATATATATATATATATATATATATATATATATATATATATATATAAATATATATATCCTCGAGCTTTGTGTTTTCATTTATTTAAGTTTTATAATTTATATATATTTCAACGACAATTAAGATTTTCTTATATATATATATATATATATATATATATATATATATATATATATATATATATATATATATATATATATATATATATATATATTCTTTAGTAGTGGTAGTTAAAGTGCTAGATTTTGTTTTTTTGATTTCACCTATGTAATCTTTTCTTTTTTCTCATGTCCTGAAGAAGGGACTGGTTGTCCGATAATTTGACAATTTCAATTGTTCGTGTCGTTGGCCATTTTCAGTGCTTTATATATTCATTTTACTGGCTTAGTATCTATACATTAGATCCGACACTTTAAAGATGCCTATTGTTGTTGATTTTATATATTGCTTTATGTGTGTGTGTGTGTGTGTATATATATATATATATATATACATGAAAACATAAATATTTTAATTGATGTGATGAAGTAATTACAATATAAAAACGTATATATTTTAATTGATGTTATAAGGTAATATTGGAACTGTGCATTTTCTTATTATTTTTATTTTTTATTGTTTGGGGGGGGGGGGGGGTGGGGGGTTGAGGGTTATTTTATTTTTTAATTATTTTTAATGTGTTTGTCTTTCACTGTTTGGATTCTTTTAATTGATATATGATACATGAGCATGAATATGATTTTTGTGTAAAAATAAAACTTCTTAGACATTGTGTATAATGCTTAACATGAATTGCAGATTAGATCAGAAAACCCTTTTAGTTTGCCTGAGAGAACCTTACATATTGGACAATGAGTAAATATTAGAATTTGAAAATTAATTCTGCTGCTTTATTTACATAACTGTCCCCAAAAATCATCCTTCAGAATCACTAAAACTTATAGTTTAGTTTAAGAAACATTTTTGCAAACTTATATGTAGAAATAGAGCAGTCCACATTCATGAATTGTTTTTAACTTTTATACTAGAACCATTTTATAAAGAGCTTGGACTTTCTAAATGTACTACTTAGCGAACACTTTGACCCAGAAAGTGTAGAATTTGGCCAGAGGAAATACATTCAATCTTAAACCAACATCAGGTTGATTAGATAATTTTACACCTCAAGTGATGACAAACAATATTCCAAGAGAAACGACTCTGATATGAAATTGGAACGTGCTACATGTAATTCGCAGATTTTATTCAAATAATTTTTTATTCTTTTTATAAAGACTCTTTAGATAGGAAAATCCTTCTGTTGAAAAAACTAAATGAACCGAATTAAACCAATATTAATGTCGTCTTTGAACCAAACACTTAAATAAATATTTCTTGATCTTTTCTTATCTTTCCTCCTCTCCATACAGTAACAGTTTTAAAAAAAATGAATTGATTCTATTTACTTTTAAAAACTTTTTCCAAAGGGAGTACAAAAACAGTGTTTTAGAATAAACAGAAATATGCATTTATGAGTTTGATTTGGAGGAGAGATTATGGCTCTGTAGTACAGTTTATTGATCGACCCCGCGCGATATGTACATGGACGTACTGAAATGTGACAAGGTATATCTATATATATAATTAGACCTGCAAAATCATTACCTAACTAGACGTTGTAATAACTTCACTAATTTTCATGAGATCCTTTGATTATACCGTGCTTAATCAGATTGCCTGTGATATCAAGGGCATTATTAACACGTAGTTTACCTAACTGTAGACTTACACACACAATAATATACAAAACTCATACCGCCTTACATCCCCATATTTTTTTTTATCATTATTAAATAAAAAGTTTATGGCTGTTATTTATCATGTATTAAAAAAAGTACATTTAAAATGATGGATTGATATATTTGTTTGTTCGATGCTAGATGAGTTGGTTTAGATGTTTCTTCTCCTTCTCTCTCTATATATATCCGACCCTCCCTCAACAATTCGATCAGAAATTCATATTTTACACAAATAGTCAATCATTTAGATGCCAACATTTGGATTAAGATGGATGGATTTAAGAAGCTTGGAGACAGTCATCCGTGACCGCGTATTAAGATATGTAACAAGAGGAATTTTTGAGGAACCTGTCAAAAGGACGGTCAGGGGCGGATTAAGGAAGGTGTGTACAGGTGTGTACAGGTGAGTACAGGTGAGTTAAGATGTGTTATGTGTAGAACCCTACCAGGTGCATCGTGGCGGAACTCAAAGTATAGCTGGGCCATTGCATGAATAAGGTATATTCTTAAATGGAAGCAAATTACATGTACATTCACACACCTGGCTAGACATCATACATAGGTAAGAACTTCTCTCATTAGTTAGGTTCGATACCTGTTGTTGATCTTAATCGTTAATTAGGCGCACAAATTAGATTTAAAAAAACACCTTTTTTACGAATTTAAAGACTTTTTATTGCATTTTTTCTGGAATTTATATATGAATCTGTGAACAATTTTCCCCGCTCAGTGGGTTATTGGGTTAATTTGTAGGATATTATACAGAGCGTGGAAATATTTCCATGTACACTCACCGTGTATCAATGAATCTTGTCAAAAAAATTCACCTAGTAGAATCATTGAACTTTGGTCTTTTATATAGATTTTAATTGCTTTCCTTCGATAAGTCGTTCAAAAAAGGAAAGCAAAATGAAACCAATCTGCATAGCCTGCAATTTATTTGGTTCTGGTGGTTTTATAGAGACGAATCGTACACTCGGATTTATTTTTACGGTGACAAAACATGCAATCAAAAGAGAAATTCTATAGCTCTGGTGTCGAATTTATTGAAATGTAAATTTTATCCAAACAATTGCATAGACGGGTGGTCAAATGAACGGAGGACGCTTTTAAACCGACGGACAGTGTACAAAGTGTAAAAATATTGAAACATTTTACAGCTGATAGAAAGATAAATATTTATATAAGACGAGGCCTCTTTGTCCCTTTTTTAACACCGGACAGTGTGAAATAATCACCACAGAACCAACACGTACACAAAGGTGCAGCTTTTCTGAAGTGGGACAATCCGCTAAGGGACTGTTTGTAAATTGTAAGTATTGCTCGGTCCTTCTATTGTACCTACCCCGAGACACTTACACTTATGCAGGGGGTGATCCCCGATAAACGCTTAACATGTATTTTATCACAATAGGACTGGGATTAACCAATGGGTATGCGCAGATCAATTTGTCAGTGCCCCTCCCATTGAATGTACTAATGAAGACGAGATTATGAAGGATCCTACCAATACAAGACAGAAGAATGAAATTGCTTGTAATCCTCGCCAGTAAGTATCGCTTGTAATCCTCCCAGTAAGAAGCTTTCATGCAGTTTATAAAATTATACTTAACACTATAAGAAATACATTTACATGATTTTATAAGCTTAAAAATCATGCACAAAAAAAACCCCCAATGCATGGTGGTTGTCATAATCGGCGACTTTGTGTTTCAGTGAACATTGTGACACGACGGATTTGATTTATTCACGTCTTTTTTCTGATCTGTTTACAGCACAGATAAGTTTTAATAATATGTAAATAGCTTACCCGGTCATACATCATTTACAAAGAATCAAACGCTTAAAGAATGTGTGCTATTTATCGCGGCGGCCTTGAATTAATTTTGTTAAATGTTTACAAAAATATTACAAAAAATAATAATCATGTTACAAAAATTAAGATACCATGGTTGCACAAAACGACGCGACATTACAGCTGCTATGTACATACAGCACGGGTTAAACATCTTTCACTCATTAATATCTAGTACATACAAGTAAGTACTATATATTGTCACTTTTTATAATGTTTGTGTTTGCACCCACTCAGTTGATAAGAACAGCTATATGTCAACATGTACCATTTGATCAAATCTTCATTGTCAAAATTCCGAAATGCCGCAGTCTCAAGTAACATCCAGTTTTGAAAGAAGAAAAATTCTGTCATAGTAAACCATATCGTAGTAAGAGTTTAAGGTAGATTCTTTGAAAGAAAATTTAAGAATGAGAGATATTGATATTTTTATGTAACTTTTGATGATAATAACTAGATATCCCTATGGGGATAAACATATATGTACATGTTCAAGAGATAAAAAAAGATATCTTCATGAGCAAGTAAGAGAATTGATCAAGAAGTATTTAATAATACTAGAAAAAGGCATTTAAGTCATATAATATTTATAGAAATGCAAAATTGCATGGCATTTTGTGATTTTAAAAATCATTATTGTTGCAAGATTGTGTAAAGCTTTGACATCATTTTAAATTCTTTAGTTAAAAACCTTTGAGACGTCTATCTTTAATCTTCCCTTTTTGTCAAACGTTTAACAGATACACGGCTTGTTAGACTATCCTTAAACTGATTTAAACTGTGTAAAAAAACCACTTATTGTTGCTCATAACCTATTTGTAGTTCACCATGAAATTAAAGCATAATTACTTTGGCCAGACCGAAACTTGGAGGATTATAAGAGTTTGTGTCGTCCTGACCAAGTATATGCATTAAAATAACGACTTTAAAAGGTAAAAAAGAACCGCCGGGTTTTTTTTTTATCCGACATCATAGCGTGTTCGTACGTCGGCGTAAATTATCTAAACGCTGTAGCATGACAAGACCTTATATGAAACTTCAGTATGATGTGTGTAAGCCTGTATGGTAGAGTTAAGGATAGATACAATGTAGCACTGAACAACGCCTATATATGTTGCTTTGTATTTTTCACTCAGTGATCGCAAGTCTTTATAGATACCTATAGCGATACAGACCGACTACTGCAGAATCCTCTACGGCGCAATTTTGTACGGATTTATTATTCAACGAGTTCGATTATTATCGTACAGATATGGTATTTTATTGTTTATTGAAAATTCGTAATTTCAAACGTTATATCACATATATGCTATAATTATATTCTTTTAAATCATTTACAGTCTAGAATAGATTGTATTCTTAATTCGGACATATAATTATACTATTTAATCATTTATAGTCGAGGAAAGGTGGTACTATATTGTACAACTAATTTGTTTTTTAGTACATATTACAGATATCATTTTGAATTTGTGTTTTACAGATATCTAATTGACTCTGTTTTGTACAGATACTAGTATCCATTGACTCTGTTTTGTACAGATATCCCATTTTTCTTTTTTGTACATATATCCTTTTGACTTTGATTTTTACAGACACAGTATCATATTCACTATTTTATAGATATATCCTTTTGACTGGTTTTTAGGTCACTCAGGTGACCTATTGCTGTCTGTATTTCCCGTCGTCGTGCGTTGTCCGTCGTCCGTTAACATTTTAACGTTTTAAGCTTCTTCTCTGAAACCACTGAATTAATTTCAACCAATTTTGGCATCAATGGATAAACGGAAGTAAAATTTTAGAAATTCATGGCCCATGTCCCCCTTGGGCCTGAGGGGTTGGGCTAAAACTATAAAAATTAATGCAATCTTTAAAAATCTTCTACTTTACTCCTGGGCATCAAGCAGTCAAACTGTTGGCATGGTTGTAATACGCATTGAACCCTCTACCAAAATTTTGAAATGTATGGCCCCAGGGTCAGGGGTTCTGGTGCTAAGGCGGGTCTCTGTTAAATATACAGTAAAACAAGGTTATAACGACCTACCAGGGACGATCGATTTTGCTTCCTTATAAGCGTAATTCGTTATATCCATCAAGTTTACAACATATGATATTGTCAGGGGGAATAAAAATCACTTCGCTGTAAACGTCAATTCATTATAAGCGTGTTCGATATAACATTATAAAGTTCATTATTTCTTTAAAAATATTCTGCTCTGCTCCTGGGTATTTAGCCAATGAACTTAGTACATAGTTATGATGAGGAAGAATGCCTCTTCCAAATTTGTGAATTTTATTGCCCCTGGGCCAGGGGCTTTGGTGTTAGTGCGGGGATCTAATTATTATATAGTGAAAATGCATTAATTCTTCGGAAATCATCTCTGCTACTGGATATCAAGCAGATGAACTAGAACCATTTTAACAATAGCTTGGACTTTGGGTAGTTAGTGTCAAACAGCATTGTGACGTAATCCTGTCTATTTCATCGTATGCCACTCAGCCATTGCTCATTGAAATCAACAAGATTTGTCTGGCTTTCGGGCAAAGACTACGCAATCGGTGTATATTTCACTTGAAACTAGCGTCATTTTTAACTTGTTTTGACGCAATAAATAGAAAGTCACGTCGTACCGAAAGTCCAAGGCCTTGTTAAAATGGTTCTAAGTACATAGTAATGATGAGGAAGAATGCCTCTTTCAATATTGTGAACTTCATGGCCCCTAGGTTTAGGGGTTATGGTGTTTGTATGGGGTTTTAAATGAATGCAGTAATTCTTCAAAAACGTTCTCCTCTGCTCCTGGGTATTAAGCAAATGAAGTACATAGTAATGATGAGGAAGAATGCCTCTTTCAAAATTATAATGTTCATGGCCCCTTGGTCAGGGGTTTTGGTGTTAGGGCAGGGTTTTAAATATTATTTATTTATTTATAAAACTCAAGGGCTTGTGTGGAGTTCCGTAATCACAAAGCCTTGGCGTTGTGAAGATGGTTATGCTACAATTTTTCAAAATAATATTTTTTAGAATTTAGAAGTTTTATTAGATTAAACAATCCCGTAATATTAAAAATAATTTCATTAGCCCCGTAATTTAAATGCACATGAATATACATTGCAAAAGCCAAACGGCAGTTACTCAGGTGACCAATAAGGCCCATGGGCCTCTTGTTATAGATATCATATTGAAACTATTTTGCACTGATATCCCATTGACTCTTTTATGTGGAGATATCCCATTGACTGTTTTGTACAGATATCCCATTGACTGTTTTGTACAGATATCCCATTGACACTGTTTTGTACATATATCCCATTGACTCTGTTCTATAAAGATATCCCATTGACTCTGTTTTGTACAGATATCCCATTGACTCTGTTTTTGCCATAGATATCCCATTTACTCTGTTTTTGCCAAAGATATCTTTTTGACTCTGTTTTGTATAGTTATCTTATCGACTTTGTTTTGTACAGATATCTTATTGACTCTGTTTTGTACAGATATCCCATTGACACTGTTTTGTACAAATACCCCATTGACTTTGTTTTATAAAGATATCCCATTGACCCTGTTTTGTACAGATATCCCATTGACTCTGTTTTGTACAGATATCTTATTGACTCTGTTTTGTACACTTATCTTAATGACTCTGTTTTGTACAGATATCTCATTGACCCGTTTTTGTACAGATATCCCTTTGACTCTGTTTTATACAGATATCCCATTCACTCTGTTTTATAAAGATATCCCATTGACACTGTTTTGTACAGATATCCCATTGACTCTGTTTTGTACATATCTCATTGACTCTGTTTTGTACAAATATCCCATTGACTCTGCTTTGTACAGATATCCCATTGACTCTGTTTTGTACAGATATCCTTTTGACTCTGTTTTGTACAGATATCTTATTGACTCTGTTAGTCAAACGTTCCACATCCTGTCAGCAGGCCATTGTTCTCCAGGACAACTCTCCTGTTTTCGTTACATCCCCGGGGTTTCCGGACGGGAAGCCCTATCCTACGAACACATTGTGTACCTGGGACATCTCAACTTATGACAGGGTACATTAGAAAGTACAAATTGTTGTCATCATTTGTGAATTAAAATGCTCCTTATGGAAATATCAACTGTATACAAGTTTATATAGATTGTAGAAGATAAGTCATAAAAGAGAATGTATAAATTAAGCCAGTTTATGTATAACATTATTCTGTCTTGTTAACTTGAACTTCATACAAATTCTCCCAGCTGATAGAAGTCCGGTTTCTTTCGTTCGATGTGGAGTATGAACCAAGCTGTAGGTGGGACTACGTAAAGCTGTACTCGGGGCCGTGCGGCGGGAACAGCGCCACCAAGTACTGCGGCACTACACTCCCCCCGCTTCTCCTCTCAGACGCACGCAAAGTCTGTCTGGAGTTCTACTCCGATCCCATCCAAACTCGGTCAGGGTTCAAAGCGAGGATTCACCTTGCTGGTAAAACATTCTTTGAATTTGCAATGAATTCTTAGGATTTGGTTTAACAATTCTTAGTATTAACTGCGATTTAAATATGCGGCTTTACATAACACGTCAAGAATTTATGACTATTGTCAGTAATCTAGACATGTTATATAATTGCCTATTTTCAAATACGTTTGTTAAAAATAAATGTCTTTGTTCAGTAATCGGTCATGTTATCTGTGTATCTTAAAAACCCCAGTAATTGACGAATAGTATGACACTCCAGTTAACTAACAAAGTTTAACCGCATTTTAAATAATAAAAAAACGTACATAAAATAAAGTACTTTATACTACAAACACGCAACATGAATTTGCTTTAATTAATACAGGAAAACCAGAAGTCGACACTTATTCTAAAATACCAACATCAACAGCAACTCCAATTTTTAATCCCTATTTAACGTCATCATTACCATCATCTACAACCTCAATGCCAGCTTCAACGTCATTAGTGACGTCATCGACGTTCACCACAGAAAGCTTCAAATCAACCACCGGTGATTCTCCGGCCAAAGAAGAGTATACAACCATAGATCTGGAAATGTGTCTTACTCAGCAACATCAGATTAAAATCAGAGACAACGAGAAATTGACCATATTCTCTCCGGGGTATAAGATAGGCAATAGATATCCCGTGAATCTTCATTGCTCGACGATCATAGCAACAACTTTCATTGCGGTCAGTTAATAGTAGAATAAATATCATTGAAAATGTATGGAGTAAAATGATACATAAAGTTCATTTGGTCATATTTTTTTCTTTTAAATTCGGTTTCAGACTTTAAGAATTCGTCTGGAGGCCCTCGAGTTGGAGTACCACCCTGCCTGTGTGTATGATAGGTTGGTGATCCGGGATGGACCCCTGCATTCCTCGTCCGTCATAGCTAACCTGTGTGGGCAGCACCACTCCAATGTGTACCTATCTACCTCTAACGCCATTCTCCTGGAATTCCACTCAGATCATATAATTCCCGCCGCCGGTTTTAAAATGACAGTTGAAACTGGTGATTATCAAAAAAAATTTAGTTATTTCATTTTAAAGATTACGTTAAAATATGGTGTGTTTTTTTTAAATCAAGCAATAAAATTGAATTAAACCGTTTAATTTCTACTTTAACCAAGTATCTACCTCAACCAAGCCCCTGACCACCTCAACTACCTCACCAAGCGACCCGGTCAGCAGCAGTGAACAGAGCCCAACTACCTCCCACGCCACCGCCTCATCGTCTTCCGCAGCGAATCCCTTAATCCAGACAACGACGACAATAAACAATGTATCTCAGTACACACCAGGCCAAAATAAATTGTCGTCATTAGCAACGGCAAAATCGTCAAAAACACCTTCAACAATATTTACTATACCAACAACATCAACTAAGCCGGCAACATCAACTATGGCAATATCATCAACTAAGCCGGCAACATCAACTATGGCAATATCATCAACTATGCCGGCAACATCAAGTATGCCAACATCAACTATGTCAACTACATTAAAAATGCCAACATCAACTATGCCAACATCCTCAAATACACCATCACCTTCAGCTTCACCAAGCATGCCAACAACACAAACTATGTCAATAACATCAACTATAACAAAAGCAGCTGCTTCATTATCAATATCAAATATGCCTACAACATCAGCAACGGCAGCACTCATAAGAACAACAAAGGCAATGGCAGCGACAACTTTAGGGAATATTTTAACTTCATCAGCAAGATTATTTACAGCAACAATAGAAGACACAGCCAAGAAATTAACAACCAAAGCAACAGAAACAACATTAGCAGTGCCAAAATCTTCAACATTGACAAAATATACAAATTTCCCATCGGTTACAACACATTATGTAAATGCACTGCCAACAACATATTCAGTCCCTGAACCTGTGTCCATTACAGAAACGACAGTAGTCCCTGTTGATAGAAGAGAAGAGATTGACGAGAGCCATTCGACTTCAATACCGGTGTCATCTAGTACCATGTCCTCAAAATCATCTAGTGTTCCAACTACCACAACGTCATTCTATTTACCGCCATCATTGCAAACTACGACATTACCAATAGCATTACCAATAACATCATTTTCATCACAATCACCATCGCCTTTATCATCATCATCATCATCATCATCATCAACAAAAACAACATCGCCGCCCTCGCCTCCCTCAACAATATCACCAACAACAGCCACATTAACAAACACACAACTAACGACGGGAACGGCCTCGGTATCAACGACCCCGCCCTCTCCCAGCCCCCTACCCGCGGAGTGTCTGGGGGTGGACCGAGTCTTCTCTGTCTTGGGGATTCATCGCATTCAGTCCCCGGGGATGGAGACCGGAAGTCCGTACCCCAACGACGTCCGGTGCTCCTGGGTATTTATTTCTCAGGATCGGCAGGTAACATGTACACCAAAAACTAGGTACTAGTCTACGTAGACACATAAAATTGTGTATAATGTGTTTATATAGTAAATTTTGTGTTTATATAGTAAATTTAAAAAAAACAAAAACCTGATATCTTTTTCTGCTCAACATATTAGAGGTAATTATTTATTTAGACTGTTGATTTTCCAGGAAATAAAGCTTTCGTTTGAGATTTTCGACCTTGAATACCACCATCAATGCAAGTACGACAACTTAAAGATCTACAATGGGTCCTCCGCTAAAAGCCCCGTGATAAACCAATACTGTGGCACCGACATTCCGCCAAACCGAACTCTCTCAGGACCTGAGATCTACGTAGTTTTTACATCCGACCGATTTGTGCAGAGAAAGGGTTTCAAATTGACAGTGGATATAATAGAAACCCAATGTAATTCCCAAAAACTTATACTTTATTTGCATTTATTACGTCTAGTAAATAAAGCATTTCTTCCTAGTTTTATTTTTTGTTAATATATAATTAAATTCAGTTGCACCATTTTGAATAAAAATTCAACTATTAAAAACTCATAAGAATAAATACACTTCTTTCAATGACTGTTTTTAATTGTGCATGTCAGGGATTTAATTGCTGCTACTTAGAGCTGCAGACAATGCTAAGCTTTTATAATATATCTTTCCAGACGAGGAGAGCACCTGTCCCTTCCAGCAGAGTCGGTGTGTGGGTGGTCCCTGTGTCCCCAGTGAGTGGTTCTGTGACGGTGAGGCTGACTGCCCAGACAAAGGGGATGAGCTCCACTGTGGTAAGTGTCTTTAGGGAGGTAGTGTGGTAAGTTTTCTGTAGGAGACGAGCTCCACTGTGGTATGTCTTTAGGGAGTTACTGTAGTAAGTTTTCTGTTGGGTGTCGACTGTCGAGTATTACGTAAGAGGAAAAAATAAAATGTATGCTTTTATTGCTGTTGATAATGACTTAGCATATGAATACACCGCGTGTCTAGAATATACAACCCTGTCGTATTGTCTGTCGGTATTGTAGTACGTCGTGTCTAGAATATACCACACATGTATGCAGTCTTATTGTCTGTCGGTATTGTATTACCTAATACAAACATGTAGCTGGCGTCGTCACCGATAACTAAAATAATGGACAGTTTTAACAGTGCATAATTAGGGTACATATACATGTACATGGGGTCTAGATACTTGGGGATGAGGGGGGGGGGGTCGGTCCTGTCCTGAAGCACCTGTGCATTCAAATATCTTTATGTTTTCATTGCATGGTTTCATTAAATGGATAGTCAGACGCTTTGAGAGAGAGAGAGAGAGAGAGAGAGAGAGAGAGAGAGAGAGAGAGAGAGAGAGATGATAATACTTACGGAGACATTTCAACCACGATTTTTTTCTGTCGATTTAAATACTGTAAAAATGAAACGATCGAATACAAATTGATTAGAAGCATACTAGATGGTTACGAGTTAACATACCATTAGAGTTGTTTCAATATAAATCATGAATTTGGATGTTGATGTTGTATTTTGACAAAATTAACTTGCATTGAAAAGTGCTATTTTTTGCATATACTTTATCTTTAACATATTTACCTTTATTGAATACCATTTTAACCGAAAATCAGATCATATGCAATATATATTATAACTAAATTTTCGGTAGGGGTTCGACGATTAACTTCCAGTTCTCTTTATTTTAGTCCCCCCCCCCCACTTTATAAAGCGTTCAAAATACATGAGAGCATAAAGGTACACTTTCTCCCTCAACGACGTTTTAATTATTGTATTTTATTATTTTTTTAAATTCTATATGTGAAAGAAGTGAAAGAAGAAAATTGTACCTCAATGCTTTCAATTACTCAAATTAAAACGTTCAAAAATTTAATTGGTCTTCTCCATTATAAACGACTGTCATTTAACTGGCGTAAATTCGTATGACGTTTCATAAACTTACTCACTTTACTGATGAATAAACTTAACTGAAAAATGTTGTCCCATGATATGTTTAACGAGCTATAATTCTAATCAATATATTGACAGGCATATCGCTCTATTGTACTAAGGCCCACCCATTATTTTCATCTTTATTCAAAAACAACAAATGGCTACAAACAAAGATGATTTTCCGCTGCAATAATTTTTAAAGAACTACGATAATGCTTTTATCCTCATAATAATAATGTTTTGTTTCAGAACTATGGAAAGTGTTTAAAAGACGTCGTTTTTATATCTTATTATTATTTTCGTAAATTACTCAAATTTGAAACAGAATTAGCCCATAAATTATTCAATTTATATTTTCCTTTCCATAAGGATTATTTTTGCTAAATTACGTAGTAGTAGTTGTAGTAGTTACAGTAGTTCTTTACAAGAAGATTTTTTAAAAATGCATCCCCCCTTTTTTTTTTTTTTTTTTTTTTTTTTTTTTTTTTTTACATTTTTGAGGTTTCGTTTTCTCCGCTTTGAATAAAGATCGGTCTTTTATTTATGCAATTTATATTCATCATACCATAAGGATGCTTTGTGCTAAATTTGGTTGAAATTGGCCAAGTGGTTTTAGAGCAGAATTTCAAAATGTGAAAAGTTTACAGACGGACGAACAGACAGACGGACGATGGACAAAATGTGATCAGAAAGGCTCACTTGGGCTTTCAGCTCAGGTGAGCTAAAAAGTGGTTGAAAAGTCTCCGTAAGTATCATCACCATCATCATCATCTCTCTCTCTCTCTCTCTCTCTCTCTCTTTCTTTCACTCACTCTCAACTTAAGTGCGTATATACTTTGATATGTCGCTGATAAGATCTTAAGGCATATCATACAGGTAAATGTGGCTACATATGTTCATAAAAGTACCCCTCTCTCTCTCTCTCTCTCTCTCTCTCTCTCCAAACGTCTTACTATCCCTTAAACGAAATCAATAAGAAGCATAAAAGACATCAGTTATTTACATTATTTTATAATTTTTTAAATACCGGTTAGCGGCTTAATAATTTACAACGGCAATCTGAAACATACAGATTGTTATGTTTATGGTTAAAAAAACCACTTCAATGAATTTATTTTTATTGTTATGAAGTCGCAACTGCTTTTTAGTTTTGTTTAATTCCGTTTCGTTGGTTTCGTTTCGTTTCGTTGGTTTGGTTTCGTTTCGACTTTTTATTTCGTTTCGTTTGGTTTCGATTGGTTTCGTTTCGTTTCGATTTAGTTTCGCACTTTACAGGTACCCGCATTATTATACTCCAGATAAAAATAAATCGCCATGTAAAACAGGAATCCCATTTTCATGCCAAATGAGTGATACTGTCTCCAATAATATTGTTGCTGATGACTTGAGGGTCAATACAGAAATGCCCACTTTGTTTAGTGAATAGTCTATGCACGCACGACTTTGTTGTAAAGAATCATCGGTAGCTCGTATATGTATACTTGTGGCATAAAGAAGAAGCTAAGGACTAAGGTATTAGTGAAAAACGTCTCTTGTGGACAACATCCTTCTTTTGTGTATACAATGTTAACTAAAGGATGGGCGATTAAATTGAAAAGGGAAAAAATCGGAACAGAAATTAAAACATATTTGCTTTATCCTTTTCAGGACAGTGTAGGGCCGATGAGTTCCGATGTAACAATGGACAGTGCATATCGACCTACCTACGGTGTGACGGCAGCCCCGACTGTTCAGGGCACGAGGATGAATCCGACTGCTGTAAGATCATGACCGGCATCTAATATTTCTTCCAAACGAACTTTCCTGTAGTATTTCACTTTCGCCCTTGCTCAAAATTGTGTTCTCCGCCTACCACCGATCCCAACTCCGCCGGGCTTTATTCTGACTTTAACATTTTGGCCCGGACCTTACAATTTATGAGCCTCTTATCACTAAAATCTCTTTTATCAAAGATTGCTTGATTAATTCTCGGTTTATAATATTAGCTTTGATAGAGAGTCCACTCGTTGCTTTGCATCGATTTTACTTTCGCCCGTCCCCCACTCACGCGCCCCATTTCTTTTCTCGTGAGTCTACTTTTTTATATCACAAATCCTTTTAAAGCAGAATCTAACAAAGCTTTCTAATTCACAGTTTCACTGACGCAGGACTCAGAGATTCTCATTCACTACAGCAACAAAGACCTCCCTGTGTGTCGAGACGCTTGGAACCCCACACTCGCAGATCTTATCTGTGCCGACCAGTTTTTTAGGTGAAAAAGTCTTGAACATACGACACATGAGAAGTAAATTTAAATTCAATCTGCTATGTTTTTTTTAAAATAGTGTCTCTATTTCTAATTGTATGCCTTCATTTTATAGCGTTGTCGATAGCGTGTGGTTTGAAACAAGTAACAGTTTGGTACATGTTGGTCTGAAGGACACCATCTCCAATGACACAGTTCTGTCACGTGACTTGTTGTCCATAGTAACATGGTGTCCTAGCAACCAAAAAGTTCATCTTAAATGCCAAAAAGCAGGTATAGTTATACAATAACCATTCATTACAATTCAGGATGTTTACAGCTTCGTACATTTTTAAAACAATATTTGCTATATAATGAAAAATGATTCATCATTAAGGAATAATTCTTCCCGAATTTTATATTTTTTTTACCTTTTTTTATTTAGCCGATGAAAGAACAATATTAAATTATATGTGTATGTATGTCTGTCTGTCTGGTTCACAGAGTGTGGTGAAGTAAGCACTGACCTGATGCAGCCGTACATCCTCGGGGGCAGCGTCTCACACAGGGGTCAGTGGCCCTGGACGGTGGCGCTGATGGTGGGGAACTCTTTCTTGTGTGGGGGCACTCTGGTGGCAGACCGGTGGGTGGTGACGGCCGGGCACTGTGTAGAGTCGTGAGTGTCGCTGATTGGTCAAATTACGTTCAGGAGTATAAATAACCTTGAATCTCAAATATATATGCTTTGTTTTAGTTTATAACAGTAAGGCACGTGCAATGTTTTTGAACTGATATAGCAAGGCAACAGTATTATCTTTGAATTCTTCATTCTTTCCAGTGTCTCAAAAACACCCTATCTAATCAGGGCTCAGTTTGGCACAACTTCCCTCACTCAGGCCGACGTCACTTCCCGGCGAGTGATGGAGGTTATTCGTCACCCGGACCACGACTTTATCTACAACGCCGACATCGCGCTCCTTCACCTACAGCACCAAGTCCCGACCAACGACTTTATTCGGAAAGCATGCATCCCACAGCAGTCTCAACTACTCACTTCCGGTCTTATATGTTACATTTCCGGTTGGGGTGTGACCCACATTGACGGTTGGATTTCTTAGAAATTCCAATTTAATTTGATGAAGAAAATGTTTATTGCGGTTGATTTGCATTCATTTAAATTGCTTTATATGGATTCCACATCTTTAAAATTAAAAAATATATCACTTATTATATAAGCGTTTAGTATTTGTGGTCAACTGTTTGATCCCTTCCATCGTTGCTCGCTTGTTCATGCCATAAAGTATACCCGGTTATAACACTTGCTTTTATTTTGTCGTAAACTACGAATTTATTGACTTAGATTTGTATATACCGTAGACTACTACACTACCGTTCTGCCGGATATGCTTCACTATGCTAAGATCAAACTGTGGAGCCACTCCAAATGTCAGAAGGCGTATGCGGCCAAAGTGAAAGACTCCATGTTCTGTGCTGGCTACGATTATGGTGGAATTGACTCTTGTAAAGTGAGAAACAAAACATGCTATTTTATCTATTTTCCAGTTTTTAAAGCTTTGCTAATTCGATATTGAATGATATAAAGAGATGTCAGGTAACACGTCCTGATGGTGTTTCCACAGGGAGACAGCGGGGGTCCCCTGGTCTGCCGGGTCAGGAACCACTGGATGTTGATGGGGGTGACCACGTGGGGGGAGTCACCGTGCGGACAGCTCCACAAGCCGGGGGTGTATACCCGAGTGGACGCTTTCAGAAGGTGGATTACAAACATCACCCAATCATCAGGTTATTTTGAACCTTTATCATTTTTTTCACAATGAATTTAACCATGTCTCGAAGTAATATTGTACATGCATTTGATATACTGTGATTTAAGCACGTGGAATTAATATCACTCAAATGTCAATGGCTGTGTTGCTAGGTCCGGCGATAGCCTGTGACTATGAAACTTCCGGTTCCTGTGGACACGTCGACCTGTCAGCTGACATGTTTATGTGGACACGGCAGTCAGGGGGAGTAACCGCCACAGGACGACCCGCCGTAGACCACACCTATCAGAACACATCAGGTAAGGCCTAAAAAAATTGTGTGTTTAGGGTAACACTGATGGAAAAATTAGGTAAGGTAAGTAGGGAATTTTTTTTTTATTTTATCATATTTTTTTGGCATGAGGGCACAAATACAGATATAAAATTATATTTTAAATATTTAAAAATGGGTTTTTTAAAGAAAATAATAAGAAAATCACAATCGGATAAAAACAGATATCTAAAAATGTTAGGATCGGGGCATTTTTGTAGGTTAGGTCGGGTTACCCTAAACACACAATATTTATTTTAGGCCTAAAGTATCATACCTATAAAGACATTACAACTGAACTGTCGATTTCAATTGTTAAAAACAACCATTCAAAGTGGTCTGCATGGAACTTTTCCTTGTCGTCAAGAAAAGGATATCAGAAATACTCTGCACCTGATTTAGTACATATCTGTTGAAATCTGATGTTTTATAATTACTTTGTTGAACAGGACACTACCTTTACGCAGAAATACCCTTTAATTCGAACGACGACCTGTCCCCTGCCATCCTTCAACTTCCGGTCTTCTCAATCGCCCAGCCGTCCTGTCTGTCATTGAGCTATGTGTTTGAGAGGTCAGACTCAATCAGACTTAAGGTTTCCGCTCGCCTCAAAGAAGGCGATGACGTCACTGACTTGTGGTCAGCCTCAAAGGGTCTGTCGATCTGGAGCACTGTCAATATATCTATCGATATTGGTGTGACCCAGTTCAATATCACGGCGGTTCCTCTGAAGTCTACCTACACCACTGGAGTCGCCATTGATGACGTCAAGTTAGTGGCGGGACAATGCAAAGGTTGGAAAATGAATGTCTCTACTAGATAGATACCACGTTAAACAATTTGATTATTCTGAATTGTTCTTGTTTTTATAGAAAGTTAGTCGTCTTTATATGATTGCTCTTTAAGGAATAAGGAATCATTCTTTGATTATTATGAGGTGATAATTTCGGTCGGGGCGTGATCAAATCCAATAAAGCCCGAAGGGCTTTATGATAGATTTGACCACGCTCCGACCGAAATTATCACCTCATAATATTAAAAAAAAAATGATTCCTTATTACTTATACTTATTATCTCCAATTTCTACACTTTAAAACAACATGTTAAAACCACTGTTTTTTCATGTAGCACATGCTATCTATCTACGTGGCGCAGCCAATACCGTTTTTCGGTTCTGCTCTAAGACACACCCATTTTGTGTCGCTCATCTTTAATGAAATTATTGGGCTATAGGCTTCAAAATTGATTCGTAATTTTATCACAGACAATGACAGTTGAAAATGTAAATATAGGTGTGTATATCTATAATCCTCAGATGATGGGCATATACAGTGTGACTTTAACGAGAAAAATGGATGTGAACTGTCTCAAGACGACTCCCTCTTTGTTTGGGAGCTGAAAGAAGAAAACGGTGGTATGTTTACTTTTATCAACGTGTCTAGATATGATGATATTTTTTTAATGCTAATAATAATAATAATAATAAAAATTATTATTTTTTAGGAAGATATATGCATTTCGATGGAAATAACAAACCGCCTAGAACGAAGGGAGTATTATATCAGCCATTGGGAAACATGGATTCGTCCTACTGTGTGAAAGTTAGATATAAAATGTGTTACGATGCTGTATTATCCATACACACGTCATTTGTCTACGGAAATTACGTCATCACCGGGAATGCTCATTGGAGCAGACGATACAGACTGAGCGACTGTTCCGGGTGGCAGCAGCTGTCCGTCCCGATGTCATATAAACACTACCCCCACCGAGTCACTATCCAGGGCGTGGTCAACTCACAGAGTGCCAGCATCTCTGTCGACGATTTCAAGGTCATTCTTGGAGATTGTTTATGAAAAAAATATAATTCTATAATTAATAATACTTTTTCTAGAAAAGAAATGTAAAACTGCTACCTCATCGCCTTATCAATAGAAATTTTGTATAAAATAATACTTTTGTATTAATGAGGAAGCAGTGGCGTCGGAAGTTTGATTGAAAGTGGTGTGGTGGGGGGGGGGGGGGCTGGACTTATCAAAAATCTTGACAAGCAAGAAAAAGGTCTTTGGTATGTATAAAATTGCCAAAGATCAAGAGTGGCAAAGCCCCCCCCCCCCGGTTCCGACGCCTATGGGAAGTACAACGTTATATGTACATGTATTCCTTGTTTTGTTTGTTGTGTATAATCTGAAAGTGCAGCATAACTTGGACAATCAAAATGGGATGTCCGTGTTTAAGCGGTACAGTCCTGCATGTTATATTAGAGTGTTTTGTTTTATATACATGTATATAATAAGAAAACATGAGAATCAAAATTATGAATAAATTTTCAAAAGTTTGATGTTTTCGTGAATTTTATATTAGTTCTGAATAGTTCAAACGCTCAGGACGACGGTGGCTGTCATAGGACATATGCTTGAGATATGTTTTTTTTAATTCGTGGCACGAAATAAAAGTTGTGTCCACGAATTTTATTTCAACAAAATGAAAATTAAATGGATTTAAAAATTACTATAAGTACTACGTATCATATACTTGTAATAGTCTAAGTTTGTTGAAAAATATATCGAAATAAATCCTTTCATTTTATTTAAATCTTATTATTACTTAATTGTTGTTTACATTTTAGCTTAATTGACTTTATCGAATTAATATACATCCTAGTGAAATAAGAAAAAAGCGCTATATATATAAAATGTAAGCTATAGGCAAGGCTGTAAAATGTAACTAAAATCATTAGCACAACTGCTTCATGTCTATTTGGCTATTATCTAGTGTTAAATTCTTTGCAATTAGTTAATGTAAATTAAAGGTTCTATTTTTCTTACAAAAATGTGTTGCCTCTATAGATTTGAATGTATAGAATTCGTGGGATCGAAATTTATTGAGTGGCCACAAATGTTATTTCGTAGTCACAACTTTTATTTCGTGGCCACGAATGTTATTTCGTCGAGAAGACTTCTATTTCGTGGTTACGAATTTTATTTTGTGGGAACGACTTTTATTTCCTTATTTCGTGGGAATTAGCTTTTATCACAAATTAAAAACAAGAGGCCCATGGGCCACATCGCTCACCTAAGGAACAATAGGTATGATAAAATCAGCTTAATGGAGTCATAATACAAACTATCTGGACAATGTTGTAATAATACATGTATCCATTTTTTTCACCCTGGATATTCGTATGTTTATAATCATGTCTCTTTTCTAACAGAAGGATTTTATAGTCATATCACAAGTTTAGCATTGCAGTTCTAAAAAAAATCCTAAACAATTGTTCATATATGTGATATAAACCTACATCAAACTCTAAACCCCTTGTGAGGCCCAAGAATCGTCCAGGGGCGAACGTTTAAAGAATTTTAAAGAATCAACAATATGTCAAAATGCTTGCATATAAGTAAACTACATGTATATAACATTTCAGTTTTTGTGAATAATGAAAATGTTTTTCTTTGTAAAATTGGATCCCCAATGTGGCCCCACACTACTCCTCAAGATTTTGATTTGAACGAATTTGAATCTACATTATCTAAGGTTGCTCTCACTAAAGTTATAGCTTTTCTAGGCAAATAGTTTTTAGAAGATTTTTAAAGATTTTTCTCAATATATTCCAAATTTTTGCCCCCCCCCCCCCCGATCATGATTTAACAAACTTGATTCTACCCTACCTGAGGATGCTTCCACACAAGTTTTAGCATTCCTGGCTAATTAGTATCTGAGAAGAAGATTTTTAAAGATCTACTCATTTTTTCCTATGTAAAAATTCACCCCCCCCCCTTTGTGGCCCTACGCTACCCCGGGGGGGGGGGGGTCATGGTTTTCACAACTTTGAATCTACCCTACCAGAGGATGCTTCCACACAATTTTCAGCTTTCCTGGCTGATTAGATTCTGAGAAGAAGATTTTTAAAGATTTACTCTATATATTACTATGTAAAATTTTGATTCCCATTGTGGTCCCACTCTACCCCCAGGGGTCATGATTTTCACAAATTTGAATCTACATTACCTGAGGATGCTTCCACGTAATTTTCAGCTTTCCTGGCCAAATGATTTTTGAGAAGAAGATTTTTGAAATTTCTCAAAAATTTTCAATAATTCCTAATTATCTCCACTTGAAAAACGTCATGGTCCTTAATTTTCACAACTTTGAATCCCTTTTGCCTAAGTGTGTTTTGTGTCAAATTTGGTTGAAATTGACCCAATAGTTCTTGAGAAGATGTTGAAAATGTGAAAAATTTACGGACACACAGGTGAGCTAAAAAATATTTTAAACATATGTCCTATGGCAGCCACCGTAAAGGACCCTTTCTCAACGCAGATTTATTTTGAGGTATAATTTTTTGAATATAAAAGGCCGATCGGCTGTTTGGTGTACATAATAAAATAAACTTCGATCTATATTGATCTAATGTGTATGAAACTATTTTAAGAGGGTTCGATGGTAAAGAGTTCTATATAAGAATACAGTACATGTATAGAAAAATACCCAAATTTAAAAAGTAAAATATGTAGATTTTTCCCTCAAATTTCAAATTGTATTGTTCAATGAATTGAATTTCACCTCCCACAACGCCTTTACGACAAAAAATTTTTTCTGTGATAGGCTACAGATATTCCGGAATTTATTTTGCCATCGTAATTCTTTTCAGTCATTGTTTGCAAGGTGAAATATCCGGTAATTTAATACATCGAACTCGAAGACGAATTGTTCGATGAATTTAGAGAAAAAGTGGATTTAAAAATACAATAATTTATTGGTGGACAGGTAAGTTTGGAATGCTTTTACTGTAGATATCCATCTAAATGTATTTTTAATTACAAATCAATCCCTTTATTGGTTCATCAAATTTATTTGATGGCGATTTTGTCAATAATGCTGAAAATGCGCAAAATGGGGTTTGTCCTTTATTGAGTATAAACATTCTGTTTTCTATGTGTGTACTCTAAAGTTTTGTTTCACTATCAGCTGACCAAATGACAGTCAAGATTCATGAAAAATAGCTGTTGTGGCGTTCTTTCTAGCGGTCTAGCCCTGGGTAGTGAACTGTACACGGTTATGTAATACACGTACCTGTTTAATATGTAAATGACCTCGGACCCTCGTCCTATGCCCAACCCATTACCTGGAGCTCCAGAGTGGTCAGTCAAGTCTCTACCACGTACCCGTTCACATCTACCTGCCCTTGTCTTGTCTTTGTTTATACACCATGCACCACGTGTTCAACTTAAGGTATGGCTTATTGCCTTGTATATTACATGTATACCATGTTTACGGTACATGATATTGGTTACACGACATAGGCCATTAATCCCTGGAGAGATTCGGCTCGGTTTTTGGACTGAGCTGCAAAATTGAAGCGGATGTGATTTTAACAATTACAATAACATTTCCAGACAGAATTAATATGTGTTATGATGCGACCATTTGGGCGAGCGCAGCTGCCGCAGCATAATATTAAATTCAACAAATTTATTATAATGATTAATAGAAAAATTAGTATGGTTTACCAAATAAAGATGCATCAACTTGATCATGTTGATAAATAAATTGAGTATGAAAATAAAATACAAATTGTTGCATCTCAGGTACGGTTTATGTCAACTCAGAAATTTGTCCCCTTTTAAAAATCGATTGTGACGTCAGAGTTCATGTTGGCATTTCAGGTTAATTGTCATCTGTTTATTTTTTCAAAACTCTCCTGAGAATTAGCTGCAAACAGCTAGTAGAATGTTTTATTTACCTTTATAATGCATGAAGTTCTTAAAATACTTTTTACCTGTTATCGAAAGAATGTGAAATTGTTAGTCATATGCAATTTACACAGAATTGTGGGTCTGCATGATTCTGATGATAGAAAGTTCAGTACGTCAATGGGAGTAGTAGTTCAAATTTTCTCTTCGGCCATGCAGGCATTGTCATTAGAGCTTGCAGTGATTGCCAGTGCTTTGAGCCGGCAAGCTGTACTCACTATAAAGGACTGTGCCAACATTTAGTGAAAGCGTCAGGCCAGATATCAAGTCAAGTTTGACATTGTACATATTAGTGTTTACAGCTTCATTTCAAATCAGGGCGTATGGTTTGGGGGGGGGGGGGGGGGTTGTGTGGTGTAAGTGAAACAAAAAAATATTTGTACACATTAATTTTTTGCATTTGGAACATATTTTATTGCATTTGTGATTTGGCACAAGTTCTAAAAGTTATATTGGTCTCTCCATAATAATTGAATACATTAAAATATTTGATGTATTCAATTATTATGGAGAGACCAATATAACTTTAAGAACTTGTGCCAAATCGCAAATGCAATAAAATTTACTGGTTAAGCTGTCAAAAACTACATTATTTAAGACGTTATATTAATGCTTTACTTAGCTGGATCATGTCTTGGTCTTGACATCTACCACCTTTTATATACTATATCATGTCACATAATCAAAAAGATCATATTAAGATTTGTGTGTGTTATTATTTCATATTTTGAAAAGTATGATAATTTTTACTGAGAGAAATTCAAAAAAGCAATCAATAAAATGAAAAAGTAACAAAAGATTTTGTTTAATTTTTTTTAAAAGAAATTAGAATGTATTATTATGGCATTCACGCCATTCCGAAGAAATGCATTAGGCCTATGTTATTATGTACCATGTATAAAATCATGTATGTAGTATGTACAAGTATTTATTGTTTTTCATTTAAGTTTTCCCTGCTCCAGTCATTTTTTAAGTGATTAATGGTAGTCAATGATACACATAATCACTCTTTGATATTATTGATGTATTTAACTTGTAAGTTCTTTGATCTGTTTGTAGTGTGACAGTCAGGATGTTACCCAAGAACAGTCCAGCCAAGCACATCGTGACACGCCTGTCCCCCCACCTCCCCTCCTTCACTGACATCTTTGATGAGGAGAGCTTCTACATCGCCTTCCTGCTGCTAGCCGTGGGGAGCGTGATGGCGGTCTACTTCCTGTCGCGGAGAGTAACTCTCAAGGACGCAGGTCACATTGACTAATGAAGTGGAGTGTCCTTATAGTGAGGGTCAGACTACCTGAACTGTTGATGCATTAACTTTTATGATGAAAAACAGGACTCTGATACTGGAGGGGGAGGGAAGAACACACTTTCACTTTATACCTGAAGTTTTTGTTTAGTTTACTCAGAACCAAGATGATTGATGAAAAAGGCAAAACTTTGAATGTGCAATATTGTGTGTCTGAGTGAAACAGTGGTTATATTTACAATCCACTTGTTCAGTGTTGTTTTCTTTTGTTTTTGTAATCTCTTGTGTCTTTGTTTTTATTTTGTTTTTGTATTTTTGTGTCTTTGTTTTGTATGTAATCTTACTACAGCATAATTTACTTTTACCAAATATGTCATTATTCCTGTTTACAAAGAAGGTTGTAGCTTTACAATTTTTTCTTATCAAAATAAAACATTCAAAACTTTAATGTTGGTATTCACTTTACAATGTTAAGAGGTTGGCTTGGTTATAGATAGGTTTTTGTTGTTGAATAACAAATTGAGGACATATTTCATTACACATGATCAAAGAGGCACTGTTTCCTTATCAATGACCCATTGTGTCAAAAAGGAAGTGGTGTATTCATGTTATTTTGCAAATATACACTTGATGATAAAGGTCCCAATAAAAGATGCATTATTAAATGTATTGAAGCCGGAATTGTCGTTCCTTCCTCCCGGGGAAAATTCAGCCAGGTTCTGACATTCTTTCTTATCATAATTGACTGTGCATCGTAGAAATGACCAACCATAGCAATTCCTCCCATGACCCAGAACATGAGTTGTTAAACACCTTACTGAGAGAGGACTTTCAGTTACCGAACTCGTACGTGGTGGGTTTGTCTGGACTGTTTCTATGGACATTTCTGAACACTGTTATTGTGGTGAAAGCCGAGATATCGCTGACCGAGGGAGGGAGCACCACGGCGCTCCAGTACATCCAGATCAGTGTGTGTAACACTGCGGCGGCGGCCCTCATCCTGACAGCCAACATCCTCAACATCACTGACGTGCCATGTACGGTCGTCCTGATATTTGAGCAGCTGTTTAACGTTGTTCACCTGGCGTCCGTTCTACAAGTGGTGATCTTGTCTGTACAGCGGCTGCTGTGTTACCAGTTCCCGATCTGGAGCAACACGTGGTACAAGTCCCGCTGGTTAAGATTTGCTACTTTCTCGGTGTATGTCTTCGCTCTTGTCATCGAAGTCGTCGGATTCATTGAGATCAAGAATGTTGAACTTGAAAAACGAGAATATTGTTTTGGGAGTGAATTTAGTTTTGCATTTTTTAAGCACAGTCTCGCGGTAGTTCAGTATTGGTTGCGGTTTGGTGCTGGAAGAGTTTTACCCTGTGTGATTTTACTTCCGGTTACAATACTGTTAACAGTTGTGGTGTTTAGGAATTACAGACAGCGAATTAAACTTCGGAGCGTGACCGCCTGCGAGTCCTTTCTGAACGATTCTGTGGTAATATTCATCGCCTCCACGACGTTGTTTATCGAGACGCTGTACATCATTATCCTGAATCTGGACAATGTTGACACGAAAACAAAAGCGACTTCCATTAGAAACATTTACCGACATCTTATTACGGACGCCATCTTGCTGCTAACCTACACGTGGTACTTTTTCTACCACACCATTCTAGGAACCAAAGAACGCAAGTACGTACACAAATGGAGGAAGGAAACCTTCTCAAGCTTTACGCGATCGTCCAGATATTTAACCGTCCGGAAGAAGCAGAAGAAGACCCGGCAGTCGGAGATCTCGGTGGCGCCTGAATCGAGTAGGGCCGGCGTCCAGTCCGTCGTCTCGATGAATCAGGAATCGAGTGCATCCGGTGTACTAGAGAGGGAGCTCTGACTTTTTAAACCGTGGGAAACGCATGTGTGTGTGTATACACACACACACACACACACACACACACACACGTTAACAGAATAAAATCCGTAAATTATATTATAACTTTGTTTTACCTTAATTTTATCCTAGATTTTATCCTAACCGATTGCAAGCTAGTTTCCAATGATAAAACAATGTGAGAATTCGGAGATGTGCTGATAGAATGTTGATTATTTTTTCAGTATTTAGGTTGGTACAGGTACCAGGCCACCATTGCCGTTGACTATGACCTATAAAGACTATTGGATATATGAACTATTGCATGCTGCTGACTTGATGACCGTCAGCAATTGGTTTATCCAAAACATGCCTTATTTGATATAGTCACATAGATTGAACTTTCATTTCTTTTAACAAATGTCATCAGAATTCATTGTGGGGATTTCTATTGAAAAGGGGGCGTGTCCATATAAATGGAGGTTTGTGGACGATCGAAGACGATGGGCATGATCGTAAATAAATACCTTTGACCTGGTCAGCTAAAGCATCGCAGTTAAGGAAGAGAATGAATTCTTAGGTTAAAATCTAAGTTAATTTTGATATGTCCATAAATAATTAATAGAAACTGCACCTTAAGCAGGTATGTCAGCACGTGCATGCTCTCAGGACGACGGAAGCACAACAGAATTCTCATTTTACACATTACGTAATACCGGTATTAAGTAAAATCAAATCAAAAAATGTTTCATGTCAAAATACATACACATAAAATGAAGTCTGATCTTAAATATACATATTTCATCAAAAGACCGAGTACTCAGAGTGCATATTTTGACGAATTTAAGGTCATGAATTATAACGAACGTTCACCATCTTGGCCAAATAGCCAAATTATTATCCAGGATCCTAGTATTAGTTACTACACCCACATCAGTTGATTCACTGCTGTAGGTTAATAGGGAGTTGAAGGTAAAGGCACTGAGCGCGTAGATATATCCTGCTTGTACTTGATCAATATATTTGTCTTGAACACGATTGATTTTGCTTTTTCTGTCGGATTGAGTTTATACACTCAGAATGAATATTGAACACAATGGACGTGTTTACAATAATGGTGACATCCACAACATGTCCTACATATGTGAGATCCAAACCTCCGGTCAATTGGACGCTGTATACATAGCCCTGAGCTTGTTTCTCCTCATAGTGATGATGCTACAAAACGGGGCAGCCATCTTTGTTTTCAACATCACTCCAGATGACAGAAACGTCAGTCGAACGATTCACTCCTTTCTAATGTCGTCTGCTGTTTTGTACGGTTTTGTGCAGTCTCCCGTTTGGATCAAATACCTGAATTCCAACAGAGATCCCGACCCAGGGTTGGTTTACACCTGTCTTATTCTTCTACCTGGAATTTTTAATACAATTTTCCTGTGGTTGTCTGTTTTACTTGCGAGCCATAGGACCCTCATCATGCTTCAGCCCATGAACAAACCTTTCTGGAGTAAACAGTTAAGATTTCTCAAATACATTGTTGTTATATCGATATTTTGCTTGGTTTTAAACGTTCCCCGTACGATATCAACTGTGGACGATGCCTGTGTGTTCTCTAATGAATACGACATCGTGCAGCAATGGATACTCCTTGTGAATAGGTTTATATGTTGCATCATTCTCGGTATAATGATTATATTTTTAACAATGAAGCTTTGGAAGCACCATAAGAGACGGCAGATTCTGGGAAATCGGCATACCAAGTATACCGTACTGGAATCGAACACGATCGTCATCTCCAGTATCACCCTCGCTATAGAAGCGGCCGACGCCCTCCTTAGGGCCCTACAAATGACTGCGTCAGCCCGCGAGTGCGAACTGTCCGTCTCTCTGTCCGTGGTACGCATTCTTAGACTGGCGGTCTACGGACAACATTTCTATATACATATATTTACCAACTTCAAATTACGGCTAACTTTGAAATCATATATAGATAGATTACAGGCTCACATGTATAGGTTTCAACAAGTGAATACGGCAGACGTCCAATTAACAGAGTTGTGAGATTATAACTATTAAGTTTTCATAATTTGATACTACGTAGCCAACATTTGTGTTCAGACTCTTACTTCAGACTCAGACAACAATTGAATATCGTCAATTTTCAAGTCATATGATGGTGCAATATGATTTTAAATTATTTATTAATAAAGCTGGGGTTTTTTTCTCTTCTTTTTGTTTTATTTAAATTCATTTCAGCAAAATAAATCCTACGAGTTGAAAGAGGATATATTTTCAAAATGTACATATGACGGTGTTTTCGGGTCAAAAATGGTGCTCCATGAAAGGTGCAACATTCAGTGCATGTATGTGTCTTTTACAATTTTACAAAAATCTTTCAGGGAAACTACAATACTACTCTCAAGTGGTATTACTGAGCAAACATCCTTACATGATAAAGAGTGAAATCTGTTTAAAGCACACGATACCTGGAATAGTACTGTATACAGCGAAATATTCGCCCCCGTTTTATTTTTGCCCCTTTCGCCCTCGTTTTCAGCGGGCGAATTTAAGACTGGGCGAATTCCAATGACTCAAATTAGCACCGTCGTCGGTAACTGCAGGCCTAGGGCAAAATGACATAATTTGGTGAAATATGACGTAACGTCAATTGTTTCATTTACGTCATTTAATTATCTACCTACTTAAATTTCGGCAAAATATATCAATTTGCCCTGCAAGAGAGCAGTACCGCAGTTATCGTGAAGGGGACTATTATCTCTCTTTAAGGACGACGGACCCAATTCAAGATTTCGCACCTCTGCCCAGATTCCGCGCATATGCTATGAATATGACTGTCGTAATTTCTTATATCAGAATAAGAGAAAATAATAACATTTTCATTCTACTAAACATAATTTGTGATACCAAAATATTTCTAGATGAAGAAAAATTAAGAAAAAAGAATATGTCCGAATTTCCTCTGTTTGCGACAAGTCCGTTATATTTCTACGGTTTATAAATCATAAAATGCGCAGAGGCAGTTTATAGTCTTATAATCTGGTAGATATTGAATTTATACCTTAACCTTACAATATTTATTTATAAAGCAGTTAATGTAACTTCAGGAAATAATTAATTATGTCCTTTTTATAATGATATTTCTGAAGAAAAATGAACCATGTAGTGAGCTTTGATACAACCCCTCAAAAAATTTAGGTCGATGACCTACATTTTTTTGCTGTTTATCGGTAAGCTAATTGGCTTCTTAATATTACAATTTAATTAGAGTAAAAAATCTATTGCAGAATTTTTTACATATCAGTTTTTATACCAAACCCCAGAAAATTCCCATCACTTTCTATTATATATCTGAGGATTTTCGTACCCAAATTTTGAAACGTCCCCAGTAAAATAAGGAAGTCGATGATCATGTAATTTTCTTATTGATTTTCACTCACCATTAACTGATTAACATTATGTAAAAATTTGAATAAAAAATCTATTGTAGAAATGAATTGGGTCCGCTGTCCTTAATTAATTAAATACAACTATGTCTGCGGGTTATGTAATTTTTTTCTGTAGTGATCGCTACCTTCATAATCCGCATGAATCATCAAAGAAAACATTTTATTGTTTATATTTACACCTCTCTTTTAACTAATTAATAAATTGATTATAAAAAGTAAGTAAAATACACTAAATTACTGTTAACGTACATAAGTACGTTAGCTTAAAGAAACAGTCAAACCGTCTCATCTGAGACGTTGAGTCTGACGTCATCATGATTAGTTCGTGCAGTCCGTGATTTTCTTAGGTCGCTGTAGGTTTTGCGGACCAATCAATAAACACGGCGTGTCGATTTCAGTCCTGTCAGTTCCAGCCGCTGTAAATTTCGACCAATCGATGAACGGGGCGTTTAGATTTCAGTCTGGCTGTTTATATAGAGCTATGAATTAACTATAAGTTTCCGTAAGAAATAGAGGGAATCATACTCGGTAGATGTAAATATAGTATATTGAGCCCAAGTATAGGGATGCAGAGTAAACAAAGATTCTCTCGAAAATGTTTATAATTTATGAAATTTATTTAGAATGAGGACATTGACACAAAGAAAAGAACACGGCCTTTCTACAAGTCCGTTTTGGCTTAAGCTCACCTTAGCTAAGGTGGTGGCTCAAGTGAGTTAGCGCTTTACGTCGTCGTTGATCTTGGTATTATAAGATTAAATAAGTTGTATAGGAGAATATCTTTGAAATCTTTTTTTTAAAACTTGACATTATAGTGCATGCCTTGTAAATAGGAAAATGATAATTTGTATTCATCGGGTAGAGAATTCAGTAATCCTTTAGTTCATCTTAGTAAACACCCATGATCCATATTGTTTTCTGTGGATATAAAATATTCAAACAAAATAATTACTTATTTAGGCGGCACGTGCCTTTTTACTTAAAACCGTCGATCATACGTTATGTTTTGTGACGTTGTTTTCAAATATGACGTAGGCTCCTGTACTGTACGATTTAAACAAAAATACGACAGAGGCATCTCTGAGGCAAAGGTATTTCCAATAATACCCGAGTTTACAAAGTAGGAAACATAGGAAGAAATCGTGCTGAGTTGCAGCCAGTGATTTGGAAATTCATTGTTCCTCTTACATCAATGATGGATATGACCACATCAGTGCGAGGGGGGAAATGGTTTCTCTTAGGTTTGCTTCTGCTGATATGCATATCTGCAGGATTTGCTGAAGAAGATGGCAAAAACAACACAGCTTCCAAGGGATTTCCAAGTATATGTGTATTTTTGTTTCATTTAAGTTTGATTCTTGTACAAATAGTATGGTATTAATGTTTATCTGCATATAACATTATAAAATTTTTAATTTATAATATGATTATAAAAAAGATGAGGGAACAAGATAGCGCAAATGCCCATTTGGTTTAGTCGTAAAATACCATTTCAAATTTAATTTTCTCCAACTAAATATAACTGATAATGTTATAATTAAAGTTTACAAAAGCACAATTTTTAACTATATTCAGTTTTGAATATTTTAACAAACGATAACAAAAAAATAATAATATCTAAAGTTTTGGTGGTATCGAACCCACAACCTAAAAACCCTAGGCTAGCACTATAATGTTACTTAATGTCTGGTGCTCTAACCACTAAGCCATTTCAGTCACAACAAACACCATTGTAAAATGCTATATGCGACTTCAACCACGAATTTACGGACTTGAATTATTTTTTTAAAACGTTCAATTGTTGCGATACAAAATGACATTTTTGAAGTAAAATGGGTCATCTCTCCACGTTTTCGTTGATTGAAATCGGTTTGATTTCCTTTAAACCTTATATATATAGCCAATGACAAAAATATGGTGCTCAGACCCACTCTATAAAAAAGACACTATTTGTAGATTTTGCCACGCATACGTCATTTTAAATCAACCTATTCCAAATATTTAGTATATTTAATGGTTATAAATCGATGTTGTGGTAAATATACATTGTTTTCAATAATGTAGAACGAAATCATGAGATTTGTTGATATTTTAATTTTATAATATCATATCTATCCTCATATATGCATTTTATACGCCTCATTCACCCATGTTCTTTAATATTAAAATTTATATATACAGACGTGTGCCATAATTTAACGACAAAACTCAAAACGTACTTTTAATAAATCAGTCAATGAAACTATAATTTTAAGAATCCCACGGTTGGTTAGCGTATGCGATCCAATTCATTACAAAAATAAATAGCAGTGTTAAAAAGTTCACTGACATGTAAACCATGCATCCAGTGTCTCTTGTATCTCATTCGTCACGTTTGACGTTCATACACGATATTCATTTAAAAAAAATTAACTAATACTGTATTAACCCTCTTGATGCCTCATTCCATTTGAATAACGTAATATATGACGTCGCTTGTACGTCATAGCGATGATTTAATTAAATTGCAAATTACTTTATTCGTTTTCATAATTATTTCTTTTACTTGACACACAACGAGGAAGTGAAACTCTTTTCTGAAAGTATTGAAACAAAGATTATAATGCATGTGTTATTTATAAATGCACACGACTGGTTAATATTTCCTTTACGAAAGTGTTATGAGACCAATCAAAATAGGGCATGGCTTATTCTCAGTATTTAAAGTAAACATATTGAAGACCAACCATGGATATACTACGATGGTGGAACTATAGCTGTCGATCTGTCCTCTTGTTTTAAAAAAACTACCAGTGGGTATTCTCTGAAAGAATGACATAGAATATTCCAAACCAGTGAATATACACATGCATCGGTAGGAAGTATCCACACTGGTCGGACTAGAGAGTGCTAGTTTGTATATGCCTTTGGTACCAACAAACGTTATTTGTCTATCCTAGATATTCTTTATCTTTACAGATATTAAGTCAATGGCTAAATCCTTCTCTAACACAGTCGACTCTTTCTTCAAGAAAACAATAGCCGTATTTACAGGATCTCATCCACAGCAAAACAGTATAGAGGTCCGTATATCACTGCTGCTTTATCGATCATTGTTTGATTGATATATTTGTTTGCTTTTCAATTATCAAGCAAACTAAACATCTCCACTCATTATATGGCGGGTGTGAATGATTTTATGACTTTGCATTAATCTATCTTACAATGAAATCTTTTTGTGTATAATTTACAGAGTACAACTAGCAGTCCTACCAACGAAATAAAGAATACCACGATGGGCGTCGAGCCTGTATTCCCAGTAAACCGAACACTTCCCGGAAAGATCGAGGAGAAGCCGGATAAAGTGGCCGACAACAAGTCGGTGGGTCACTCCTCACGTCTCGTCGTATATAAAAACCACTGTCCATAATTTTAAACAATAAATTGATTCCTCATGTCTCGTTGTAGATATAAAAACCACTGCTGTCCATATCTAACAATAAATTGCTTAAATATTCCAGATCAAATCTAAAAATACGGTAACAGTATAGGTTTGATCTCTGAACAATTTTTGACAGATTGACTGATTTGTTAATGTTTTTTTTTATTAACAGAATGTGAATGATGGAAATTCGGTGGGTATAACTTTTCAAATATTACCATGGATTTTTAAATTACTTTAAATCTGTGCACAATTTCCTAACTCACGTCGTCTTATTTCAAAAATTTGTTGTTGTATTTTTATTTTAGACTACTGTTCCATAGACCACAAGCCAGGATCTATATTATAGTGCAGACTGTTTATAATGGACCAACTTGGTGCTAAAGAGAAAATAAGTGTAATCTCGAAAATACTGACTGGATTTAATGCAGTATGGAATGCATAATTTTTTAACACTACAAGGACTTATCCTTTAAATTTTCAAAAAATAAATTCTTTTCGGTATGAATATTTTTGGAAAATACATTTAATCGTATTTCAAGTTGAAATTATTTCAAAACTGAATACAAGAAATCTCAGAAAAGGATTTCTTTCTGTGTTGTGTGGGATTTCAAATGACATAGAACGGATACAAATAAACGACAAGTAATTAAAAGGGGTATATGACGCGGTTAATAATTTACAGAGGGCGAGAGACACATTGTGCTTTTAAATCACGATCGTGATTTCTAATTGACAACTATTTGATGCAAGGTATATTCCATAATTTAATAGGAGAAATGTATTAAAACCTGTGTGTGCATCTGCAAAGCAATTAAGCATAATTATTACCAAAGCTAAATAATAAAATAGGTAACACAATGATGAATTCTGAGTACACAATACCCTTATGATCTCTGTGGGTGTTTATAGCCCAGACAAGATTTGGTTTGTCCAATGTGGGGCCCTGATCAATCGGGACACATCTGTCACCACGCGGTCTTTGTGGGAATATTGACACTTCTTGTCTCGTCTAAAATGGTGGCGTCCAGAGCTAGTCCTAGGTCTGGCTTCCTCCCTCTATCTTTAGTTCTAGTGGTTACCCTAGTGGGGAGAATAGCTGCCACAGACATCGACAAAAACAGAACGGTATCTAGTATATTCCCAGGTAGGTTTCTTTCCGCGCTGCAATGACTATGTTGTAAAATTTTCCTATAGCGTAAATTTATTTCACTTCCTTTCTATATTTTCATACAGATTTAGGAGCACTAGCTGCGTTATTTTCGAAGACAGTTGATGAGTTCCTGAAC
Source organism: Magallana ariakensis (assembly GCA_020458035.1). Classification (NCBI taxonomy): domain Eukaryota; kingdom Metazoa; phylum Mollusca; class Bivalvia; order Ostreida; family Ostreidae; genus Magallana; species Magallana ariakensis. The sequence goes on along the minus strand of CM035814.1, from coordinate 60,995,836 downwards.
AACACGCTGTCGATGTTCCAGAACTTGCCTCCCAACTACAAGAACACATCGACAGAGGTGGGTGACGAGGACAGTGCATATTGTTATTGGGATCGGAATGTTCACTTCAAAATAATAATCTTTTACAATTTCATTTTGTTTGCGGAATTTTATTTTAAAAGAATTTTATTGGCAACATTGCAGTAACAAGGCATCTATACGACACTATACAACAAAGCTTTTCATGAAAATCATGTAAATAAACATGCATAATATTGTGTAGATTTTTCTTAGATTCTAAACAAAAACGGCACTAACTACTTGAAGAATACCACTATCATAAAGGAGTCCACAAACGGATCTTTTTACGGAATGTTCATGCAAAAATCACAAAAGATTGAAAATGGGGTGAGTTGTTCTCTAGTTATGTGTCAAATATAATAGTTGTGACGTCTTGAAAAATGTACATGTCCATGATATATTTGTAATAAATATTGTTTGTTTTCAGACTTCTATCACGTAGGCAATTCAAGCAAGAAAACGATCGTAGTTGCTGAAAGCTACTGAAAAGTTATCATAATGTATCGCGCAAAATGAGAGCAAATAAACATCTTTGAAAATACTAAAGTATTCCAATGTTCACTTAAGAGTACATATCTGTAACAACAAAGGTCCTTCCAACTCGCCTAGGCTATCATACGACATAGCAAAGAACACTTGATTGGCCTGGGTCGCCAGGAAGCTGGCTTGGCGGGAGTTAACCCGTGTCCCCACCCCAACCACCAATATCTGGATCCCCATAAATTTGGCCCGTCCGGTCTCCCTCTGGACCTTCCGGAACTCGGCCCCGTCCAGTGTCTCCCCAAGGAACACGACGGCCACCTTCTTACGCTGATCCTGTTGGTCAAAGCTGAGTCGCAGCTTCCGCATCATCCACGGAAAACTGGGAGAGGTTCCGACTAGTGACTGCTCCAGTTTTTCCCGATCGTGGCCGGAACCGAACGACACTTCAGCAAGGCTCTTGGTGGCACAGTCGTTAGTCACAGTACCGACCTCCGACTGGCTCTGTTGCAGGTCCAGGCGATCCGAAACATCGGCGATAAATCGCATGATGAACTTGGAATTGTCTAGACCAATCGCAGAGGTGTCGAACACAATCTTTAACTCCACTGGTATCTTTGGGCCGCAGTCTATAAAAGAAAACCCAAATCTTGTAATGGTTTATTTTGAGATGTCAAACATTCTGATTAGAAGGATTTCTGATATGTACTTACGAGCCTTCCCATACAGCACCGCGTCCTCATTGACGGCGGAAGGGGTGGGTGGAGCGGGGGTAGCCGGGGGGACTGAAATATCAGCCTCAGTTACTTAGTACAAAAATTATCCCTGATACGTAACAAGGTAATCCTACAGACAAAAAGCACGCGTTGTAAAAAAAAAAATCTACCTTTGCATGTTCTGACAGCCAGTCGATCTTTGATGGACTGAAGTGCGTCAAAGTTGTCGATCTTGAACATAAAATTGTCTGTTGGTGTACTTGCTATAGCTGCAAGTTCTTTTTCGTCCACCTGCTCAATAAATTCATTGTCGTCAGTATCGTCTTTGTAGCACATATTCCATTTTTATTTTCTCTTTGTTAACAACACACTCGCTATATAATCTCTTTGCCAAACAGCCGATCCCAATTATATATATATATATATATATATATATATATATATATATATATATATATATATATATATATATATATATATATACAATGTATATATATATATATATATATATATATATATATATATATATATATATATATATATATATATATATATATATAAAGCAATAAATGAAATCAACAACACTAGGCATCTTTAAAGTGTCGGATCTAATGTACAGATACTAAGCCAGTAAAATGAATATATAAAGCACTGAAAATGGCTAACGACACGAACAATTGAAATTGTCAAATTATCGGGACAACCATTCCCTTCTTCAGGACATAAGAAAAAAATTTACATAGGTAAAAACAAAGAAAACAAAATCTAGCAATACAACTAACATTACTCAAGAAACTATAAAAAAAATAATTACTACATTTTATACATCTTTGATAATTAATGTAGGTAAGGTTTTGCCAATGCGGCCGATCGCTCTGGAGTAATCAATCGACTGTCAACTTCACTCCTGATCGAGTTAATTAGGCTGATTAAAATTGATGTCCGAGTTAATAATGGAAAATTCAAACACCCGATGTTAAGTCGTAAGGCGCTTTGGTTTAGATCGGAAGTATTTAATTAATTATGCAATGAATCGAAGTTTGGTGTAAAGGAGAAAAATAATAAAACTAAAAATAAAGAAATATTACTTATAATTATTAATAAATGAAAAATGGTATAATAAGTAAATGCTTAGAGCAAACCTTGCAACTGATGAGATAGATGCAGTTGTCTGTTCGGCAAGACGTGTTGCCAAATATTTTGTAGGTACGACTCGTAATGGGGCTTTTGAAACTGTCCGTGTTGATGCTGTGCTTGCACAACAGGCATCTGGCGTCTGAACACGTTTTAAAGCCGCCATTGGGCAACGGGTTGTCTAATCTTGCTCTCACTTCCATGTCCTTTAAGTTCCTTGGGCGTTTAAATGAAGCCATTGGTGGATCCTTGAAAAGATCAGCCATTCTTTCGTTAGTGTAGAGAATGGGCAGATTATTTCTAAGGATGCTGTTAAGGTTCTTAAGGGCGGGATGGTAGGTAGTGACAAGTGAAACCCTGCGTTTGTCCGATTTCTCTTTGTATTGCAGAAGCGTTTTCCTGTCTTTTGCAACAATCTCATCAATTGCAGATTGCACTGTGTGGGCTTTATAGCCTCGATTATACAGATGGGATTTTAATATCTTGCTCTGTTCTTCATAGATTTTATTAGAAGAACAGATTCGTCTGATTTGGGTTGTTAATCCTTTAGAAATTCCTCTAAAGGTATGGGGAGGGTGGCAGCTAGACGGCTTGATATAGAGATGAGAATCAGTGGGTTTCGTATGGAGACTGAATTTAATTTTACCATCTTCCAGAGTTGAAGTAATGTCCAAAAATATGTTTTTTGAACTAGAAATATCAACTGTAAATTTAATTGAATTATGGAAGGAGTTGGCAAAGGTTATGAAATCATTTAGGGAGTCTCGGTTTTCAACCCATTTCAGCTCAAATTCGTCTATGAACCGCAACCAGCTCAAAGGTTTGAAGGGAGCTATAAGAAGCAGGCTGCGTTCCAATCTTCCCATAAAGATGTTGGCGTAAGAGGGAGACATTTTGGTGCCCATAGCTGTTCCACTTATTTGAATGTAATGTTCGCCATTAAACATAAAATTGTTAAGTTTAAGAACATGTTCAAGGAGCTTGAGTAGAGATTCGGTTGATGGATGCTAAATCGTTCTACTGTCCCAGACCTCCCTGCAGGCCTCGATACCTTCATCGTGTGGGATATTCGTGTACAAGGACGTGACATCCATAGTGACGAGAAGAGTATGGTGTGGTAGGCCAGGTGTTTTATTGAGGTAATCTGTCGTGTCCTTGAGGTATGAAGGCAAATCTTCTACATGTGGACGAAGATGTAGGTAATAAAATAAAATGTAAAGGGCCATTTTATTACATTTTATTTTGAAATATTTAGTTACTATGGCTCTAAAACAAAACACCGCTTTCAAACTTCTAAAAAAAACAAAATAAGAAATGTATCAAAATAAAACACAGAATATCAAATTTAGAAACTTGTATCAACTGTGACATTATTCCAAAAGGTTTCCAAATAAATATCACTCCCAACATAGGGTCTGTTTCTAAGAGCTTCCGAAATCGCTGGGACTTCATATTAAGAAGATGCTCCAAAGAATTAATGTCTCTCTGTCTATCGTGGGATAACCACAGACTACGACAATTGGAGAAAGATCTAGTTTCACTGGTGTCTTCTCTTAATAAATCCATATCTCAAGCAGATTTTGATGAAGCCAAAAGAATAATAACAACGTTCAACACGACCCTAACAAATGACCTCAACAATACTCAAAAAAGGAAGTTCTTTCGGGATGATGTTCCCGTAGCACACAGAACTGGGCCCAATGTGTTGTTATCCAAACCTCGACCTTCGGCTAAAACTAGGCGCTCACGACGCTTCAAGCGTAAAAAGCCAACAAGTGAAGACGAGTCCTTGAACAACACCGCCATTTGCCAATTTCTAAATGCGTCTACGGTTCCTCTCACAGACGTTGAGATGTCGCTTCTATCTAAAGGTCTCAATTTCTGTCCAACACCGCATGAGGTCGATGACAAAAAGGTTTGAGAGGATACCAGAGCATTCTTCCGAAAAGACTCCAGCAAAGATATCGCAGATGACCCTCCGCCGCCTTTGCACAATTTAGAGGAACATAAGTTGTACCGACCAAAAGGTACTTGGGAACCAGCACCCGGCAAATGTGGAACACTTGAGCCTTACATTGATGCTGTTGAGTCAGACATTGAGAAACTCCTTGCCAACCAACAAGTCGTCCCTGACAATCTTACGAAAGAAGAAAGATCTGCTTTACAGAGGCTGAAAAACAGGGACGACATAGTCATTAAAAAAGCAGACAAAGGATCCACAGTGGTTATCTTGGACAGACAAGTGTATGTAGCTGAAGCCAACAGACAACTGACAGACGAACGTTTCTACAAGAAACTGGACGCTGATCCCACTGAAGAGTGTTCAGCTCTCATCACCGACACCCTGGACGAAATGTATGAAAATGATGAAATTGGTGTCAATGTTTACGAAACGCTTCGCCCAACCAACTGTAGACCGGGTCAATTTTATCTGCTCCTAAAAATCCACAAGAAAGGAATGCCTGGACGCCCTATAGTTAGTGCAATTGGTCATCCCACGGAGAAAATTTCTGAATTTATAGACCTACACCTCCGTCTGTATATATAAAATTTGGTAATCCATAACATGCTTGATCACAATCATTGTTATTTATTTACCTAACTGCTGATCCAAATCACACTTATTGTATTTAAATTCTTATTTGCCTATTTACTCACAAAAATTGTAATTCCTTATCTTAAATACTGATCCACTTTAATCCCTTAACCCGATTACCGATCCAAATCACAAACATCGTGATTCCTTTACTTGACAGCCGATTCCCAATCATAAACACTGTGATTTCATCACCTGACGGTCCAAATCACAATCATTTTTTACTTGATTGTTAATCCAAATCACTTACAATGATTTACCGGATTGTCAATCCCAAACACTAACATTGTAATCTATTAACCTGATTGCCGATCCCAATCATAAACACTGTGATCCCATTGCTCGTTTGCCAATCCAAATCACAAGCATTTGCCTGACTGTCAATCCCAATCACTAATATTCACTCGATTGATAATCTCAACTTTTAAATCCCTTTACCTGATTGCCGATCCCGATCACAAATACCGTGATCCCCTGCCCGTGCACGGCCGCCGCCTCTTGCTCAGTGTAGGACGAATTCTGGGACATCCCATCTGTCAGCACGATGGCGATGTGGGGTACGTTGGGTCGCCCGCCTCCCGCCGGAAATGTCTTGGTTCTGACGTAGTGAAGGGCATCCCCCGTGTTGGTTCTTCCCCCTTGGTACGTAACTCCCGCTATCATTTTCTTGATGTCTTCTTTGTTGTCACTCTCACCCAACCTGAACTCTGGGGTGACATCTGTACTGTTTAAATAACAACAGTTATAGCAATACAATTATTTTCCAGAACGACACATGGTAATCGCACGAACGTCCAGTTATTAATGGTTTTACTATAATTGTGATTTTTTGCTTGTTTTTGTACAAAAAATTGTAAAGTGTAAGTAACATTATGCATTACATGAGCAGTTTGGTATATCATTTATAAGCTGGTCTTCCCAGATCCAGTTAATCATTATATCAGAATCACACATACAGACCGTACTGTCTAACACCCTCAACATGGCCTAGTCTGCCAGTCTGCTTGACTTACGTGCCACATCTCTGTGAAGCATCATTGCATAAAGGATATACAAGGTCACTAGGTGGACAGAGGATAAAAGTCTCACCTGGTGGATAATGGATAAAGCTCTCACCAAAAGGATATAGAGAATAAAGATCTCACCTGGTAGAAAGAGGATAAAGGTCTCACCAGGTGGATTGAGGATAAAGCTTTCACCTGGTGATTAAAGGAAAAAGCTCTCACCTGGTGATAAGAGGATAAAGCTCTCACCAGGTGATTAGAGGATAAAGCTCTCACCTGGTGGATAGATGATGAATGTCTTACCAGGTGGATAGAGGATAAATGTCTCATCAGGTGGATAGAGAATAAAATTCTTACCTAGTGGATAAGGGATAAAGCTCTCACCAAAAGGATAGAGAATAAAGGTCTCGGCTTGTGGATAGAGGATAAAGGTCCCACCAGGTGGACAGTGGATAAAAGTTTCACCTGGTGGAAAATGGATAAAGCTCTCACCAAAAGGATATAGAAAATAAAGATCTTACCTGGTGGATAGAGGATCAAGGTCTCACCATGTGGATTGACAATGAAACTTTCACCTGGTGATTAGAAAATAAAAGTCTCATCTGGTGGATAAAGGTACATGTCTCACCTGGTGGATAGAGGATGAATGTCTTACCAAGTGGATAGAGGATGGATGTCTCACCTGATGGATAGAGGATAAATGTCTAACCAGGTGGATATAGTATAAAAGTCTCACCTGGTGGATAATGGATAGAGCTCTCACCAAACGGATATAGAGAATAGGTTTCATCTGGTGGATAGAGAATAAATGTCTCACCTGGTGGATAGATAATAAAAGTCTCACCAGGTGGATAATAGATAGAGGTCTTACCAAAAGGATATAGAGAATAAAGGTCTCACCTGGTGGATAGAGAATGAATATCTCATTTGGTGGATAGCAGATGAATGTCACACCTGGTGGATAGAAGATGATTGCCTTACCTGGTGGATAGAGAATGAATGTCTCACCTGGTGGATAGAGGATGAATGTCTCATCAGTTGAATAAAGAATAAATGCCTCACAGGTGGAAAGAGTATAAAAGTCTCACCTGGTAGATAATGGATAAAGCTCTCACCAAAAGGATATAGAGAATAGAGGTTTCATCTGATGGATAGAGGATAAAGATCTCACCTGGTGGATAGAGGGTGAATGTTTTACCTAGACCTAGTGGATAGATAATAAATGTCTCACCTGGTGGATAGAGGATGAAAGTCTCACCTGGTGGATAGAGAAAATAGCTCTCACCTATTGGATTGAGGATGAATGTCAACCAGGTGGATAGAGGATGAATGTCTCACCTGGTGAATAGATGATAAAGGTCTCAACTGTTGGATTGAGGATGAATGTCAACCAGATGGGTAGAGGATGAATGTCTCACCAGGTGGACAGAAGATGAATGTCTCACCTGGTGGATAGAAGATTGATGTCTCACCTGGTGGATAGAGGATGAATGTTTTACCGGATGGATAGAGGATGGATGTCTCACCTAGTGAGTAGAGGATGAATGTCTTACCATGTGGATAGAGGATGAGTGTCTAACCTGGTGGATAGAGGATGAATGTCTCACCAGGTGGATAAAGGATGAGTGTCTCACCTGGTGGATAGAGGATAAATGTCTCACCTGGTGGATAGAGGATGAATGTCTCACCTGGTGGATATACAATTAATCCTCACCTGAAGCTGACCATTCCTACTCGGGTTTTATTGCTGCCGATGTCAAACAGATCCACCAAGTTCTCCGTGAACTGGAGCTGCTTCCGGAAGTCCTTAAACAAGATACTTCCGCTTGAATCTAACACGAACTCTACATCGGCGGGCTTATTTCCACATCCTACAAAATTTTATATAAAGCTTAAACCCACTTTCATTTCTTCCCCTACTTCCCATGCCCATCGCTACACGTGTACATAGGTACACAGGTATTTGCTGTTCAAAAGATGTGGTGGGAAAAACTGGATTTCCGTCGTGTGTTTGATTCCCACAGTGTGAGTGGAAGCCTTTTTCTGGTAAAACCGGAAACTCCAAAAGTTCTTTGTCGCAGTTTGTATTGATAGAAGCGACGGGACAAAGGTCCGATATTTCACGGCGCAAGCTGAAAACTTGAGACGACGTACAACAAACTAAATCAACACTTCATTTATCGAATAAAACTTTTAAAAGATGCAATTATTGTGATTTTTCATTTTATCTCATTTTTTACGTGACCAATTTATCATTTATCTATATTTTAAAAATTCATAATATACTAGAATTAAACAAAACTAGTTTTAATACTCTATTGACAACTGTGAATAACTTATAAACAATTTTTTAAAATCAAACAATAGATAAAGTTATTACCCGTTATGTCATCTGAAGAAAAGACCTGGAATAGAATTGTAGAGTGATTTCATTAATCATAAACACATATTTCAAGGACTTCGTTAGTATGTAGGTTCCAATTATCATAAGAAATATTTCACTTTACCAACTGTACAAGAATTGCAGCAACCAAGACCATAATCGCCGCCATCTTGACTTTTCTTGATCTCCACTCAAACACTGCAGCTTTTGGAATGGGTTTTATAACGAGCCGTTTTTGGTCAATATTATGATCTCATCAGTTACATTGGTGATTATCTGGGTCTGTGTGTTCTATCCCCGTCTCTGTGTGTTTTTCTGTGGTTTTGGGGGCTCTATGTCATATTACTCATTAGGTTGATGAAGTGCTGTTTTTTCTGCATTGGTTTCTGCCTTCGGGACTGGCTAATCTTGGACCTTGGGAGTATCAAATTCAAATCCTGATGCTCTTAAACCAATTGTTTTACTAGTCACCACAGAATTATGGGCAATTCACGTTTAAATCTCGATTTTTCTACGTTAGTTTGGTCCTTGTTGCCATTAGAAATTAACGTATCGAGTGTCATTTGTCCATTCCAGAGGATTCTGATTGTCTCCTTTATTAACGGGACATTATCTATTGTATTGGGAATTCGATTAGTTAGTCAAATTATTGTAGAACGGATTTCGTGCATGGGAACTTGGATGTTGCTAAACGATAGGCTGACACTCAATTAAAGATTAAAAATATGAATTGGAATGGTACCGAGAACTGACATAGAACTTGAACATCAACACTAACTTTATTACTGCAAGTCGATAGAAACTTATCCCATTCTAATTTTTTTACTTTAATTTCTAATAATGTTGCGAATATTAGTAAGGATGTCTGGTGCATATGACTGGAGCATGAAGCATGGCGGTTATAGGGAGTGGCTGTACGATGTATGCACCAATAATGAGGATTAATTATAAACAAAGACCGAATTCCCCTAGCTCCCCTATAATCATTGAATTACATAATGTCAGTTGATTTTTCGTCTGCGACCTTCACCATCAATTCATAACAGTAATTTTCTTCTGTGTTGAAACTATGATACAGTATTTATCCCCATGTATACATATTCTTATCTGTAAAATGCGTCTTTACAAATACAAACAATTATTGAACATTCGAGTGAATTCCACACCCGCACCATTTAGATGTGTGTAGAAATCTACGTTTGCAAACATTTTTTTTTCTTGCATGAAAGAGCTAGTATGTAAACTTCTACAATTTACGGAAGCAATTCCGTTTTTTGATAATTCTACTAAAGAGCAAAAATATTTAAATTCTCGTTAAGCTTTCTACCGGATCAAGAGGTCATATATCTTGGTTTCTAATCAATAAACAATTTGATTCCCAATTCAAAACGATCCTTTTCTCAAACTTGTAAGAATACTTTCTTAAAAAGTATACTTGGATATGAGCTTGGTCTTTAGACAAACCCTTGGCTTCACGCGTTTTCATCATGTGACCAACTTATATTCATATTCCAAACAATGAACATTTATTTCTTACTAAATACTACATAGGCAATCTGTTATCAGCCAATATTTACATTTTCAACTGTCTTTGTCTGTGATAACATTACGTATCAATTTTGAACCCTAAAACCCAATAACTTTATAAAACATGAGCGACACAAAATGGCATGTCTTGTATCATAACGAAAAACGGTATTGGCTGCGCCGTGTAGTAATGCATGTCAGTGCTACATTAAAAAAATAGTGGTATTAAAATAATGTTGTTTTAAATGGTACAAATTGGAAATAATATAAATATAAGTAATAAGGAATCATTCTTTGAGTATTATGAGGTGATAATTTCGGTGGGAGCGTGGTCAAATCTATCATAAATGGATTTGGCCACGCCCGACCAAAATTATCACCTCATAATACTCAAAGAATGATTCCTTATTCCTTAATTCTATATTAAAAATTCTTATGACTATCTTTGTTGTGATGACCATAATGGTGATGGAAAGTGGCAAGTAAATGAACTTCACTTTGTGTAAAATTGGTTAGATCCTTTGGTTCTCTATTAACATCTAATAAATCACAAGCTACAAATGAGCACAAAACACATTTAAAAATCTTGCATTTCCATCAAACTTTATTGCTTAAGACCAGTGCTGACAATTCATTTCTACAAAAATACAGGAATTTAAAAAATAACACCCCTAAAAACGAGAATACAAAGCAAAAATCTGTACATGCTGCCTGAAGTGGGCTTTGCTGCCTGTAAGCTGTCTAGACACTCCCCCTCACCACCCACCCATCAAACCCCCTCCCCACCCACCCACCCATCCCGGTTATTTACATTTCTGTGCCAACTATCTCTCAGCAAGTCACACATGACATCCATAAACAATCCACTCAATGAAAACAGGACAATCACAAATCCTAAGGCACTGCAAACTTCTCCCAAAGTGAATGGTTTTTTTCCTGTACATGTATCCTTAGCACTATTTTAAGGTCATTGCGATTCCAAAATTATACAAAAAATTATACAATTAGGAATTTCTTAATAGAGTTTCATATAAAATACATAAAGGTTTAATGCTTTTTTGAAATGGCTAAAAAAATTACAAAACACACCAATTTAAAAAAGTTCTGGCAGCATTAACATGTGAACATCAATACACTTTGCAGTATTACATATTCAACAACAATAAAATATACATGATTATGCAGAGCAATGAATTTTATAAAGACAATGAACACTAATAATAATTATTATTTCCTGGGTAAAATTTACCCAAAGGTTACAAATTTTGATATAGAGTTATACAATAGAGATTGCTTAAATGGATTTGAGGGGCTTTGGTTTCTAGCTTCTCTTTGAGCGTGTGTAGTATGTGTTGGTCGACCCATGATCCTCTCTGTACATCAGGTACCAGCCGAGGCCGGGGAGGAGGATCATCATAAGGGAGCTGGCAGCATGCTGGACCACAGTCTGGGCACTCTCCTTCTTATGGTAGCAGTAGATCATGGTAGTCAGGAGGATCAACACTGCGAACTGAGAAAAGGAGGACAGAACCTCGTAAGTTGAAAGAACCTTTTGTATGTTATTTCTATCATAATATGCAATAAAATATGTTCAAAATGAAAAAAATAAGATAACAAAACTAACCTAAGAACACCTTATAAATTTTTTTTTACAATGTTAAGTATTGCTTGCTCTTGAATTTCATTTAAATTATAAAAATTAATGGGTGTTTACATTGAACTTCAATATATCATTTTTTTTTTAATTTTAAAAAAATCCTTTATTATTCAACCATGAAAATAAAGAGGTGTTCTTATTAAAAGTATAAATAAATAGATTCATTATACATTGAACTTCAATATACCATATTTTTTTTATGAAAAAAAATTCCTTTATAATTCAATCATGAAAATTAATATAAATATTTTAACTTTAAGAATACATTCAACATAAAGTGATAACCATGTTTTTTTAGCCTAGAAAAATCCGAAAAAGTGCTTTTACCAGGGAAACAATACTTACCACCAGATTACTGACAAAGAAGCTCCGTCGATCCTCTCTCCTGAGGAAACACGGGGCGTACCAGGAGATGAAGATGCTGCTGAGGACAAGAGCTCCGTAGGACTGGAACAGGTAGTTCATGCGGACAGAGTCTGCAACCTTCTGTAAATCAAATGTTGTAAACCATTACTATGTAATAAACCATTACTAAACTAATTCAAAAGAATTTTCGCAGAAAGTGAAATCATTTGAAATTTTTTGGGAGGGGCTGAGGACCCAAATTTCTGAGATTGTCATTGTTATAATGGTTGGCTGGGATGTTATTTCTGGTACATACTATGAACAGAATGTTTTATATTTACATTCAATGTTCAATAACATGTCAAACCTGATCATGGTGAATGAGCAGAAGTAAATGTCATCATGCATTTTGAATAGATATATTATTTTTAGATTTAAGGACACGTTCAAACTTACTTAACCCCTTTGAATATACTTTTGAAAAATAATTGTTATATCATATCTAATCTATCGCAAAAAAGTTTTCCTGGTAGAGTTTCTATGTTTAGCTGCAGAAGCCCACTAAATGGTATATTCTATTGCTGTTAATTTATTATTCATATCCATAAAAAGTGACAATACAAAAATACATGTATTTCATACAAATGAGCATCAAAATGAATATTAATATAAGCACTCAGTGCTTATATTTGGAAATCATTGGTACTATAATATACCTGGCTGAGCAGACAAATTAATATCATATTGCGCTAACCCGCAGTATTCAATTTGTCTGCATAGCCTGGTGTGTGATAGAACCGACATATTCCAAAAATAAGCATTCAATGGTTAAACGATTTGTCTGGGACTTAGTTTATAGGTGCCAGGTACTAGACCCAAACACTGAGCACTTAGGGTTTCTAATGATTCTACAGTTATGGATAATTCATAATATCTGAGTTCACAGTTTAAAAATAAATTCACACAAGAGCAAAAATAAGTGTTATGTAATACATCCTCATGTCTGAAAACTTGGAATTCATACGAACCAGGAAGGAAACAATGGTTGAAGGGAAGGCCAGGCAGGCGAGGCCTTGTAGGAGATTCACAAGGAAGATGAGGCGCACCACCATGCTGACCGGCCCCTTGTGTTCTCGTCTCCCAATGCTGGGACGTGTCTCCAGTAACAGGGCAACATTCATCAACCAGATGGCAGCGTAGACAGTCAGAAGGAAACAAAATCCCTGCAAACAACATAGATATATATCTGTATAGCTTGAGCCCAAGTAGAAGGGATACTCATACTGATAAATTATGTTTTGACATTTTAGTTTTACTTACCGAATGGTTGACACTCTTTCCATTTGTCATGAAGGTATACAGTGAAGCTAAAAGCAGAGGCAGGAACCCCTTACAAAAAAAATATACATATATATAATTGACATATATGGTAGACTCAGGTAGAGACACATTTATTGTTTGATCAAATTACATGCATTTTTTTGAAAATATGCAGTATTAAACAGCAATTTTCAAAAATGAATATTTATTTTGTTTTTGTTATTCACACACTATTTCTATAACAAATATGTTTTATACAGTTGTAAGCAATTTATAAACTGACTTTTTTAAAAAGCAGTACATGGTTTAATATTCAATAAAAGTGATTCAAATTGAAAAACTTCAAGAAACTTTGAATGAATATTGATTTATTTATATACATGTACCTTCAAACCAAACTTTTTTACAATGAATCTAACAGCTATATAGGATATAGCTAGGCTAAAGAGACATAATCAATGAAAGAGGTATAGCGCCTTTTCCCATTATTTCGCCTACACCTGTGTTTGGACGGAAAGTACCTGTTACTAAAAATAGCTTCAGGTACCAAGCTGTCGCAATATGATTTTTGAAACATAGATACACTGTACTGATTTTATAATGGTATCTGTAACAACTGATTTGTCATAAATTCTGGTAACTCTGTGTATAATAGTAGTTGATATTCTGAACCGTGATAAGTTTAAGCAAAATACAATGAATCTAAGTGTAAATAGAGTACATGTATAGTGTTAATGAAGAGATCTATATATATTGGGTGTTCTCATACTCAGACTGAATTAAACAAGATAATTTTTAAAAACCCCAGAGCAGAATAGATACATGTAACTTAACCTCTCTATTCTTTTCATGTTTCAATCTAAGTAAAAAAAAAAAATATTTAATACTTGGTGGATTCGATTCAGCGACCACAAAATCAAAAAGACCTCCGCGTTACCACTAGGCTACGCATATAACATTCTCAGAAGATGCATTTTCAATTTTATGGCTATATACATGATTGTATGAGAAAAGACACAAACTGAAATATTTGTTAAATTTTCAGTATGAAGACCACGTTAAACCAAAACTAATTCAATGTAAACGTATACATGTACTACAATACCTGTAAAACATAATTTTAATCGAAAGTCTTTGGTTTAGAGTGGTTCAAATAGTCAAATATCCAATTTTTTATCGTATACTAACTACTTTCCTATATATCCCTAACAAAACATGAATATTTTAATGATGTCATGAAAGATAATTAAGACTCTTAGAGCATGGTGATTGTGTAATTTGCGTTTCTTTGAATATATTTAAACTAAATATTGTAATATATAGGGAATTACAGAATACCGGTAGAGTTTTCAATAGCTTGTAGGATTGCTGAATAGGGTATTCAATTTGGTCAGCAAGGTATCACATCAGGTCTGAATCTAGGTCCTGTGTTTACTCAGGCGTATATTGTTATTTTTTTTACTAACCCATTCATATTGCACAAAGAAATCCTCTAGACTGACTCTCTCCTATTGTTAGTTACTCTATTGATAGTCTTTTGAAAAGAATGTTCACCTGGCCAGCACTGGATTTTAGAGTATCAGTTCTGCTAAGAATAGCTTAAAAAATAACTGTTATTCAAAAGACATTTCTGAAGAAAAAAAGGGAAAGTTTTACAAGTGTAAGTTTCAAAAGAATTAAGAATTCAACAATTTTTACTGTACATTTTGGTTCCTAAATTCCTGGTACAACATACAGCACTAATACTGGTAGTATTTTAGTGCTAAGGCTGCTTAATAAGTTCACACTAAAGCAATACTGTTGGATAAAATATACAGAAAATATTTTTCCAACAAAAAAGAAATCAAAAAGTGCAAATATTTACTAGATACCGGTATAACTCACTTTCTTGAAGTCATACCTGAGTAATCACACGACCTAGATTTAGACCTAATGTGACACCTGGCTGACCAAATTGTATACCCTATTGAGCAATTTAGCAAGCTATTGAAAACTCTACCGGTATTCTGTAATTCGCTGTAAAGTGTCTGATGTTTGCAAAAGTGCTATATTTGAGGCCAAATCTTATATTATAGTCTGTCCCAAGTTATTGCTTCCATCACTTTTTGATGATTTTTAATAAAAATACACATACCTGTGAAAGAAGTACGGTTGAAAACGATGAAATGTAAAATATCCAAGATATCTTCATTGACAAATTATCCTTTTTCACTCATAAAAGTTTACAGGAACGAAAACAAATTTCATACGGAGATTTATAATGGGAAATGTTTACATCTTTTCTCCATTCGGAAGTTCTCGGGACACCTCGCGCAATTTTTCAACATTGTCATCCGGGCGTAATAATGGCTGATGCAATGCAAAATTCTCGTAGACTTTCTATTTTGGGATGTGTATTGAAACCTGAAGCGGTAGAAGGGGCTTTTCAAAACAGATAATCTGGACATTTTTCAAATTAGTGGATGAACGTAGTTTGAGCACAAAGGTATTTATGATTATCGAAATATCAAGCGAAAAGTGGTGGAACCAAAAACCCGGGACATAGTATAAGTGCGCTATACCTCTTTATTACAAAGGAAATTAGAGCCTACCAAAGCTTTTGATACAGCAATGCTTCCAAAAACTGTATCGTCTCTAGATTTATGACACATGTACTGAAATAGGGCCACACTGAGGAAGCAGGCCCCCTGGTGTTGTACTGCACAGTTCAGCGCCAGGCCGGAGGTTCCAAAAACCTGGATGAAAAAACTCAATCAAGTTTCGATTTTTTTGGTATAAGCATTATGAATCAAATATAATAGGTGTGTGTTTTAATATTTCATGAATTTAACAAATTGCATATACTTCAAAGCGCAATAGAAACTGAACTGAGTCGAGGGTATTCTTACTTTGGAGACGACCGTTTTGGGGAAAAGAAAACACGCCAGTCCGAACCAGGCCGTGAGGACTAACTCGAACAAAACCGCTGCTTTCTTGCTTTGCTTCCCTGCTATAAATGCAATAACAACTGCTATAGCCCGTGCATAATCGTAAATTGCAGACATTTCGACCATAAATTTTTCAAAAATTAGTAAACAAATCTTCAAAATGACGCGGTCTCAAACGAGCGCCAATAATGGATTTGAATTTCGATCCCGATCATATTAAAACAAGAGGCCCATGGGCCACATCGCTCACCTGAGCAACAATAGGCATGATAAAATCAGCTTCGTGGAGTCATCATACAAAATATCTTGACAATGTGGTATGATACTTGTAGATCCTGTATATAAAAAATCAGTTTCCCCCTGGATATTCTTATATTTATAATCAAGTCCCTTTTCTAACAAAAGGATTTTATAGTCGTATCACATTCAGCATTGCAGTTCTCAAAAAAAAAAAAAAAAATCCTAAACAATTGTTCATATACAGGATATAAACCTTCATCAAACTCTGAACCCCTTGTGAGGCCCAATAATTGTCAAGGGGCCAAAGTTTAAACAGTTTTAAAGAATCAGCAATATGTAAAAATGCTTGCATATAGGGCCCAAGTAAAAGCATATATAATAACATTTCAGTTTTTGTGAATAAATAAAATGTTTTTCTTTGTACAACTGGATCCCCAATGTGGCCCCACCTTACTCCTAACGATTTTGAACAAATTTAAATCTACACTATCTGAAGTTGCTTTCATAAGTTACAGCTTTTGTTTTTTTTTATAGAAAAAGATTTAAGGATATATGGGGGTCAAATCTATATATTCCTATGTAAAAATCTGCCCCCTCGCCCCCACCCGAGGAATTTTCACTACCTGACGATGCTTCCACACAAGTTTCAGCTTTCCTGGGCAAATGGTTTCTGAAAAGAAGATTTTTAAAGATTTAAAACTCTTTATATTCCTATGTAAAAAGTCGACCCCCCCATTGTGGCTCCACCCTACCTTCGAGGGTCATGATTTCACAACCTATAATCTGCACTACCAAAGAATGCTTCCACATATTAGTTTCAGCTTTCCTGCATGGCCAAATGGTTTCTGAGAAAAAGATTAATTATTAAAGATTTACCCTACTTTTATTCCTGTGTAAAATTTCGACCTCCATTGTGGTCCCACCCTATTCCAGAGGGTCATTATTTTCACAACTTTGAATCTACACTACCTGAGGATGCTTCTACAAAAGTTTCAGCTTTGCTGGCCAAATGGTTTCTGAGAAGTTTTTTAAAGATTGACTCTATATATTCCTATGTAAAAAGTTGACCCCCATTGTGGCCCCACCCTACCCCCTAGGGGTCATGATTTTCACAACTTTGATTCTACACTACTTGTAGATGCTTCCACTATATTTCAGCTTTTCTGGCCAAATGGTTCTTGGGAAGAAGATTTTAAAGATTCACTCTGTATAATCCTATGTTAAAATTTGACCCCCATTGTGACCCCACCCTACCCCTGGGGGTCATGATTTTCACAACTTTGAATCTTCACTACCTGAGGAGACTTCCAAATAAGTTTCAGCTTTCCTGGCCAAACAGTTCCTTAGAAGAAGATTTTTAAAGATTTACTCTATATATTCCTATGTAAAAATTCGACCCCCCAATGTAGCCCCATCCTACCCCCGGGGGTCATCATTTTCACAACTTTGAATCTGCACTACCTGATGATGCTTCCACATAAGTTTCAGCTTTCCTGGCCTAACAGTTTTTTAGAAGAAGATTTTTAAAGATTTACTCTATATATTCCTTTGTATTCATTCGACCCCCATTGTGGCCCCACCCTACTCCCTGGGGTCATGATTTTCACAACTTTGAATCTACACTACCTAAGGTTACTTCCATACAAGTTTCAGCTTTCCTGGCCTTGTGGTTCTTGAGAAGAAGATTTTTGAAAAATTCTCGAAAAATTTCAATAATTCTTTATAATCTCCCCTTGCAAAAGGGCATGGTCCTTAATTTTCACAACTTTGAATCCTCTTAGCCTAAGGCTGCTTTGTGCCAAGTTTGGTTGAAATTGGCCCAGTGGTTCTTGAGAAGATGTTGAAATGTGAAAAGTTTAAAGACAGACAGACAAACCAGAGTCTGTCTGTAAACTTTTTACATTTTTCGACTTCTTCTCCAGAACCACTGGGCCAATTTCTACCAAACTTAGGTGAAGGGGATTCAAGTTTATTAAAATGAAGGGCAACTCTTTTTTTCAAAGGAGATAATTAAGAATTATTAACAAGAGGCCAAATGGCCTTAACGGTCACCTGAGTAGCATAACCCATACACAAACTTGTCAAGGAGTCTCATATATGCATTTAGTTAAGTTTTATTCTGGAATAGAAAAATTTTTAATTTGTAATGACGACCACCTCCCTGCCTGAAATCTTTCAAAAACGACTATTAAACCTATAATTTTAGCGAAAAACTTAAAAGATCATAAAAGAATGCATGACCTGATATTGAAAAGGTGCAAGACTCTGATAGAAAATAATTTAATAATAATAACAAGGTGGCTATTATTCATGTTTTATCTAAAACAACCTCCCATCCCCCCGGGGCAGACAGAAACTCTCCCTATGGGCATTTAAACAAACGAAAAAAAAACCAGCTTTATCGATAAAAGCCATCATGAGTTACTCACTTCTCCTGTTCCAGTTTTTGAATATTCAACATTCGTTGAGAATCACCATCTGGCATATAAACCAAAATCATTTTACCTTTATATATCAGTGATTTTAGTTAGCCAATTATTACTTTACTATTAACAAGTCTATTTGTTTATTTTGAAAGTTCAAAAACTGTTTTTGTTTCAAATGATAAAAAGCCTTGCATAACTCTTTTGATCATACAACTTCTGTATAATTACATTATATTCAACGATTAATTACTACATATGAACAAGCAAAGGAAGATAACTCCATTAGGAAGAAGCAAGGGAAAACAAGATGTAATTATAATCGGGGCGATTATAAAGTCTCCCAAACGAACGAGGCTATCATATAGAGTAGGGATGACCCACAAAGTTTCATGTGGTTCCCAGGGGTCCTTAACTATATATCAGGTGAACTAACATAAACAAGGAACAAGAATATATATGGTTTAGGGGTGGGGATATTAACCGTTTTCAAGATATTCAGGCACTACCTGTTTGAGAGGGGTCAGGACCACCCCAAGGGCCCATGACCTACATACCATATGATGCCCCTTGACACAAGGAACAAGAATATATATATTTAAGGGGTGGGGATCTCAACCGTTTTCAAGTTATTTGTGCACTTCCTGTTTGAGGGGGGTCAGGACCATCCCCAGGGCCCATGACCTACATACCATATGATGCCCCTTGACACAAGGAACAAGAATATATATGGTTTAGGGGTGGGGTTCTTAACCGTTTTCAAGATATTTGGGCTCTTCCTGTTTGAGGGGGGTCAGGAACCACCCCTGAGGCCCATGACCTACATACCATTTGATGGCCCTTAACACAAGGAACAAGAATATATATGGTTTAGGGGTGGGGATTTTAACCGTTTTCAAGATATTTGGGCCCTTCCTGTGCCATATTGGCCCCACCCTAGTGCCTAAACACCTGTCCAAGCGATCATAAATTTCACAATTTAGGTAGAAGACTTCATGTTCATCATATCCAGGCCTTTAGTTTTTCACAAATATATATGGGAGTAGAGAAGAAGATTTTCTAAAATTTAACACATTTTTACTTTATGGCCATTTTGGCCCCACCCTAGAGCCTGAACCCCTGACCCAGGGACCATAAATTTCACAATTTTGGTAGAGGGCTTCATGGACATCATATCCATGCATTTAGTTTTAAACAAATATCTATGGGAGTAGAGAAGAAGATTTTCTAAGATTTAATACATTTTTCCTATATGGCCATATTGGCCCCACCCTAGAGCCTGAACCCCTGACCCAGGGGCCATGAATTTCACAATTTTGGTAGAGGGCTTCATGGACATCATAACCATGCAATCAGTTTTTTCCTCACATGTGTGGGAGTAGAGAAGAAGATTTTTGAAAATTTGGCTGTTTTTTGCATATTTGGCCCCACCTGTGGCACCCTGGTGGTGGTAGAGCCACCAATTTCACAATTTACATTCCTCTTACCATAAAGATGCTTCACACCAAAAATGGGAACAATTGGCCTTGTAGTTTTTAAGAAGAAGTTAAAAATGTAAATTGTTAACGCACGACGCACGTCGCACGACACACGACGCACGACGACGGACGAAAACAGATAGCAATAGGTCACCTGAGTTTACTCAGGT
>CM035814.1:60785376-60970376 GCA_020458035.1 Magallana ariakensis | reverse complement strand
TATAATTTAATTGCTTAATATACAATTAAATATCGTAAATACCAGATAATAAAAAAGTACATTTCTGAGATACCACTCATTCTACAGTCATGTTTGTAATATACAAAATTAATATAGTTTACATAATACTGTATATGAAAATAGTCACAGACAAAATCCAACTAGTAGACCGGATTTCTGAAGCCAGAGATCTGTTGTGGTTTATAAAATGGCCTGATTGACCCAATTGTTGGATGTATTATGCCGACTAAGTGGAGGAGATGGTGACTAGAGAATCACTCTAATGGTCTGAAATATAAAAATGTTATATTAAAAATTAAAGTTAAAGATCACTCGTCAGACCCTGACGAATGTAAAGAGAAGGGAGGTGGTTAGACTGCCTTGAGAGTAAATGACTTCTCTCCAAACACCCATATCATGAAGAAGGTGACCTAACTCTTCAGAGTAAATGACTTCTCCCCAAACACCTGTATCATGTAATAATGATGACCTACTCCTCCAGAGTAATGACTTCTCCCCAAACACTTGTATCATGAAATCATGTAGATGATGACCTGCCCATCCAAAGTTCATGACTTTCTCCAAATACTTTATAACGTAACCATGCAGAAGTTCACCAACTCCTCCACATTTAATGACTTCTCCCAGAACACTAGTTTCTTGTAATCATGTAGAAGTTGACCTACCCCTCTAGTTCAACATGAGCAAGATTAAGCAAATGGGAAATAATCTATGGTCTAAAACTGATTATGATTAAAGAGATCTGCTGTGACCTTCACAATGACTTGGTTCAAAGTCACTGCACACCATTAACCTCTGTTTAGGTGAAGTAAGAGCCAAATAGGGCTTAGTGGAGAATATATATGCTTTTAATAAAAAGAATTTTTGTGTGGTCCGATATGACCTTGACCTAAAAACACCATTCAAGGTTACTGCACCTCTTTGATCAAAAGCACCTTGTGGGTAAAGTATAAGCCATATTGGACCAAAAGGAGAGAAGATATGCTCCAGACAAGGATTATTCATACAATTCTGCTATAACCTTCATATTTGACCTTGAAATTTGGTTTAAGACCACTGAACAGCCTTACTTAAAAGCTCTGTTTATGAGCCAAATACAGCTAAGTGGAGAATATCTTTGCTCTGAAAGAAAAATTTTTGCATGGTCCAATATTACCTTGACCCATGACCTACAAACTTCATTCAAGGTCACTGCACACCCTTTGACTGTAGGCACTATGTGAGTGAAGTATGAGCCAGATTGGACCAAGGGGAGATAAGATATGCTCCAGAAAAGGAGTTTACATATAATTCTGCTATGACCTTAACCTTAGACCTAGAAACATGGTTCAAGGTCACTGCACACCCTTTCCCAAAGGCACTCTGTAAGTGAAGTATGAGCCAGATTGGGCCAAGGGAGAGAAGATAAGCACCGGACAAGAGATCTCAGACAGACAGACAGATGAAGGACAGATGGAAGGATTGATGGACAGACTGATCACTATAGAGCGCCTGCAGAGAAAGGTTCTAATGACTTCTTCCCAAATACCCGTATCATGTTATCATGATGATCTACCCCTCCAGAGTAAATGACTTCTCCCCAAAAACCCGTATCATGTTATCATGATGACCTACCCCTCCAGAGTAAATGACTTCTCCCCAAAAACCCGTATCATGTAATAATGATGACCTACCCCTCCAGAGTAAATGACTTCTCCTCAAGAACCCATATAATGTAATAATGATGACAAACCTCTCCAGAGTATATGACTTCTCCCCAAACACCCGTATCATGTAATAATGATGACCTACCCCTCTAGAGTAAATTACTTCTCCCCAAACACCCGTATCATGTAATCATGATGACCTACCCTTCCAGAGTAAATGACTTCTCCCCAAACACCCGTATCATGTAATAATGATGACCTTCCCCTCCAGAGTAAGTGACTTCTCCCCAAAAAACCTGTATCATGTAATAATGATGACCTACCCCTCTAGAGTAAATTACTTCTCCCCAAACACCCGTATCATGTAATCATGATGACCTACCCTTCCAGAGTAAATGACTTCTCCCCAAACACCCGTATCATGTAATAATGATGACCTACCCCTCCAGAGTAAATGACTTCTCCCCAAAAAACCTGTATCATGTAATAATGATGACCTACCCCTCCAGAGTAAATGACTTCTCCCCAAACACCCGTATCATGTAATAATGATGACCTACCCCTCCAGAGTAAATGACTTCTCCCCAAAAAACCTGTATCATGTAATAATGATGACCTACCCCTCCAGAGTAAATGACTTCTCCCCAAACACCCGTATCATGTAATCAGCAGCTTCGTTGTGGTGAAATGTGGAAGGAATGAGCATGTAATGACCTGGCTCCAGCTCAAACTGTTGGCTGACCTCTCGGTAGTTGATGTACACACCTGACTTACCGCTGTCTGGGGTGTAGCGGAAATGCTGGGGGGACAGCTTCTTTGTTGGATCTTCTGTCTGAAAATACATGGAAATATTTATAGGTCAAACTGAGAAATAACCATAAGACAATTGAATTACTACTTGTATTTGTACTTGTGATACATCTAATCTGACCTCTTTGTACATTGTAGATTATATTTGAAAATGTTACATAAATTGTTTAAATAATATAAGCATCTGTAAAATAATTAGAAAATTTGTATTTTTTTTAAGTCAAGACAATACTTTATGAATTTCAAGAATGTTGTTCCTTTTTTACCAATTGTGACTTTTGTGATAAAATAATCAAATGACATGATATGATTGTATAACACTTTGAATGCAGTATATTTAAGCAACGTATTTGTTATTCTGAACACATACTCTGTATAAGAAGAATCCTATCTGCAGTTTCTTGACCTTGACATTACGAGTTGACTGGCGATGCTCCTGCATCAAGGAAATGACAATAGAACACAATCCTTCAAGGTCAGGATCATCCTTCTGAGGATCAAAGTCATCTGTAAAACAAAACAATCCACATGAAAAGCCCACAAATTGCTTGTATGCAACCTTATTAATATTTTGATGTGTGCTTTATAGATATCTTTTCAAATTGAATTTTGCAAAGCCATAACCAAATTTTAACTTGACTTTAACAATAATGTACCACAAAAGAAGCAAACCCCTTTGTAAACCATTACAAGGTACTTTCCTTAAGGTACCTCACTACACCCAGACTTATACTTTTTAAGACACTACGTCACAAGATGGCGATTTAAATGTTTTGTTAAACTGTTTATATCGTTCGATTCGGTTGTATATCGTCGTAGCTCAGTGGTTAAAGTATTGGTCTTCTGAACTGCAGATCATGTGTTCGAATCCACCTGGAGCTTTTGTTCAAGTTTACTGAATTAAATTTTCGAAAATGTAATTTTTCATCCAAAATTGCACATTTATTTGCCTATTTGACTTAAATACTTCTTATCCATTATGATATCTATCATAATCAAGTAATTTTCTGCTGATTTGAGAAAATATTTCAAGGTGTAGTGAGCCACCTTAAGCACAACTCCACCTAGCCTGGCCTGAATAAACAGACAGTATACCGGTGTATACAGCTTATTGACCAATGTGTGTGCTGTAAATCTAAACAAAACACCAACATGATCTAGGCTATAAGTTTACACTGACCTGCTTCTGGAAGAGTGAGTATGTACTGAGGGTTTGTGGCAAACTTCTGAAGGTCATTCCTGCTCCCACCAGCATTCTTATCACATTCCCATCTCCCTTTCACACATGCATAGCACCCTAATGATATAAATAGTGTTTCTTAAACCATAATAGTAAAACACTTTAATAAAACACAATTTTATATTTACTTTCAGAAACATTGCTATTATGAAAAGCTTTGTTGAACTTCCTTACCAAATTTATCGACCACGCCATCACCGTCAAAGTCCGGTCCATATTGACATATGGTCACTTCCTGGAACTGTTTACAGAAGTCTCTGTAGGACATCCAGAACTCGCCGTCATCCTTGGCCTGGAGACCAATCTCTTTCTTTGTCTGATCATCCACCCAAGTCCAGTTCACATCACTAAATGATTGCAATAATGAAAGTCAGTGTGAATGTGTATCTATACAATTCATTTAAAGAGTTCTGATCTATGACACTGGGAGTTAATGGTCAACAAAGCAAACCTCCAGCAATGTCAACTTTCATACATGAACTAACACACAAGCCCATTACCATTTACCTCAAACTCTGAATTTCATGGCATAAAAACTTTCATATGGTCAATACAGATATTAAATTACCTTTGAGAAATTTGTTTTTGTCTCCTCTAGTAGCTCAATTATTGCATCCTTACAAGGCAGTGATAGTATTTTACTTACCTGTCACTCCAGGAGCCCTTCAAGGCAGTGATGGTGTTTTACTTACCTGTCACTCCAGGAACCCTTCCATTCGTTGTTTTACTTACCTGTCACTCCAGGAACCCTTCCATTTGTTGTTTTATTTACCTGTCACTCCAGGAGCCCTTCCATTCATTGTTGTCACCCCAGGGGTTTCTGATCCTGACCAGTTTATCCTCTCCCCTCACATGTTTTATCTGTATAATAAATAATACCTCTGAACTATGTCTAACCTGAATAAAACAGTTAAATACCAAACCTGATTTTCTCTTACCATGATAAAGTTAAAATAGTCTTTCTATATTAGCAGCTTAAACGCAAGTCTAGAATACAACACCAGCCTGTTGACTGCTCTAGAGACTGACCTTTCTGACCTCTGTAACAGTATAAGCATGGCCGGACACCAAACCATTTGGGTCTGCTTTTGTACTTAACTTCCAATTACCCTGAAAACATCAGTGTATTGGCATTATCAATATTACTTTTGATAACCCAAAATGCTGGCAAGGTATTATCTAATTTTAATTTTAATAAAACATACATAATAGCTATTATTATAATATCATATTTTTCCCAAGCATATGATTGGTTGATTGCTGTCACATGAACGTGCTATAAATTATGTTACATACCTTACTATACTAAAAATAAAAAATTTATAAACCTTACTTTACTAAAAAAAGATTTTTATGACTAAATACAGGTATTGGCATATGCGACATTGTGACGTCACAATAGCGAAATCAACCCCTAAACACTATGAACCAAATATTTTACCAATCTGATTAAAATCAGCCGTTCTGATACGCTACCGCTCTCGAACATCTGAAACAAGCCACTTAGAGGTCACGTCCGAACGACCTTTCGATAAGCCAATCAAATTGTGGCTAGCAAAACTCTGCCAGCAGATAATTTCCCATAAATCTGTGCGGTTATATTTACCTTGCTGTTACTTCACCCTATAGTCTGTAAGAGACGGGGATTCTCATTGGTCATAAAGGTCACGACCTTATATTTAAATATTTAGATTGTCGGGTCGTTCGGACGTGACCTCTAAGCGGCTTGTTTCAGATGTTCGAGAGCGGTAGCGTATCAGGACGGCTGATTTTAATCAGATTGATATTTTACTATTATACTCTTGAAGAGTATTCGTTTCAGATTTACCCGTATTATAATAAAACAATTATAGCCTTTTGATATCAGTCAATACATGGTTTTATAGACCTGATGAGAGTATATCAACCTCGGACTTTGTCCTCAGTCGATATACTCTAATTAGGTCTACAAAACCATGTATTGACCTCATCAAAAGGCTATAATTGTATATTATTACACCAGAAAATACCATGGAATGTATAAATATCATTTAATTTGAACAACTAATGCATGTACTGGTAATACCAATACATGTACTGGCACTGAATATTTTATTCATAAATTTAGAGAGTTCATCGTAGCATGTTTGTTTAAAGAGGGTACAGCACTAGTATACCTTTCTTGAGCAGGTGATGAAGGCACCTTTTTGTTGAGCTTTCTCTATCATTCTGTAGAGAAATGGGTCTTTGTCTTGAATTTCATACAATCTGGGTATTCCTCCCGTCAGATCTACCAAGGCATCCATAGACTGACCTCCCTCAATGGCTTCATACGAACCGTGCAATCTGAAATCAAAAATACATCAATATTCCAACAATCTGGCAGAGACCAGACTGTTTAGGATACATATCCAATTTATACACATTTTGTGCAAGGAAAAAAATGAATGAAAGTATAGTTAAACTTGTATGCATACTTTGCGTAGGCCTTCTCGATGAGCGCTACCCAGAATTCCTGGGGCTCTGTACATCTGCCGTAGACAAGCTTCCCATTCACCGTGGGAAGTAGGTCATCTATATACACGTCCACCCAGTCACCAAACCTCCAGAACCGGAAATGCACCACGCCCTTGTAGCCTGGACCACACAGAGGCTGGTCTGAGGGGACTATCTATTCCAGGGAAATAGAAAGGACATACTTTATATCATACAATTTACTTTGAGCTGTTTCGACCATAAAGATAACTAAGACAAATATACATTCATGTACCGTGGTATTTAAAGGATTCTAAGTACTATTATATAAACCAACTTTTATTTACATGGGAGAAATTTTATGAGGTTTGCAAGAGCCTTGTATCGTTAATATTTCTCAAAGCAACCCAGTCATTGTGAACCAGTCCTTGCCATATAGATGCAATAACAACACCAGTGTATATAAGGCTTGATTGCAAAAATTAGTTGCCACAAACCAGTTTATCTCTAGTTAATTGCAAAATAAAGATGTTGGGAATATGAGTTAGTTTACAATATGTTATTGATTAACATAACATGGGTGATCATTTCTTTGACAATATTGAGATTGGAGAAACAGGTGAAGTGAAGATATTTAAAATATATTTGTCACTTTAAGGTCCTACCTTTTTCATAAACTCTTTTTTCTGAGACACTGCTGCGCATGCCGAGAGGAACCAGCAATCTCCCAGAGTTCCCTGTTTGATGTCGTCCCTGGTGACCCCGTCCACCATGAGCTGGGGGGTCTGCCACTCCTCCACCAAGTCCTAAAACAATATCAGAAACTTCACAAAATACAAAGTCACATGCTTTATTATAGTTTCTGATTATATCATGAAAATGTTGCCCTTTAAAAGATCAATGTTTTGATGATACAAAATGATGTATTACTCATATAGGATATGCATGCTATACATGTACACCATTTAGACCTCATCTGATATAAATATTTTTTTCTAAACTAAGGGCTTATAATACTATATGGTTCACTATGCCTGCAAATGTATTAACCTTTATTTCTTTCATAACATTTAAAAAAAAACAACTCTGATTCTTCATTCCTCTCACATTTCTTTTACTAATGCCAGCAACAAAATTACCACAGGTCGCCTCCAATAGAAATCAGATGCATCTCTGTCGCTGTAGAAGAGAGCAAATCTGTCTGCATTGAAGTCTGGGTCACAAAACAATTCTCCATCCTCTAACGAGTCCAGGTAATTGAGTATGGTGTCCTTACTCTACCAAAAAAAAAAATAAATTATTAACAAATAGATGGCATGTTTGATGAACACAATCATTACAAGAATAGAATTCCTGGGTCCCCCGCCGTTCAAGCAGTATACTAGTATACTGTACTGTGGAATCATTAAATTTCGTGGGGGCCAATTTTCGTGGATTGCTTAAATTTTACAGGTTCGTGGGGATGCGACCAAGGCTGATTTAAGAACTTAACCAAGGTATTAGTGGTATAAACATTTGGTATAAATTTCATGTAAATCCATCAAAATTTGTAGGCATGAGAGCGCTTACAAGGTCAATTTTTGGATAAAACGGAGTCATTATTGTGGTAAAAGTCCCATAACTCCAGCAAAAAGTATCGACCAATGCTAATTTTCGAACTTGACCAAGGTAATAGGTGTATAAACATTTGGTATAAATTTAATGAAAATCCGTCAAAATTTGTAGGCATGAGAGCGCTTACAAGGTCAATTTTTGGATAAAACGGAGTCATTATTGTGGTCAGAGTCCCATAACTCCAGCAAAAAGTATCGACCAATGCTGATTTTCGAACTTGACCAAGGTAATAGGTGTATAAACATTTGGTATAAATTTAATGAAAATCCGTCAAAATTTGTAGGCATGAGAGCGCTTACAAGGTCAATTTTTGGATAAAACGGAGTCATTATTGTGGTCAGAGTCCCATAACTCCAACAAAAAGTATCGACCAATGCTGATTTTCGAACTTGACCAAGGTAATAGGTGTATAAACATTTGGTATAAATGTAATGAAAATCTGTCAAAATTTGTAGGCATGAGAGCGCTTACAAAAAAGTGTGACGGACGGACGCACGGACCCACGGACACACGGACCCACAGACCCACGGACACACGGACCCACGGACACACGGACCCACGGACGGACGCCCGGCATTTCTATGTCCCCGCTCCGCGTTGCGGCGGGGGACAATAAAGCACATGTGATGATCTAATCAGTCTGATTGTCAGCACTAGCTACCTGGTAAAGCACCTGACTAGAGATTCAGGGGGCCTGGGTTTGAATCCCAACCTGGTCCATTATTATTTTTCTCATCCTGCTACACACACAATGTACTAAAACTCACTCAATGTGCTCAATCTGCTGACATATCTACCGGTATATGCATCACTTTATAATCAAAAGATGGTGATTTCATCAGTTTTTATAACTCTTGTGCCTGAGAAGAGTGGATATTGAAACCTGGGCCAATTAGTTGGCTTGTGGAGATGGTTAGCATTATTAGCTGCAGGTCTGTAGCTCCCAGTCTGCTGAAAAAATTTGAATGGACGATCTGGGAGCTACAGTGCCCCCATAGTAAAAAAAATGCAATTTATGACGCACAAAAAATTGTGCTAGTTTTGGATTAATTAACATTATTAAACACAAACCCAAAAACTGGGGGGAAAAATAGTACCATAAAATTCTTCAGGTAATTCACTACTGATATCGTCTCTTTATTTGCCTCAGAGTCAGACTTTCTCCCAGACACACTGACCTCGGAAAATGAAGTAAGTTAAATTCACATCAAGATCAAGAGTCGCCATTTTTACATGTAAACAAACTGCACCACTTCACTTTACGGGACTGGTGATGGTGTTTAAAAGAATATCAGAGGCAAGTTAAGTGCCGATTTCTGTAGTAAAATGTATGAGGAATTTTTTGGAATCAAATATTTATACAGAATGTGTTGGGAAATAAGATTAATAAGTCCAAACCAGTGCAATTTTTTATGCATCGTAAATAGCAGTTTTTTAACTATGGGAGCCACTGTAGCTCCCAGGTCGTCCATCCAATTTTTTCAGACCAGGCGCTACCGACCTGCAGCTATAGTATAATATACAATAACCACAACACTTGTTTCATACAGTGCACATACTCAATAGTTTATAGATCTTTGTGTTATTAAATATATAGTATAAAACAAGTGCTTGTAACAATAGCTCAGTTGCAGCATATCAATATGTCATTAATTAATTATGCTTTCGTGGTGATTTTGATACCGTAATTCCTAGCTTCCCGTCTTTGTATTCCTCCTGGGGAAACTCCACCACAGATTCCTCCGGGTTCCTCTTCTCCCTGCCACTGACCTCCGCTACCCGGCTCAGGGTGCTGACGGTCCGGCGCGGGGGCACGTGTCCATTGGCGAGAATTCGAACCTCCGCTACAGACTGGCTTCTTTTTTCTTTCTGTTTACTTGGATTGGAACCCATTATACAAAATCTGTAAATTTTCAGTCATCACTGGTCTGTTTTTGTGATTAGATTTCCCTCATAACACTTTCCAATATTGTTTACATCAGTTACATCGGTTTCTATCGACTTGCCTTCTTTTTCTTTTTGGTAGGTCGTGTCTGACTATATTCGTACTTTGTTAATTTTTTCTAAACATCCAAGAAATGTTGAAAATATATAGCATAATTCTATTCCATATAATTTCGTCTAGCTTTATGTTTATAACCATTTGATATTTCTTTTTATGCATTTTGTTAATATAATTTTTATCTACGAAATTTCTCAACGCGCCTTGTCTATGGTGTTTTATTGTTGTCTGCTACGAAATTGCTGAAAGACAAAGATTTAGCAATAAAGGTATGCACACACATACAATAACTAATGATTATCCAGGAACTGCAGTGCAAGTCTACTTGCATAATGTTTAACACATTTTTCTGCTATTTTCCATTAAAATATTTTAGTAACTGGATTTTCTACAGAGTAAATCAGGGACGTATATACTAACTGTTATATATGTCTCTGAGTAAATTCGGTGATAATATTTTACCTTTTTTTCAATTAAGGAGCCTGCGAACTACATGATTTCGGTGTTTGTCAATTATTATTTGAGGACACCCTATAAGGAAATCGAAGTTTAAATTTAAAATACATAGGTTCATAGATTTGATGGTTTTTTTTTCATAAACAGATTATTTTTACCTACAATTAAGTACTATAGACCCCTTCATAATAAGGCCATTGCAAGTTTTTTCTTTGTTTAGCGTCCACCCAAAACTCAAAACCTATCTTTCTATCAGGAAAAAACACAAACCTTAGAAAAAATACATAACTTTAAAGGTTCAACAAAATAAAATTTATTATATATTTTGAAGTATTTTCTTCATGTTGTAACAAAAATACAAATTAACAAATAATTACTTTGGTTTCCATTTTGAATGTTGTTGTAATTAGTAGTTGATTTCTGACATTTGAAAAAGCGATATAATTTTATGAACAACCATTGTGGGGTTTTTTTATTTTTCATCTCAAAACCAATCCGTCCGTGGACGCTAAACATAGAAAAAACTTGGAATGGCCTAACTGCAGTACTGCTCTCTTGCAGGGCAAATTGATATACTTTACCGAAGTTTGCCGAAGTTTAAGTATTACATAAATGAAACAATTGACGGTACGTCATATTTCATAAAACAATGTCATTTTGTCCTGGAAAAGAGCAGTACCACAGTTACAGTGAAGGAGTCTATTAAGTTCTATATGCTTTACATATTCTATTTTTTCTTTTAAATCTCTAATTTTACAAAACAAGAAGATTGAAAACCTTTAGTTTTACCTGAGCATGCATTCTAAAATTTTAACTATTGTGTGCTAGTGTAGAACTTATAATAACTTGAATTGTAGATTTTTGATAAAAATGTAATCAATTAAACAAGACTTATTTAACAAACTAAATGCCCAACTCCAAGAATGAATAAGTTGGACCATGGTAATGTTAGGTAACGTTAATAATGTTTTTAATATTACAGTAAATTGGGAGTTAAATATAAATGCTTCATTGGCCTGTATGACATCATTTATTATAAGTACGTGTCAGATGGACATCTTTTGTGACTTTATTGTTTATTATTTTTAAAGCTTTGTTTGACATAAAACAATGAATAAAATTTCTATAAACTCACACACAGAGAAGGGGTAAAAATGTATCCAAACATAAAGACAGTTGACATGTGAAGTAAATAATTCTGAACATATATATATAAAACATGAAGTGATTCAAATGACAGGAATTTACAACTTCCTATCTCTTGACTTAATCTCCTCATAACATTCAGAGTCACTGAATTATGAAATAAGGTTTCAGTTGTATGACAGTTTATCCTATTTCTCTTGGCTAGATTGGTACTACAGGTGGCTGCTGGTATGGCTGACCTGTCGGACTACATCCGTGGGGGTGCCTTCATTGTTCTGTTTCTGGTGACGGGGTTGAGGGATCTGAACACATGGCTGCTTGCTGACCTCATCTTTACGGGTGTCACAGGCTTTCTGCTTTATGTCAACCCATTCTGGACAATGAATCTACAGGTATATAATAAAGGATGGAGTTTGTTTATTGTTATAAGATGTCATTGTACTTGACAGTTGTATTATTGCTTTAAATGTGTATATATGTAAAAACATACAAGAATATGAATTATTGCTACTTACAGGATCAATATTGCAAAAATATTACAATACAGAAATTCAGAACATTTTTCTTATTTAATTTCTCTAGTATGTAATAAATCATGTGCCACACAATGTTTGTTTACATGTTATTTAAATATATATAAAACTAATGATATTTACAAACATTTTAGACCAACAATTTAAAGATAGATGTGATTCATGGCCAACTGAACCGCCTGTTTGCTGCCTTCTTAATCGGTCCTCTCCTGTTATGGCTGATGAGGAGAAAGACATCTGATCCATCAATCAAGGCTGCTATGCTTCTCTCCAGGGCTCTGGTAAAACTGTCATTCATGTTGTTATGAAATTCATCTTAAAATTTTATTGATTTTTTTTTAAGTTTCTAGTTAACACCCATCGTTTGGTTGTATTGGAAAAATAAACATAAACATATTTAAATGTAAAAATACTCTGAAGTATGTACTTTGGTGATATTGCCTATTTGCAGTTTCAGTCCGACATCATTTAATGAACTTGACTGTTATGAAACTTCTAAATTTACAAATGAGTATTAGTTATGTCTGTTTTCCTACCATAATAAATACTCTCTCCATTGCCTTTCAGTTGTTACATGTTGTCGATTGCCTTTCAGTTGTTACACATCTTTTCAGGGCATTTCCATTCTTCTTATTGTCATGACTGTAGGTCAGCTGTCATATGGAGAAATCTTCACAGATAAGGTAACTAAGGATAAACTTAATAAACCAAAAAATAATGTGCCATAATAAATGTATAAGTGTTCTCTTTAAAATATGCTTGAAGATTTATTATGTAAAATATTCATATTCTGTTGTAAAACTTGAATCCTCTTTTTCAGCATTTCTGGTTTGGATTTCTTGGTAACATTTTGTGGTGTGTGGCTAATGTCTATCAACTCATCAAAAGTCGTCCAGAACTCCAGGGTCTGAAGCAATCAAGGGGAATAACTCTGTTGCTGCACATAAACAGCTGCATTGTATTGCTGATATCTCTGGCACATATGTCATTTGCAAATGCCATGTGCAAAGTCCAGGTAAAGTGGATATTCTACAAGTAGCGTTTGCATATATAATAGGGTATGAGAAAAAATGACGGACAGACTGGGATTTGAACCCATGTCCCCTATATCTAGTCAGGTGCTCTACCAATTGAGCTATCTAGCACTGGCAGTTGAACCTTTCTGACCATCTTACATAAATATTTACAATGTACTTCATGGTTCAGAATTACTTATATAAGAGGGCTCAATGGTCGTGGCCATTTTTAGACTGCATTGATCTCCTTTAGAAGGAGAGCTCTATATAAAAATATAGGAAAATACCCGAATTTAAAAGGTAAAATATATGGAATTTTCTTTACTACATGATAGTTTATATTAGCTAAACAAAACATATCTTAAAATTTTACGTAGATCTGATGGTCAATTAAGTTTCAATATTGTATGTGTTTGTACACCAAAAAGTATGGGAAGAGACCCAACCACAATGACATTGAATCATATCTTCATGAACCAGCCACTTCCTCAATAAACTTGTAACATCAGAATATTAAATAAAGAGTCATCATGTATTTTTTTATTGGGGGATAAGATATTGAATCATTGTTGTGATTTTTTTTCTGTAGGGCCGGAGAGTGGACAAGTACCACATCCACACCACGCGGGCAGCAGGTGCCCTCATGATGGGCTGGGCCATCCTTACCTGGCTCGCCCCGCGGATCAAGAAGAGGGAGGATGTCAGGATTGTATTCCTGGCTCAGATACTGGTAGGTACAGGCATGTCTGCTTAACCCCTGTAATAAGAGATCTTGTACATATCTGCTACATGTGATACATGTCTGAAAACAAGTGACCAAAGTGCCCAGTATCATTTCATACATACATTTAATAATTTCCAGTACATTTATTGAAAATCAAGATAAAAGATAACATATGACTAACCTGATATACAAATTAAAATCGTTGAGTCATTGCATTATAAATGCATCAATTTGGGATAACACAATAATTATATGTGCTGAGTAAGATGTTATTCCATAGCAATTCAGCAGTCATAATAATACACAAGACATATATATTGTCTTTTTTTAAAACAGATTTGGGGCTTGAGTGAAGGCACTTACTTTATCCTTCACTTTCAATCTGAGCTGATGACAAAAAGAGAACTTGCCCTCAGATTAGGGACCTTCTCCCCACTACTGCTCCTGTCCCTGATCGGACTGTATCTGTGTGCAAGACCTCAGCCCCCCAGAACCGGTGAAGAAAAGAAAGACCAGTAACACCAATGTTCTGAGTTCCACTTTGTGTTAAGACACAACTGCACCTGTATTGACTGTTGATGTCTGAAGCTCACTTCTGATTGCTCTACATGGAACTTTTGGGGATACAAGTAATCAAAAAAATTTTTATAGCAGTGATGATGTGATTGTATTCAGTTTGGTTTTTTATGGAGAAAATATATAAATGATGAACACTATTTTGTGGAAGCTTTTAATACTCAGTTGTTGTGGATGTTTTATTATGTGTATGTCAGGATTTTTAAGTATACAAAATGTTGATCTCAGTGTGTAAAACATTTAACATCTTGGAATAAATGATACCAAAGCAATGGAGTTTTTGTTATAAATTGTATGAGCAGGAAAAAGGAATTACATTATGCGAATTTACAGTAGTCATACATGGACTTGTGAGCATATTTGATGATATTTACAGTACAGGTTTATTTTATATTGATGGGGTAAATGTAGTGATGAAGCACATCAACTACCAGTACTTACTGGGTTATTGTACTTCTTTATTACACCCCACGAAGTTGCTAGGGGTATAATGTGTTTGACTGGTCATTCAGTCTGTTCTTCAGTCAGTCAGTCAGTCAGTCAGTCCGTCAGTCCTGTTTTTTTGTAAGTGTAACTCCTATTAAACCGCTGCATGCATATGGAACTTCGTGAAACTTTGTAACTTTTAGGACACAAATCACACAATGTGTGCATATTACCAAGAAATTCTGATTCCCTTATTTTTCTGGAAATTTCGGTCCTTTTGAACTTATGGCCATATATTGAATATAGTAATGAACAGTTTGTAAGCACAACTCCTCTTAAACCACTGCATGAAATTTAGTGAAACTTCATGCATCCAGAAAATTATTCCAGGTGGGGTCCGACGTTTATTTGACTTTGCCGGGATGGGGGGGGGGGGGTCCGAGGCATATTTTTGGTAATTTTATAATGTAATTTAAAGAAATTAGAATTTTACAAAAGGGGGGGGGGGCCGGACCCCCCTTACCCCTCTCTAGATCAGCGCATGAATTTTGTAGGCATTTAGGATACAATGTGCAGATATGCATATTACCAGGATTATTCCATATCCATTATTTTTCTGGGAATTTCAGCCCTTTTGAACTTGGAAGTTTTTTAGTTTTTAGAGACAATAGAATAGGTGTGCATATTTGCAAGAAGTTTTTTTGGAGTTATGCCTGTTATCAAATTAATGCATACCTTGCCATTTAATATGTGTATCATTGTCAAGAAATATATATGGGAATGCGGGGTATGCAAGCTTGCCCACTTTTTTTTTCAATTTTTTATATAATAATTAAAAAATGTAAGAATATCTAGAAAACTTCCACCATTAATTACTGGCAGTTTTTATGCCATTTCATGGTGAAGTCATCAAAATTATTCATTCAAATCTATTTTGTCATCTGATAACTTGCAATTATACATGTATTTGAATGCTGGTGTTATATTCACGTTTCAAAAACTATCAAACTTGTAACCAGACAAAAAGTCTGCTTCAGAATTATAAAACACTAATTTAATATAATTCAGGCATTAATATACTTCTCCAATCCTTTAACTGGAAATAGCTGATGAGTCAAAAACAACAAGGTTTTGTTCTTATAGCCAGTAAACAGGTGTTTATTAATTTAGTTTTTGTTTTACAGGAAATACCGTACTTTAGAAATAATATATCCTTATAAATAAGTAGAGATTTTTATTGGCCTTAAATGCACCTCCTGAAACAGTGGATAGTCAAAAAGCCATATCAATACATGTGTATGAATTAGGAATATAATTGAGCTTAGAACTTAATCCACTTTTTCATCCAATCAGCAGTTGCTAAATACTTTATTTAGTAATGCTCCTAATTGTTAAGAATTTCTCCAAGTTCACAGCAACGTCAAATTTTCGATTGACAGTTTAAAGAGCCAAAAACAAAAGAGAGATAATATTTGATTGGCAAGGAACTTTTGATTAGCCAATGAAAAAGTGGATTATGTTCTGTGCAAGTTTAATACATGTAGATCCATATCAAGTAAAATTTTGGAGATTAAGAATGAGTTTGGTTGCTTTGCTCCCTCCGTCCCCTTCTTAATCACTAAAATTAATATGATCAACCTATTACATAAAAATTTAAAGCATTTCAATCATTGAAATATTTAATACCATATAATAATTTGAAACAGTATCACAGAAAGCTTCTTTGATGTAAATCAACACATATGTACCCATGTACAAATGATAAAAAAAAAATACATGTAAATCAAATATAGTTCAATGTATTTGACTGTATCTCTGATTGCACATTTCCCTAGCACCTGTTGACCTCATTCTTTGGCAGATGCCCCCAGTCATGTGACCCACACATCCTTCTGATATCGACCCTGTGTCTCCAGACCTTTGAGGAAAAGTTCAGCCTCATCTTGAGTTGTCCGCCCTTGCATCACAATTATCTGTAACAACACTTTATGAACATCATGGGCCATGTGCTTTGCATCTCCACAGATATAAACTGCAGCCTCCTCCTACAACAAAGACCCCTCTTCATTAAAATAGTAAAAACGGTATTAAAAATTTATAGATGAATCTTAAATGAGTACTGATATTCATCGTCGGAAACCCACGGTTGATTACGCATCGTTCCTCTCTCCATCACCCGTGGGTCAGTTTAAACGTTGACGCTCGTATTGAAGCACGCAAGTTGATTGGTGGCTCATATAACACCCCAAGTAAATTGGTCCAATGAACAAGTCGTTTTTTAACGCTCGTTCGTTACAGAATTCATTGAAACTACTGGATTTTGTGACGTCGGCATAACTTCGTATACTAAATTAGCTATCAGTTTACTTTTATTGACAGATCAATCAGGTGAATGAGTTGCAAGGCATTGTGGGCTACTACAAGTTTCTGTGAATACAAAGCGTATTAAAAATACATTGTATAAACATGTACCATTTTGAATTGTCCTTAGGAAACTCATTTTCAATTTTTTTTTCAGATAAATGGAAAATTATGTCTGATCTATCATTTCTGTGCTCACATTTTAAATAGATATTGCTTACGAGGCCTTATATCAACCTATTTAAATACCGCATTGTCAAAGTTCAAAAGAGAGGTATGTCTTATTGAATTAAAAGCAGTCAGTACGTTTTTCACGTGATGCCCCTTGTTTGGGACAACATTAGTAGAATGCCCTTGGAAATTTTCTTCAGGGACACTCATCAGAATGCCTAGCGTACAACAAAATTTTTTTTATGGTGCTAGTATTCGTTTGATATTTCCAATGCCATTTCAAAAGCGATGTTCATTCCCTGCTTAGTGTTATGCAGACAATAATAATTTATAAAAATAGTAAATTAATACCCTAGCCCACTGAAATTCAATAAAATACAGTTTCAAAAGAGGAAGAAATTGAGCTTAATAAAGACAAAAATCAAACAAAATCTCAACTTTTGGCTCTAATAGATAAACATATTTCAAATTTACATGAGGAATTACTTCAATATTTTGAAGTCGAGAAAAAGAAATTGCTACAACTGCTAAAAAAATCTGTTTGTACTTGTATGCGTATGTTTGCCAGTCTTTCGATACCGATCGATTTTTTTAAAAACAACAGTATGTTTCAATACGAGCATGGAACGACAAAAACCACGTGTGTCTATTGAATCGTAAAGACCTAGTAGACCGTCATGCTTTGCGACTCATTCACTGGATTGGAGAATCTGTTTGACGCAAATATTGTCACATGTTAAATAATGCTATCCATATAAGGTAGTGTACCCGAAACAGAAGAGCTCCACGCCTGTAACTACTAATTTGATTGGATGATATTTATAAATATTTGCTCACTAAAACGAGCTTGAAGTTTAAACTGACCCACGGGTGATGGAGAGAGGAACGACACGTAATCAACCGTGGGTTTCCGACGATGACTGGTATTAGCTCCATGCATTACTTTATTTATCAAGTTCCATATCAGAGATCCATCCTGCAGAAGTAAGTCTTGAACATAAATCTTCTCCTTCTGGTCTCTAGAAAAGGCAGGCCTGAGACATATTACAGACTTTTCTTCCAAATTCTCTGAAAAACATAAAGTGCATACATATTAAATAATTGTAAGAATACATGTACTGTAATTTACAGTTGAGTGTTAGAATACGTTACAAGTTTTTGTACTCAAAAACAAAAATATATACGGTACATCTTAAAAGGCTTGATGTATGAAATATCACAATTACATGTACAAGTATTATAAATACAATGTACATGTACATGTTCTGACTTCTATAATGGATATACATGTACTTTAATTAGATCTAACAAATTCTTCTCAAAATAATCATAAAGAACATAATTCTGCCTCTAAACTTACCCAGTTCATTCCTGTACAGAAAGTCTTTATTTTTGTGTCTACATCCAAAGTACAGGACAATCTTTCCTCTTTCCTCCTCACTTAACAGAGCTGATCAGAGAAACAATCAGTTTATGAGAATACATTATGATCACTATTGATCCTGTGTATTCTTATAAGAATCATGTCTCTAATAGAGGCACATTTCAATATTAACACACAATACTGTAATGGTTGGTGAAAATTCTGCAATTTGAACAAGTACTAGAGATTTGCAAATGTCTTGTGTCCATCAAAACAGTATTGGATATTGCTACAGACAGGATCAACCACTATATAAACAATTTGTTCGTTACTTGCGTATAACTTATACCAACAGACATAATTTGTTACACATGGTAAAAATTTTACCCTGCAAAATTATCCAGGATTAAAATTTTACCCTGCAAAATTATCCAGGATTAACGTAATCCATGTTTAGATTGTCAGTAGCGTACAGTACCTCTCTCCTGTAGGAAGGCTCTGAATGGAGCTATCCCTGTGCCTGGACCAATCAAAATGAGGGGAGTCTTGCTGTTGCTCGGTAACCTAAAGTCCGGATTTCTGCTGATGAACATGGGGCACTGATCCCCTGGCTGCAGCTGGTCTTGTAGGTAACAGGTGGTTACTCCTTCCCGATCCTGGCCAAGTGTGGAGTAACGAACCACTGCAGCTGTTACACACACTGTGTTGGAATTCTGTGTAAAAATTAAAACAGGAGGTGACTACCAAATCATAAGAAGTACACACACACATCCAATGTCCTTTTATCAGCTACCTGGGTGATATGTTTAAATACGCTGTCTGGTAGGGAGTCTGTTACATTTAGGTACACACACACACACAGTTGTACCCGGTACTTACTACACATGGAGATGACGAGATGGAATAATACCTCGGCTGGAGAGGTTTCAGGTGGGACAGGAATCTATCGACAGGGAGGCGATGAACCTTGAACTCCTCCACAACATCTAGTACCTCCCTCACAGACAAAAATTCCCTGACCCCTGATGGCACCTTAGACAATATTAGGTATTTCAACTCATAAGATGAACATGCAAGTAGCGTTCTAAACTACCGTAAGTACTTAACCAAAATACAAAATAAATGAGACTTTTGGTTTTGAATACAGGCCCCCTGCCCAAATATCTGTCACATTTTGTATTTTTCAAAATGTTCGGTAATTTAAACAGCATTCATGCTGAATATCAGACAAGATGATTTTATTTTAAATTACATTTTTATTCAGAATACATGTACATATTTAGCATTAGTACTCTAAATACTCTCAACTTTGTATGTTACAAGGATTGTAAATGTACCTCTGTGTTAAGAAGGTCCCTGAGCTGTTGCCTCTGTTCATCACAGCTGGAGTGGCTCAGAATCAACTCCAGGAGCTCAGGTTTGACGTGCTTGATATCCAGGTATCGAAGAAGCATATCCTTGCATGTCAGGACTCTGTCTGCATGAGAAAAAAACAATCATGGGAGTATTTAAAGACCCAATTTTAAGCCACCTCCCCTAAAATTTACCTGGATTGAGATCAATAACATACTGCTTGTCAATCAAGCAAGAAGCAATAGCCTGAGCCCTGATTGACAGATTTGGCTAAGCGTGTCAGCTGGACACTGAGACCAGGGGCCCGTTTCTCAAAAAGGTGTAATTTTGGGCTTAAGTTAGTCCGACTAACGAAGTTACGCCAATATTTAGTCGGGTCTAAGTTGCGTTTCTGAAAGAGGCGTAAGTTAGGGTTTAAATGTCGAAGAACTTAGACATCTCCGCTGAGTACTAAGCATGCGCATATCGTATTTTGTTTTGCTTTGAGGCTATGATAATATGTGGTGGATCAATTTTCCAATTCATAGAACATGTACCCGAAAGTACAAGTTATACATGAACTATACCACAAAATGTACATATTTCAAGTTGTTAAAAACAGTTTATATTAATGAAAGAAGAACAAATGTTTATACATTTGTAACATAATGAAATTTTTGAGAAATACAGATGATATGAAAGAGGCAGATATAACAGGTTTCAAAAACCAAATATATGACAATTGAATGCATTGCAGACGATATTGATGCACCATTGTACATATCAATTGAACGAAACAATGCATAGAAATTAACTCCAATATTCAGGTAAAATTGAAAATATATATATAATGCAGGGGCGGGATACAGTAGATTTGCCCCATACGCAGAATGATAAGTCAATGCTTCATATAGATATTTAGACACTTTCATATTCTGAGATAAGGCTTGATTCTTTTTTATCATATCACTAAACTATTTATAGAAAATAATATGACTGATTTAAACAGCAACCTGCTGAAATTGGAAATATCCACTGTATAAATAACATATATATGAACCTTCTCCATGTCTACAGAAGGAAGAAAAGTTCCATCCTCTGTTCCAATATTGTAAGAATATAGACAATGACATGGAAACGATTCTTGATTTTCTGCGATTCAAATGATAAAAGTTTTGAAAGATATTGTCTACAATTAACAACACAGGAATGATCAATATTTGAGGTCGGAGTCTCCCCAACTCCCTTTGCTGTTTTTGGATTAATCATTTGATTGTTTTGTTTTGGGGTTTTTTTTTGGGGGGGGGTGGGGTATTGAAAGTAATACATGTATATACTGTATACAGGGAAGTATTCGCCCCGTTTAATTTTCAACCATATCACCCTCGTTGTCAGCGGGCGAATTTTAGACAGCGAATTTCAATGTTTAATATTAATTAACTTCAAACACAACTGTGACTAGGCGAATTCACGACGGAGTGAATATAGAAGGGCGAAAATTACACGGAACGAAAATAAATCTGTATAGAGTATCTTGATTAAAAGATATAAAAGCAATCATCTAAGAACCCCTCACTATTTGAAGAAAGTTTTATAAATAAAAGGTTTCTAAAAGTTTAATGGATTTAATGGATCTAAAAAAAAATCCCCGTATCCCCCGTCTTTGCAGTTTTAACAAGTACTTTTGAATCTTACTATTTATCTCTATCTGCTTTTCGGTTTTTAGGGGAGGGGGATGTACAATTGTTTATATAATACGTATGACAAGCTAGTTTAATTTGTAAATAATGCAACCTGTTTTAAAACTGCTAAAACAACGTCTTTTGAATTGCAAGTTGACAACTTCGAAGTTAAAATAAAAACATCCCTTGATATATATACATCTTAAATATGATGAAACAAAACTATCATGAATTCAAGTAATTAAAGTTCAATTAAATGAGTACAAGTGCGTTAATAGAGTAAAGTAACTTGCCCAAGGTTACAATGTTACCTTCTTAGGGACAGACAAGACTCGAACCCAGGGCTACCGTGTCCAAATCGGTCGACGCTATCGAATGCGTAAACACCTCTAGTTGGTTGACTTAGTTATTTATTTATTTTTATAAATAATAATAATATAATGGTTTAATAATGATATAATAAATTAATAATGATTTATTAATTTAATTATTTGACTAGTTGAACAATGTGAACTTAAGAGGTTTTTAAATGAAAAATCTAGTGTATGCTTACTGAGTATTGATTTAAAAATCAATTATCTATCTGTACTTATATACGTATATCTTGTTGCGGAATACATGTATAATTCAGAATTAAAGCATCTTTTTTGAAGCTATACACGCTGTAATTTGCGTAAATTTTGAATGCCGGGGAAAATGCATGTGTTTGATTACTTATAAAAGTTACCTTTATGCTATTAATTATAATGCTAAAAACGATCACGTTACTAAGATATCCAATTCTAAACAATAAAAAATATTTATTTTCCTGCCAGTAAAGTAATGCCTCCTCTTGAATAGCAATCTAACACGTGTTTATATCAGTTATCGAGGTATACCCATATTTAATTCTTCATACTTTAGTTAAATTTCATTAACGAGTAGTAATGTATATATTATATAATATATATATTACATACGTTTAATGAGTTAATTTCATTATTTATCAAATTGATTTAATCTTAATTTATTTAGAAATAGGAACAGTTGTCGAACAATAGGTACATGTATTTTTTTAAAGTTATAAGTTCATGTAAATGTGAATGTTTTCCTTAATAACACGTAAAACAAGCCAAAATTAAAATTCTCTGTTTATTTTGCCTTGGAAGCAAAAAAAAAACACGCCATTTTTATATACAGACTAAGGACTTACGCCTACCTATTAGCAGGCGTAGATTTAAACCCAAATTTAGTCCCGACTAAGTTTCCGCCTTTTTGTGAAACGCAACTTAGTCTGGTTTTGAGGTTTAGTCCCTGATTTAGTCTGGACTAAGCTTACGCCTGGACGTAGGCCTTTTTGAGAAACGGGCCCCTGGTGTGTTGGTAGCAATTAACGGTTCAATTAACTTATGAGTATCATCAGGGATGTATATACTAACGTATACGTTATATATGTCTCTGATAAAACAGGATCAATTTTATAAATTTCATAATAAATAATTAAAACGAGAATAACTCTACATGATAGGGTAGGTTAGGCTAAGTATTTGATCTTTATCAGAAGATACAGAATAGTTTATCTGAAAGTGATTCGTAAATGGGGACAGTTCGTTAAAGGCGCCCTCACTGTACCAGTAGGACCATCTGTATTGAATTTACATTCATGTACCTATAAACCCATTTACCTGTATGTTCCAAGGGTCTCTGGTCTGTCTCGACCCCCTCCTGCCCTGTGTACCCCAGGGCCTGGAGAATCCCCTCCACCTGACTCTGATTGTTCTGAGGATAAACACCTAATGCATCACCTGTAATCAAAGGATACAACTTTAATACAGCAAAGGCAGAACTGATCACAATGCATGACCAAGAGGCTTATCTATTACAGATACATGTACCTTACTCACTTGTTTTTATTCTACATGTATTTTCTAAATATATAGAAGATTTCTATCTTTAATAATAGGTAGATACACTCAGTATACCATACACTCTACTACAACTCTCATGGAATAAAAGGTACAAGTGCAACCAAA
Organism: Magallana ariakensis; assembly: GCA_020458035.1. Classification (NCBI taxonomy): domain Eukaryota; kingdom Metazoa; phylum Mollusca; class Bivalvia; order Ostreida; family Ostreidae; genus Magallana; species Magallana ariakensis. The sequence continues at coordinate 60,946,791 of CM035814.1, read as the reverse complement.
AAAACACCAGGGGAAGTCTTTTGTGCTTTATTACTACGACACATCTGATGTACACCTTTTATTTATACAGGTAACTTACCTGCCGTCCATGTCATTCCTCCGCCCGAGACGTACCGGTACATATAGACCTTTTATTTATACAGGTAACTTACCTGCCGTCCATGTCATTCCTCCGCCCGAGACGTACCGGTACATATAGACCTTTTATTTATACAGGTGACTTACCTGTCGTCCATGTCAGTCCGCTGCCTGAGATGTACATGTACACCTTTAATTTATACAGGTGACTTACCTGCTGTCCATGTCAGTCCGCTGCCCGAGATGTCAAACTCGCAGTGAATTGTCACTTTGTCCTCATCATTTTCCAAAACAGTCAACTGCTTCTTTACCTGAAATTGGACCTTATCATTTATTGTATGTCAGGATACGATAAATACACTAACCATTATACACTTCTCTTACCTGATCACTAGGATCATTTCTCTGATAGAACTGTGAAGTTTCTACTCACCAATAATCTCGAGAGGAAAGGATTTGTCCTGGTGTGTCCCTCATCGTTCCCAAGTGAACTAACAACAAGGTAGTCTGTTTTGATGGCTAGGTCGGCTTCACTGACCACCCCCACCACCCTGTTCATCCAATCAGAAATCACCGGCCAATCCTCTGTGTCTATGGTCTGACAATCCAACAATCGCACTGCTGACAGCTCACCCAATCTGGCACAAAAAAGGAGAAATAATTGTCTTGGTACATGTATTGATAAAGTGAAACTTGCCATGAAGGACCAATACCTTTTTCTCTGTATAATAACTAATACAGAGAAAAAGCATTTATGTATAGTCATCAGAGCTTGTTTGTTTTCAGCATATTCAGATATTTGTTTTGTTTAGTTGGTCACATAATTTAAGCTTATACTACCAAGTAATTATTCTTTAATTGTCAAATAAAACTGGGATGAATATCTTCTTTTCATTTAAAATAGATGAGGAATGCAATACTACAAACCTTTTATCAAGTGATAATCCTGTCTTGCAAAACTGTGGGTAGTTGGAGTCTCCAAGTGCCAGAACTGCATAGTGTATATGACCAAACGCCTCCCCAGATTTCATCAGCATCTGGTAAAATGGCAAAGCATCAGTTGGAGGAACACCTGCAACATGTAAGGAAGTGCCTCATCTGCTTCTTTATAACATTTTTAAATGCATCATGTTTCATTACTGGGTTTGTTAGAACGGGGTTGTTCCGAAAACTGGAGGTTCAAGAGAGAAAACACCTGGTGTGGCCCCAAGCTTCCTACCGTCCCCACTGGTTGAGATGACAAGGAGACACAGCTGTTCCTCCATCCATCGGATGTGTGAGTAGTACTTCACATTGACCAGCCGGGGCTGCCATAAAGCTCCCTTCATAGCAGATTCTTCACATAACCTGCAATGTTATATTCAAGCAAAAAGTATTATAAGCTAATGTGGCCTATTCAAAATAACATGAACAGTTGCCTTTAAGGTTAAAGTCCTTACTTTCTAGCATTTAGATAAAATATCTTAATTGTGAATAGTATTAACTATGGCTTTTTTAGTTTTAATTCTACGAGCATCTATGATACTTGAAGCAGTGTTGATATACCTGTCAAACAGTTTCGTGGCCACCTCTTCACTGAAGCCATACTCTGTTCCATACAACAACAGAATCTGTTGTCCATCTATGGTGTAGTCCCTCCTGTATTTATTCTCCCTTGGAGTTGGCCTTTTGGTAACTGAACTATCTACAAAGGATAAAAAAAAAAAATATTGTCAATGCCAAATTTAAATTATATTTTTAAAATATAACTATTCAAAGTAAGTTTTATTGGTAAAACACATATTTTCTCAAACTTGAAAAAAGGTTCCTAGGAATAAACATTTAGAATTGCTTAATTAATGATGAAATTTGTGTCTATAAAACTGATTTATTCATACTGGTATTATGTAACTCCAGCCATATAAAGCAGTTTTTTGTTTCATACAGGAGGTCTATTAACTATATACAATATTGTATAATATAGTTAATAGGCCTCCTGTAAGAAACAACCGTATTTACGTATTACGTATTCACGTCCCTGATATAATTTAAGGAATCCAAAAACTTTATTTACTATATGAATAAAAAGATATAAACCACTATTCATGTTAATTATTTCTGACTTTGCTTTTATGTGGATCAAGGTCGGACTTTTTTAGTTTTATAAACATGATAAAATTCATAATAAACCTAAGTGACAACAACAAACCTTTACTGATGAATGCATCTATACTGTTATCTTCAAACTGACTCCCCGACGAAGTTGACAAAGTGAACACAACATAAGTCACAACACACAACAGTCCGGCTAAAACCCATTCCAGCATCACCCTTTAATATCATGAGCAATACAAGTGCATTACATTTACACGAATACCGCTATTGTTTACATATGAAAGGATTGAACTGCAATAATTAAACTTGTTCTTTCCAAACGCATGAACAGAGATGGAATATTGTCGCAAGTCTGTCATATTATCAGTTTGCAATATATTTTAGAAAAAAACATCCCTATTTGTTGTATGCTTTATGCTATTAAATTGATCACACTTTAGATAATAGTGCACACACCTTTCTCGTACATGAAAGAGACTGAGACCAGAGAAAATTCGAATCTTATTGCAATTCGTTATGTAAATTCCGAGCCCGACTCAATTTCCCGTTGAATATATTTTACCAGTGAACTTTCATTACAGATCAAGCGCCTGTGGCATCGAGTCATCGATCCTATGTACTAAGGAAAAACCCAATAGTTATAAAAGGTGTACAGCAACTTGCTCAAGCTGGGAGTTGAAGGGGTGGGGTCCGAAAGATTCTTTTGTTAGCCAAATGTTGGAGGGGTTCTTTTTTTGTATAATTTTTAGTAGTTTTAATTTTTTTCATATTGAGGGGTTCAGTCTGCACATACCACTTGCCCTAGCTAGCCACTACACAAACACATTTTGTATGTCGAAAGTACTGAGTATATTCATGTCTTTTTATTTATCTTGACATTTTTGTAAAACAATATATAATTTCCTTTCATTTCATACAATTATAGCCATCATACACTTTAAAAATTGTAAATTAAAATAAATATTTCAATCTCCACTTTTCCTCTTTTGAACATATGTAGAAAGTGTACAGTTATAGAAAAATTAGACAGAACTTTATATTGATGACTGATATTTATTATGAATTCATCATACAGTTATCAATGAAACAAATAAGCACTATTGGTGCAATAAAGTTTCCTTATGTTAAACAGAATCTGTTTTTCCAATCACATGTACACGTTTACGAAGGCTAAAGTCATTTTAGCGTCAACTCAAACAACACTAGTACTTCATTGTACATGTTGTACATAATTCTTGAAGCAAGAAATGCGATGAAACATCAATACTTTTCATGAATGGTAAAATATTTTTATCCGGTGTCCAGATATCACAATTTCCAAGCTTTGAGATGCTGTGTTCAGTCTGACTCTGATTCTGATGCCGATTTCCCTGATGATGGAGGGGTATCCAGAATTTCCTCTTCATCTGGTAACTGAAGAATAAAAGTACAACATTTTTAATGAGAAAACGTTAATTTTAAATAAACTGTAGTTTGATAGGAAGTTATTATTGACAACTGCCTTTCCAAAATGATATCAATGGGAGAAATTCCAGTGAATATATACACATTATATAAATCTGAAATTTTTACCTCCCCAACGCTGCTTTCACTTTCACTTCCTTTATTTTGACGTTTAGACTTCCTCTTGGTCTCTGGAGCTTTCTCTTTCTTCTTTTTCTCTTTTGTGCCTTGATCCTTCTTGGCTTTCTTTTTCAAAGGTTTGTCATCACTATCAGAACCCGAAGAATTGCTTCCAGAACTGGAGATGTATTCCTTACTTTTGTAGTTTGTTCCAGCTCCAGCCCGACTGTCTGATAATGATTTGCTGGGGCTCTTCTTTGGACTCTTTCTTTTCCTGTAATGCAAAAACGTCAAATGTTTGAGAAATTGAAATTACTGATAACATTGTCAATGCTTACACTGTGTTTGGTAATAATGCAGTGTCTGTCCAACTTACTTGGAGGAGTCGTCATCCCCTTCATCATCAGAGGCTTCCGTTTTCTTGGCTTTATACTCTTCCATGGCTTTTTCATACTCCTTTTTAGCTTCTGCTGCTTTCTCATTCCACTCCTGTATAAGGTAAAAACAAACAAACCACAATCTGATCACTTATCTGAAACACACTACGATGTCTAAATCATTCTAATTTGGCATGTAATTTTGTTTAATAAACATGTACCAAGTAAATCTATAAAATGTTTAATATACTCATAAAGATGTCCTGTACATTTGATATTTTAGATGTCTTTTAGTTAGGTTTGATACATGTATAGTTGTATACTGTTCTATTCATTTTGTTTATGGTAATGCGTATCTACTTAACACAAACACTCACAGTTTTATCTGTATCCTCCAACTGCTTCCAAACCTCTCCTGCCTTCTTTGACAGATCCGTGATGCTAATATCTGGGTTATCTTTCTTCAGCTCCTCGCGGTTGGCATTAAACCACAAAAAGTAAGCCGACTGTGGCCTCTTTGGAGCATTGGGATCTTTCTTCGATTTCTTCTTCTTTTTCTTTTCTGAACCAGGCAATTTTTCTCTCTGTCAAATAGGAAAGAAATATTCACTTTTGGAAAGCATTATTAAACATTGATAAGCATTATGCCCTGTACATTTTTATACCTATTCAAAGTACCCGGTAATTACACAACAAGAGATTAGTTTTGACACTTACCACAGTCTTTGCCGACCTTGATTTCTTCTTTTCCTGCTTTTCCTTGCGTTTCTTTTGTTTTTCTTCGTTCCCTTCCCCTTCTCCTCCGCTGCTGCCCCCCGAGTCTGAGGAGTTGGACGAGGTGGTGGGTGGGTTACTGTCATACCTGTAAACAGAATGGAATGGTTATCTTACCTAAAAACATAATCATATCTTCACCTGTGTATATCAAAATATTCTATCACACCTGTAAACATCAAAATGCTCTATCACACTTATAAACATCAAAATATTCTATCACACCTGTAAACATCAAAATGCTCTATCACACTTATAAACATCAAAATGTTCTATCACACCTGTAAACATCAAAATATTCTATCACACCTGTAAACATCAAAATGCTCTATCACACTTATAAACATCAAAATGTTCTATCACACCTGTAAACATCAAATGCTCTATCACACCTGTAAATATCAAAATGCTCTATCACACCTGTAAACATCAAAATGCTCTATCACACTTATAAACATCAAAATGTTCTATCACACCTGTAAACATCAAAATGCTCTATCACACCTGTAAATATCAAAATGCTCTATCACACCTATAAATATCAACATGTTTTACTCTCATACCTGTAAACAAATTGTTCTATCACATTTGTAGACATCTTTTTTACTGTTAATATATGTACATTCTACAATAACACCAGTAAATAGCAGCATGTTCAACCATGATTACGCCTGTATATATCTCAGGGTTACATCACTGTGGTTTTATTAAGAACTCGAGCATCAATTTTGTTGACTGCCAACATAATAGAGACACAATGATTGACTTTTAAATTATTAAGTTTAAGTTGTACAGATGTGTCCTTAAAACAAGGCAAGGAAAATAACTTACTCTTCTGCAACATCACTGGCACTTTCATTTGGATTGTAAGACTCATCTGAAAGTAATCAAACACAGGTTTCATGAATTGTTTTGAGTGTCCTTTGTATAGCTATATAAGCTATCACAATGTATCTATAATAGCTGTCACTTTGCAGAGATTTTCAATAGGATCTACCTGTGCTAAGCTCGTACTACAGTGTACCTCAGCTGTAACTTTTACAGACAACTTACCTGAGCTGTCACTATAAAGTATTTACCTGAGCTGTCACTATAAAGTATTTACACAAGCTGTCACTGTAAAGTATTTACCTGACCTGTCACTATAAAGTAAATGCCTGAGCTATATATCTTGTACAACAGAGTGTACCTTAGCCGTCACTATTGAGCATGTACCTGCTGTCTCTGTCGTCGTCTTCATATTATATACCATAGCTTCTCCAGTGATAGTTAACCTACCTGAGCAATATATCTTGTACAACAGAACGTACCTTAGCTGTCACGATTGAGTAGTACCTGAGCTGTTTCTATTGAGCATGTACCTGAGCTGTCACTATTTAGCATGTACCTTAGCTGTCACTATTGAGCACGTACCTGAGCTGTCACTATTTAGCACGTACCTTAGCTGTCACTATTGAGCACGTACCTGAGCTGTCGCTGTCGTCGTCTTCATCCCCACTAAATAGCTGTCACTATTTAGCATGTACCTTAGCTGTCATTATTGAGCACATACCTGAGCTGTCACTATTTAGCACATACCTTAGCTGTCATTATTGAGCACGTACCTGAGCTGTCGCTGTCGTCGTCTTCGTCCCCACTCTGTCTGTCCTTGCCCTCAGCCTTCATCCTCTCCAGGTAAGCATCATGGTTGTCCTCATCATCAGATCCAGACATGTCATCTCTATATGGAGCTTTATCCTACAAAGCATACCGGTTAAAATGTAATCTCTCAACCTCCATATATTATACACAGTCCACTTATGTTACCCATCAACCTCCAAGTACTCCCCCATCAACTTTTAACCACAATACACATGTTTAACATATACAAGTTATAACCTTCATAAACTGTCAACCTTCATGTTATAAACTTTCCATCTAACAACACATTTTTTATCATTTTTTACAAATATTTATAATCAGTTAAGTAATTTACTTTGTCATTATCATTTTTTCTTACCCCTTTGCCGTTGATATTTTTCACTCTCAGTTTCTTGCTGCTCACAAAATCATACAGTTTTCCATACTCATCTCTACAAAAATCACTTTTCTGTTATTAAGTATACTGAACCCTTTCTTATGTTTGAAATTAAAGCTAAATTATCTGATAACGTTACACATTTTTTTCACACATCTCTACAAGAACCTACTTTTCTATGCCAACAAAGGTATAGGTGGTCCCTGATTTTGTTTCCACATCGAAATCAAAGGATCTGTTTGTTCCAGCACTACGAGCGAAGTTGACCGTGACCACTTCATCAAACCTGATGTGTATTGGGGGTTTGTGGACAAAGATGAAGCCTCTCTCCAGGGGGTACAAGAACCCCGTGGCCGCCTTGTAGGAACAGCTGATGGAGTGAGACTTTGTGTTGCTGATAAAGAAACAAAGAGGTCATTCAAGCTGGTCAGGGATTTGAATGATGTAATACACTTGATGTATTAAAGGATAAAACTTGCATATATAAAACATTTGGATACCATGCTTGAATATCATTAGCGCGTACCTAAAGAAAGACCCAGGCACGGTGATTTTGCGGTTGGTGACGGCCTTGAACACCCGACTGATCACCTCATACTCCGCCCCTGACATCTCCTTCTGGAGCTTGTTCTCGTACTTTTCTTGGAGGTCTTCACTAAAATTGAAAGCTCCCATTTCACCATTTTTTATCAGACAGAATTAGAGAATCAAATTACAACTATTCAGGTTCAAACATTACAGGAAAGTGAATTAACAATAAAGAAACAGCTTACTCTGATATTCCCAATTCAATGGACATCTCATCATCAATATTAAACAACAGAATACAGAAGTGATATCGGGTCTGTCCCTGCTTAATTGGAGGGTCCAAGCTAATCTGGAAAAGAAATTGTTACATAAATCAACAGGAAAAAAGTTAACTTTCATCTTATGTAACAGTTTGTCACTAAATAATTTGTTTGGATATCAATGCTCCATGAATAAAATACATAAACACATCTACAAATTGTTAATAAAATACATAAACACATCTACAAATTGTTAAGTACATATATATGCTAATGACAGTCATAAAGCTTACCACAAAGAACATCTGTCTGCCATCTTTGTGGGGCAGTAAAAACAATCGCAGCACTGTGGTGTAAGGGATCTTGTAGTCAAAAGTCTTCCCGTGAAGTTGTAAAAATGTGTTGTACATTTTGAAGTCATATCGACCTCTGTAATAGAGAAGAACATCAAAAGTGTCAGTTTCACCACCACTAATTCTGACAAAAGATTTCTACAGAAAATTTGAAAGATTTTTGTTCCAACAATTTCCCCGTTTATTAGATTTTTGGGTTTTTATAGTGGGGAAAACTTACCTTGGAGTGAGGCATTGAACTTCTGTAAACACAGCAAGTGCATCTCCAGTAGCCTGGATAATGTCTGCTTTCTCTAGAACATTGTTGTAGAACTCCTGGCAAAATATGTTAACATGGATGGGTAAATAACATTTTTTTTACAGGAGCTAGTATGCAATTTTTTTTCCCTTCAGATCCATATACCGTATATACTCGCCTATAAGTCAGTTGTCATTTTTTCAGCTTTATTATGAGGGTTTTGCTGTTGACTCTCTTATAAGTTGGGTCAGTTTTTTTAGGACAGCTGATATACAGATACACTCAATAAAGTTACCACATTTTATCATACAAAACTGAATTTTAAAAAAAAAGGTCCTTATTTGACCCCATAATTGCTTCTATACTCTGTTTATGCTTCTATCATAGATTTTCCTTGTGGTTAATAACTTTTGATTTTAATGCTATTAGTTTATAAAACACTCATTACAAGTTAGTAATAGTTTCAAAAGTTATGGATATTTAAAATGCTTTTGAAAATTTTATGATAGTGATTTAATACCCAACTGACTGGTGAGGTTGGTAATTAGCCCCTTAAGTTGGGGTGTTGGCTTGAGTTGTTTTAGGTGAAATATGACACCTATAGCTATTATCACCTCAGATATAAATGATTCACTGCTTAAATTATGTCCCCTCAAATCATATGAATTAAATAGTTTTCTTTTAAGGAATACAGTCTCAATGCATTTATGAGTTTATCGTTTATTAATTTATTGCTTAGTTTATTACTCTTGTGCAAAATTATTTTTACTAGGTCTTGCCTATAAGGTCGGACCCCCAATTTTCACTCTATTTTCTACTCCCAAAAATCCGACTTATAGGCAAGTATATACAGTACTTTGGCTGAATGGTTTTTCCATGGAAAGTAAACTTCCTTTTTTAACACGTATTTTATCCTTAATGAATTTTAAAATGTGCATAAGAAAACAGTTTGAAATTGAAATTATTTGTTGTGTTATACTGCTAGAGTGATAATCCTCGACTCCAACAACCTACTTGTACAAGGTCTTTTTCTGTATCTTTAGGGTCGGGAGGAATGTGGAACCTTAACTCCATCAGCGAGACAGCAGCGTCATCATTAGGGTGGAATTCCAGCGTCACTTCCTGTTTGGCAGTAGTTGTGTGAGAGACATGGCTGAGGGGAACCTCAAATCCAATCTTGTTCTCAACATCAAACTCTAATGCATTTCCTGCACATTGAATTCATTGAGATGAACACAGTTAATATCACAAATATACTGGTATCCCAATGGATACAAAAAGGAGTCAAATTCTGAGGAGCATTAACAATGTACACATGTCACAAGATGAGGAAGCTTGACAACAATTTATAAGATCTACAAAGCATATACATGTAAAATCATTTAACTTGTCAATGTATAACAGGCAGATCAATAAGACTACATGTAAAACATCTAGCATTATAATATTTTGAAGGTATTATTCTTTTAAAATTCATGTACAAATAAACACTCATTATTACACATTTTTATTACTTAGTTTCAATGGTGCCATTATATTCTTTGGCTAATTCGCCAACAAACTTGCAACACATGCATGGAGTACAAGTTAGTAACTCCTAAATCATAAACATCTCAATGATACCAATAAAACCATCTTAGGTTTATACCTGTGAAATGTGCTATTCCCCAGTTCCAACCTTTCACCGACAGGTCTTTCTTTTCTAGACTAACCATGTAGTACTTTGAAATGAAGGCTGCTAGTTTTTCAAATTCCTTATAAAGAAAGTGAAACAAATAAGTCACAAACTCAAATTGCAAAACAAAGGAATATCGACACATTTCATATCACTAATGGAATCATACAGGCATATTTGATAACCGATGCCTTGTAAAATAGAGCTTTACCCCTTCTTTGAACCCATCGTATCTGTGAATGGTGCCACTGGATAGGAGGAATTTGAGGCAGTGTCCCCTGGCCCGCTTTAACCAGTGTACCTTTTCAACATCTGTGCCCGGGTATTGGTCAATTTTTCCAGTTTTGTTGTTCTTAAAGATGATACTATTACTCTGTAGCTTCAACCTCCCTGGATTCTGTAATGTGCAATAATTTATGATTTCATACAAAATGTCAAGATCTAAAATATAGATTATTCCAAAAATTAAGATAGGTTATCATATAGTATATATTTTTACTTACAATTTTATCTTGCATTGAACTTTAAAGGGACATGGTAAAACTTGAGCTGAAAATTTTTCAATTTTATTTGTCCATTTTTGATATTCATTATGCTTTGTTACGGTATCTTTAATAATCAATCTAAATTTGACTGTCAGTGGTGGAGTTAAAAGCGAGATAGAGAGCACACAACTCTTTGTTTTGTAAACAAAGGCCATGTTTTTGTTTACATATTGAATGCTAAATAGAAATTACAGTTTCAAACAAATTAGGATGTGACAAACAATAGAGTCAGACACTGTTTGTAATGAACTAGCAAGGAGAACAAAATCCTTAAAACAGAACATTTACTGGTATATAACAAACAAAAACTTGACACAAGCCTTGTTTACATATTAAAGAATTGAGAGCTCTGAATCTTTCAAAAAACAGGACAAATCGCATTCAAATTTTGGCTGACCATTTAGAATAACCCAATAAAGCATTTTTAACCTCCAATTTTCAGCAAATCTTTTATTCATGCCCCTTTAAAAATTGTAGCGAATGACACAATACATACCAGGGCACCTCTGACCTCTTGAACTACTTCAGGATATTCTTGAAAATCACTCATTGTTACCTATTTTACATGGAAAAACAATTGTTTATATAAAAATCATCAAACTGAAGCAGCATGCAATTACAAATACTGGGTTTTCGCACCAGGAACTAAAATTATATCCTTAAAACGAATGCAGCGCGAGTTTAAATTCAAAATATTTTTTAAATGGACATGCATCACACTAATGCTTTCTGAATGTTTCATCTTATTTAAAAAATAAGGTTACCTTTTTACAATTAATATGTAAACGGTGTAACCGTTGGACCAAGTGCAGATTATTTGATTAAAACAGAGACAGTACTGTTTGAATTTTGTCAAAAAGATATTAAAATTTATTGTCTGCTTCAAATCATTAACCAAAGTTAAACTAAACTTTGCGTGTTCAGTGTACATTATGACGTCATGTTTCCATGTTTATGTTTTGTCGGAAATAGCCGACAAAATGTACCTGATATTTCTGAAAAATTTTCTCTGTCTTCTTTCAGTGCTTTTTCAATTTCATATATTGATGAACTGAAAATTTTGCTACTTAATTTACTGTTCAAAATATCGGTACCTTCGTGTTATTGTTTTTATTTTCCATCTCATAATTTGACAATACATACGTAAAACTAGTCGTATTTCTTGATTAAAGCATTGTTGATACTTATCTGGTTTGCCGTCATTTATTTTAAATTACTTACAACTGAAACCTTGGAAAGTTTTTAATTGACTTAAAGCTGAACACCGCTCTTAAATAGGCACTGTCCGCCATATTTCTCTCTCATCACTGTTACCCCTACAATCCTTATATAAGGGGTAGACCTCTAAACAGTTCAAAGTACTTCGCTGTAGAGGTCTCACCTGTGTGGACGTACATCTTGCCTCTTCCCGTTACTCGGTCGCGATGAAATTATCAAATTTTACGCACTTTTTTCAAGCCAGGAGAATACTAACATCAAATAAATTGGTCGATTTATTATTTACAAACAGAATATGCATATAGAATTAGAAATAAATGCATAAAATCCAAAGACGATGAAAAGAATACTACATGTCGTCCACGAGTTTCAGGTGTGCAATCGGGTGTAACGAAATCGAAGGGTTTATATACCAGGTACCTGTGTGACGGTGCCTATTTATGAGCGGTGTTCAGCTTTAAGGGGCCAATTATTATTTGGTCATTGCACAAGCACCTGAATTTTTATCAACCAGTCGCTCAATAAGCCAGATAAAAAAATTCTACCTCCTCTATATATACATACACGTGTATCTATATATAGAGGAGGTAGATTTTTTTTTAATATTTGGCTTACAACCAGTCGCTCAATAAGCCAAATATCAAAAATTCTACCTCCTCAATATATAAATACACGTGTACTTATATATAGAGGAGGTAGAATTTTTTAATATTTGGTTTATTGAGCGACTGATTGATAAAAATTCAGGTGCCTGTGGTTATTGAGATATTGAGAAGGCATGGTCGACAGAAATCCGCATCTTCAATATACGAACAACCATTATTGATGCTATATTTTAATGACCGTACATACGTCTATAAAACAACAGTTCAGGAATGCAACAATACCCAACAATGACATACCTGGTACCAAATTTACATTAAGTTAAACGTGAACAGTCTTTCTTATACATTACTTCAAGATGGCGGGAACTTAATTTAGAATGCCGATCCCGATATTTGCAAGTCCTTATATCAACAACAAAATAATTTAAATTCATCAAAAAATTAAATCTCAAACTAATTTGGCTAATAGTATTCTGTATTAAATCCAAAACATTTAAAATTGTCTAATTGTGTTTAATATTCGCGTTGATTTGAATTATTATGAATGTGGTAAGGGGTCTTTACTGTGATTTGCAGTGCAGAGTCAAAAGAGTAACAGAGTTGTTAGGGTGGATTATACTATAGATGTTTGTACTGTTGCAAAAAAAACCCCAAAAAGGTTAGTTGATTTATTACAGTGTATACCTTTACCTATATTGTATATTAGCAAGTATGCTATTTTATAATTTAGCAGTCATCGTAAGCAACCTGCCCCCCTCCCCCAGGATTTGCTTACGACCACCACCACCACGAAAAAAAGTGCATGGATATCATTTTGACTGAACTCCTAATTCTGCAATATGCACAATGATATTGTCGTTCATTATGATCATTATTATCAGTCAATGACAAACGATATATCTATTTATATATGTCTACCCCTATATATATATATATATATATATATATTATATATATATATATATATATATATATAATATATATATCTTATGTATGTTTACCTGAAGGCGGATGTTAAAATCCAGAAAGCGCTTGTAAATACAAACTTTGGAACTGTGCATTTTCTTTTTTTTTTGATTATTTATACTGTGTGATATCATCTTTCACTCTTTTTGGAATATATATATCGTTCATCATATATATTCATCATATATATATCGTTCATCACTTACAAAATAAGCTGGCGAGTGCCTAGGAAATGACCTTAGTGGTCAAACTATGGCCATATTACAGACTTTGGCAGCATTATTTATTTAGCATATTTAAACTTGAGTTCCATGCGCGGATCTAGAGGGGGGGTCGGGGGGTCCGGACCCCCCCCTGGAAAATGAGAAGTTATTAAATTTACATAGTAAAATTATCGCAAATATGACTCGGACCCCCCCTGGAAAACACATATATGTTTTTAAAAGGCGTCGGAAGCAGAAATATTAAGAGTGATAATGGAAAAAAAATAGGCATATTCGACCCCTTCTCCCCCCCCCCCCCCCCCCCCTGGAAAAATTTTCTGGATCCGCTGCATACTCAATAGTAAATTAATTGACAATTTATGTGATCATTGTTAAAAAAAAAAAATAATTAATATTAATGTATAGATAGAGTACAGTAAAACAGCAATCCTTTTTTTTTAACTTTTGAAAATAAATTTATGCATTGCTTGGTCTCTGTTATGTCATGTTTGTTTTTATAGAACTTAAATTTATATCATTTGGTTATTACCGGGTAATAAAATTAAAAAAAAAAAAAAAAAACTATCTTCATCTGTAATATTTTATAAAAAGTTTTTTGGTTCAAATACATGTATTCAAGGTGTAGTTCAGATTTTATCATCTTTTATTTTTTATATTTGTCGATTTGACGATATGATGAAATGAGTTACCGGTATTCATTGGTCAGATCGCAGTCTGCACAGTACATTACAAAATCAATAGTGAATTTGCTGTATCAGCAGTTGATGAGAATCAGATCTCTATAGAACTCTGACAATCTCAATACTAAAACAAAAAGACCTTATAATGAAAGTCGTAGGCTGACAGATGACAAACAAATGCCAGGGCTCTTTAACTGGTTCACTTTTGATTTCGGCCTCACTTTTACAATTGGATTAAAGTGTAAAAGTAAGACTGATCTTCAAAGGTACCAGTATAATTAATGTTGCATGTATGTCCCCAAGAGTTACAGTTATCAGAGCTAGATCATTCTCAATCAATAGAAAATTTGTTTATGTAGCCCTGGTTTCATTAGTTTTTTTAACATTATCCAACCTTTAATCATGAGAGTACCTGTATTATTAATACATGTACATGTTTTTGTATTATATCTGTAGTTTTTATATGCATAATGAAGAAAATGTTTTTTTTATTGTATAACATTGCGGAATTATATAGATAGATTGACCTTTGTCATCAACATGTCAGAATTCTGCTGAAAGTAAACCCAAAAAGTGTATATGCTAAATCTCCTTTATCCTTATTTGACTCAGTGATTCAGATGACATTTCAAATGTTCATCTTGTATAACACTTATCAAACTGGGCAACAGACATAAAAGGATAAGGATGGTAATTATGCTTTTCTCTGAGTATTTTTTTTAAATTTACTCTGAGGTAGCAGTTTTTCTATGTGATGTAATCCACTCTTGTAGTGATGAAGTGCTTCACAATTTGGGCTTCAGCTCCATGGAAAAAAATCACATCTGTTTGTCCCACACAATGTTGTTTTCTGTATACAAACGTGCTGAGTTTAGATGTCAGAGTGCTGAGATTTTACAAACTCCACTGGTAGACGTCAAATTATTATGATCACATAGTCAAGAAAAATAAAATGTCAGATATCTGGAAATCTTTCCTTGCAGATTTTGCCTAAATCAGCATGATGGGGTGTCTGAGAATATTCATTGAGTTCCATTTGGGAAAAAAAGTCTGGGAACTCGAGATCGATAAATAGTGGTGCGATTTATTGCGTGTATTAGACAAGGAATCAACCTGATATGAAGCCAATGTTCTCATTGGACCCTGGCAAAGTTTCTTAAATTGCCTAGAATTATTCCAGTATTGGCAATTCACAAATTGAGTAGATATTTGGTACACATTTACGCCATTTTGTGATCATACATCATCGACAACTTTTGATTATGTTACAGACAAGGGTTTTTCAATATTGCAGTCATTTACAACTGTTACCGGCCATTGTGAATCAATGTACCAGTACTTAAATTGTTACTAAAGAATATGTGTATTATGACAACAGCTGTTGAATAGCAAAATTAATCTACTGGTATCCGATTCTATACTCGATACAAAAGTTCTATTAATAAAAATACATGTATATGCTATTTTGGAAATGTAGCTATGTAGATCATGTAGATGCACACAATTGAAGAATAAGATGATCCTGAAGGGGATCAAATGTTCAAGTACCAACAAAATGTAACAGCGCTTGTTTTACAAGTAAGTGTGCGCCCCTACAGTTTATATTTGTAAACAGAATGGAATTGTTGCAATTGTTTTTAATAAGGTATGGGCTGTCTATGCTGTGGAGGAATCAATAGAGGCTGGCAGTAGGAGTTAGCTTGTCGCTGGCTACAGAGGCTAGATGTGGAGTATTGATTCAATCTGTAAATATCTCGCTGATGCTAATGAGTTGTAACCTGCTTTAAAGAGCAAGGAACATTTCTCACATGCTTTTTTGTTTTTGATTGAACACCTTCGAACAGATCCGATGTATGTATAGACAACAGGGGTCGAGGAACAGACTGAATCTGATTCTGTTTGACTGACTAGTGGGGATATATTTGACTAACTGTGCTAGGGGTGAGTAGTATAAGGTTGTAAATCAGGGCTTGTATGTTAAACTCTTGTCTCTGGTAGATGTGGATCTGAGTACATGTACTGATATAAGTCTAGTAAACCACAGATATGTGACTGTGGACTAGCCAGATTAGGGCCAGAATCCTCATACACCGCCCCACAACTATAACGTTTCCTGTTGTTACACGAGACTTGCCAATTCTTATTACAAACTTGTATAAGAGGATGACTGATGTAGAAAGGCCCTGATTTAGGATGTTGAAAAGTAAGAATAGACATGAAGTCTGCCGTAGGTGCTTCCTTGGTTTTTTTACGAGGTGTCTTGGATCTCAATGGAACCATTCCCTGCTCTGTCGAGTCTGTTCAGCATTGTTTAGGCCCCATTAGGCTGATGGTATGTTGTGTTTGTTGGCCTGTAGTCAGCTGTTTTAGCAGACACCAAGGAAAGAGCAAGGTTTATCCTCCACAGAATATTATTGTAGCAATAATACATGATAAGTATGAATTGTTCTGACATCAGAGAATAAAAGCATTGCCAGTTATAATATCATGTACAGAAATTGCACTGCATTCCTTATTGTGAAGCATTTCCCACAGAATACATGATGTAAACTTTTTTTTTTAAAATTCCATAAATTCAACTGTTTTTCTGTCAAGGTTTAATGTGCTCAGCTATGTTTTTTTAATCTATCTGCTTAACACTGTAAAACATACAGGTAACTGTAATTAAGGTGGAATAAGACATCTCGATACAACATTTCGTTTTATTAGGATTTTATCGGCAACATGTAACTTACTCCATAGCTGAGTGGATAAAGTGCCGGGCTTGTGATCCGTACATCCCAAGTTCAAATCCTGCTGGGACTTTTGTTACTTACTGAATTGAATTTTTTAGATATTGATTTTTTTTATCCCCAAGCTGCAAATTTTACACTTATTTGACATAAATTATGTACAATTTATTTATCATTATATCTTTCATAATCAAATAATTTACTGTTAATTTGAGTGACTTTTTCCATGTGTGTTATTCCACCTTAATCATATATTGTTTCCTTAAACATTCATACATCTATTCAATAGTGTTTAGTTTGCTGAACATTGTATGTTTTAATTATGATTGCAGATTTTCAATTATTGTTAAATTTGCTCAGCATTATAGAATTATATTTCATATTCATTTGCTAGTTTAGTTACGGTAGTCAGTAGTTCAAAGACAAGTGACTGCCTAACGCACGTTCTACAACAGGTTCTTTATATTTATTCAGTTTTAAGGAATTTTTCCCTGAATTTTTTAAACAGTTATTTTGTTACTTATTGATATTATAAGATACCAGTTACTGTGTATCAATAATTGTATTATGAATTGTCCTGAACCATGTCCTAAATTACGCTCTACATAAGTGTCATTATAAACCCAGTAAATAGAGGTTTTTAACAATTGAGATATGAACAAAGAGGGATTATTTTTGTAGGTAGTAAATGTACAATTCAACAATGTCTCCATGACAACATCCCTGTGATCATTAAGAAAGTGGAGACAAATGTCACATGATATGACCTGATCAAAAATGACAGGTGTGTCACCCACACAAGTTTGGCAGGGAGATCTGTGTTCCCTGACCATCTCACAGACAGGTACACACGAACCCTAATATCCTTAGTAATTAACTTAAGAAAGGAACTTCTTGTCTGTAGACAGTGACTGTGAGTAATGTATGTTTGGGAATATCATTTCAATTAAAACTTGGTCAGGTATAGCAGTCTGCTGGCTTTGTTAATTAGTTCATTGTATGTATATAGATATAAAAGTACATTGTATGTATACAGATATACTGGTACAGGATGTGGTTCACCCCGTCAGACCTCACTGTTATTAACTATACAGAGTACAGAGGGTAAAAAGTGTAAAGTGGGCAGCAGTAATAGCTAACAATGCATAAGTTCATACCAAGTGCAAAATACTGTGTAGCTTTACAGAAACTCTTCATTCCTGTACACTTCCAGTGCAGTATCAACCCATTTATCAAGCTGTTGAAGCACCTTGTCAGAGTTTTAACCACATTTAATGTTGTCAGGGAATTTTTATTGTCCATTCCTAAGATTAAACCAAAACAATGACACACAGATAGTTGATAGCCCTGAAGGAGTCCCTCAGGAGTTCTTGTTCCATCTCCTGTGATTGAAGTCTGGATGTTTGAATAGCTGCAGCATTCTATCTAAAACCACTCAGTCCAATGATTCAATAAAAAGGAAGTAGTTGTGCTCTTTTGTAGAGGAAGGCTGGTTCACTTAGCAGCAAAACATCATCTTTAAAATTTCTCTATATTGTTGAACTTATCTCAATCACGATTTCTCAAATATAATGAAAATGTCAAAGTGAGTTCATGTTCCAACCATGTAATGCTTCTTCATGTAATTTTACCGCTATAATCTCAGTTTTTTTTCTCTCTGTCTCCTTTGAGATATAAAGGTTTGAGCATAGATGTTATGTATACATATATTTTGACCATAGACAATGACCAAGCTATGAATGCTGTAATAATTTGTATGGTTTACTCATGCAGGTAGAGACAAATACCGATTGTTACAATGATATGGTGATATTGATTTTTACCTGTAAATGAAAAAAAAATGGTTGAATCCTGCTTGTTTGTATTGTTGGGATTGCAGTTGTTTTGAAATAATGATACCTACATTATGAAAAAAATGCCCTGGGTATTGATTTAGATCAAGAGGCTGGTGTCATAAGAGGATAAGTATGGTGAAGTGGAGACTCGGAGTGGCTGCTGATCTCTGTCAGACTTGGTTATCTTTGATGCTGTCTGAGGCAGCTATTTTGTAGAGTAGGTGTTAGAACAGTCCATTAGCACCAGCACTATCATTGAACCATAATGTAGATGAAAAGGTAGAGTTTAACTAATGCCTGTCCCCTGGACAAGCCTATTTATCTACTGGTATTTGACTGTAGTCTACCCTCTGGAGGAAACAAACGTTAGTACAGTTTACTAGGCTTTATCCTCTAGAGGATAAACATTGGTACAGTTTACTAGACTCTATCCTCTGGAGGATAAAACATTAGTACAGTTTACTAGGCTATATTCCCTCTGGAGGATACAAACATTGGTGCAGTTTACTAGACTCTATCCTCTAGAGGATACAAACATTAGTACAGTTTACTAGGCTCTATTCCCTCTAGAAGATACAAAAATTGGTGCAGTTTACTAGAATCTATCCTCTAGAGGATACAAACATTGGTGCAGTTTACTAGACTCTATCCTCAAGAGGATACAACCATTAGAAATACAGTTAACTAGACTCTTTCCTTTAGAGGATACAAACATTGGTACAGTTTACTAGACTCTATCCTCTAGAGTATACAAACATTGGTACAGTTAATTAGACTCTATCCTCTAGAGGATACAAAGATTAGTACAGTTTACTAGACTCTATCCTCTGGAGGATACAAACATTAGTACAAATTACTAGGCTTCATCCTCTAGAGGATACAAACATTGGTACAGTTAACTATATTCTATCCTCTAGAGGATACAAACATTAGTACAGTTTACTGGGCTCTATTACCTCTGGAGGATACAAACATTGGTGTAGTTTACTAGACTCTATCCTCTGGAGGATACAAACATTAGTACCGTTAACTAGATTCTATCCTCTAGAGGATGCAAACATTGGTGTAGTTTACTAGACTCTATCCTCTAGATGATACAAACATTGGTACAGTTTACTAGACTCTATCCTCTAGAGGATACAAACATTAGTACAGTTTACTAGGCTCTATTCCCTCTGGAGGATACAAACATTGGTGCAGTTTACTAGACTCCTCTAGGCTCTATTCCCCAAAGGATACAACCATTAGAAATACAGTTAACTAGACTCTATCTTCTAGAGGATAAAGACATTGGACAGTACAGTTTAGACTTTATTGACTATACTCTATCATTGGTACAGTTCAGTTCTATCCTCTGGAGGTTAAGAACATTGATACAGTTCAGGCTTTATCCATTGGAGGATACAAACATTGGTACACTTTGTCTCTATCCTCTGTAGGTTACAAAGTTCAAACATTTATACTGTTCAGGCTTTTTCTCTGGGTTTTTTTTTTCATGAAAACAATATGGTATCAGTCCCTGGAGATTCTCTGACATCCAGATCAGAACTCTGGGTAATGGACATTCACACAACAATATCTCAGAAAATGAACCAACATTTTGCTGTGTGCAAATAGAAAGGAAATATTGCTATATAGACTCTGCTGTGTTGTTAAAGTTCTCCTAGCGTGGCTCACACCAGATATTCCACCTGGTCTGTAGAAATTCCTGTGCCGCTCTACCTATTTGTTGAACTTATATACAATGGGGATTTTGTCAATGTTTTTATTTCTAGTGAAAGCCATTACAACATAATCATGTGTCTTGATTTTTACACAACAGGTTAATTCATATAGTTAACTGAATGATTTATACCTGTAGAAACCTTTTATTAATTGTGGCGTTTCTAATAGAATTCATTATTTTTGGTCATTTTAGGAGGAAGACACTGCTGGCAGAATTAAGAATGCTTAAGTAGAGAGACACCTGGCTGATGAATGAGCAGCAAGCTGTGACATCATTAATATGACAGTACTAATTACACCAGTATTGATTAGTGATCCCTCACGGAGTAGTATTTGGACCTATTTGGACCGGACACCAGGGGCAGCAGTGATGTGAACACCCGGAATCTTCAGTCCTCCGATGACCTGACACGCGTTAATTAGGAACCAGAAATCATTAACAAAATGCTCATCAAGGAGTACCGGATCTCCCTGCCTATGAGTGTGGAGGAATACAGGATAGCTCAACTTTACATGATACAGGTGAGAATGATCGATATTGAGAATTTCTAGATAAGTAAATTGGGAATTTATAGGGGTTTCCCAGTTGGGAAGGGTCCATTTATCGGACCCAAATCAAAAAGATTGACAGCCCTGAGATAACTTAGCTTTATAAGTTACTGGTGAAAATGATACACAGATAGATGAAAACTAGAGAGACAAACAGGAAGAAAACAGATGAGAGAGATGTACATGTACTAGATAGACAGAAAATATTGGATATTTCACATTTATACCATACAAATGAGAGAGAGAGAGAGAGAGAGAGAGAGAGAGAGAGAGAGAGAGAGAGAGAGAGAGAGAGAGACCTGAATAAAAGGGATATAAAAAGCTGAACTTTACTGCATATACATTTATTATCAGGGAGAAGGTTGGAGATAGACAACAAAAAATAAATAGAAAGAGGGAGACATGTAAAAAGACTGTGTGTGTGTGAGATTAGTGAACATATAGGAACTCAATCCACTGGTATTTGAACTACTGACACACATAACACTAAAGAGGGCAATTAAGGTCATGAGAAACTCTCTTATCTCTAATGAACACAAAACACCTAAGATTCATGATAACATTTTCAATAAATGGTGTCAAAAGGGCGAATATTAACATGTACTGGACTTGGACCAGGTACAGGCATTATTTAATGATTAATAATGTTGTAGTCTTTTGTTAGTGGTACTCAGTGTATAAGTGATAAAATGTATGTTATCTTCATAACATTGCATGTCTGAAAAATCTGTGTATAAGTGACAAAATGTAAGCTATCTTCATATCATTGCCTGTAAATTTCAGAGTGTACACATTATTAAGATACCACTTAGTGCCTTCCATAAAAGATTGTCCTGGATCTCAATCTCCTTATGATTATAGATGGATATCAATATCCTTATGATTATAGGTGGATATCAATATCCTTGTACCTGACACTTAGATAGATAAGTTCATTGTCCATTCATCTATTCATCATAGACATTAATCCCTCAAGAAGTTCTGGAAAGCCCTTAAAATTAAACTTCAATAGAATGGAAAGACATTTTAATTTGTTTAGACATTGAATAACTTATCATCGCACATTGTAGAGTTCTTTCTTCCATTTTAATAAAATCATTCAATATATGCAGGCAACTTTACTTAAACAATTTTTTTTCTGAATTTTTAAAAAATTAATCTGTTGGCAGTTTTTATAATAGTAGTACAGGAAATTAAAAATTATTGTCCAATTCATTTTTATATTATTAATTAGTGATGAAGAATTGATATTCAAATTAAGATTTTAAGCTATAGTAAGTTGTAAGAAGACATGCTACATATTATGTATAGTGGGTATTTTTAGAACAAGAAAAACTTTCAATAAACTTGATGAAAACGTTAAGCAGACATGCATTTTTTATTTATTGTTTAAATATCCAAGTATTTTATCCATGAATGCCATGTAATAACAGACATAAAGATACAGACTGAACTAGATATATAGAGCAATCAGGAGTATTTAATGGGCTCCGATAGATATATAGAGCAATCAGGAGTATTTAATGGGCTCCGATAGATATATAGAGCGATCAGTATTTAATGGCCGGGCTCCGACAAGTTGGTAAAGAAGATAATGTGCTAAATTTATGAGGAAAGAAGTTGAAGAATTTCCCCTCTTCTGTAATCCACATCACCAGATCCCCATAGTCTGCTGAAATGATGGCAGCTCCAATTATCATCCCAAAGTGTGGCAAAAATGATAGATCACACAGCATCATTTTCTACGGCTGAATGTTTCTCCCCCTTAAGCAGACGACTTAATGGAATCTGTGAACAGTTGATTACAGTTAATCTTTTTTTCAACTCCACTTTCTTAAAGTCTTTGTTGATAAGTTGGTAATGAGGTACCAGAGGGCAATGCTAACTGTAGAGTAGAGAGATGACATGTTTGTAAGCATGTCCTTCCGTCTGTCAGTCTGTCAATGATACAATCTGAAGTGTACAGATTCCTGGCGCTGTGCGTCTGTTAGTGGGGGCATACTCTAAAACCTGGCCTGGCCTGGCCTGGCCCCATTGGCCTGGCCTGGCCTCAAAGTTGGCCTGGCCTCACTTTTGGCCTCAAAATTGGCCTGGCCCCAAATTTTGGCCTGGCCTCAAAAATTGGCCTGGCCTCAGATTTGGCCTCTACAAAAATTTTTGGCCTCAAATTTATTTTTATATTTTTTTTACATATTTGATGATTTTATTGATTTTTTATTGATTTATTTTCAATGCACATAAAACATCTCACTTGGTGGCTTTAGTGTCTTAAAGTGATAGTCTATTAAAAATAATAGTTACAATTGAAAATATAGTACTAACAATGTATACTTATGACTAAAGGTATATCAAGTAATCCATTCTAATAGATTTTTATTCAGTCTGTTTTAATTCTGAAGAACTTAAGAATGTGATTTTGCCCTGCCATTGTATAACCATGGCATATTGTTTTTGCAATGTATTTAAATCAAACTGCTCTCAGGATCAGACAATATCTATGTAACTCTTAATTATCAACAACTTGTTTGAGAAAGAAATAATGGAAGAGGCCAATATTTGTTCATTCTTACTAATATCAAAGGTCACAAAATGTTTTGCTTTGTTCAAATTCTGACAATAACAATTCCCCATAGGAGAAAAATTGTTTCCTAAATATATACAAACAACACATGCATGAAACTCTACTCTAATCAGGTGGTGATGATTAATGACCATCACTGAGTCAAGTTATCGAGGATGCAATGTTGCAGTCGTTCACAAATGCCATTAATTAAATTAGACTGTGTGAAATGTTAAATGACAGGATAGGCAATGAATCTGACCCCAATGTAGCAGATTAGCGACAGAAAAGATTGATATCGAATTTCTGCTGGAGAGGGAAATTTGGGCTTGATCAGTGTTGACAGGTAATATAAACAAACTGCAAATTTTAAAGTGCATTACACAGTGATAAAAATTTAATGCTATACCGGTACCAGTTTACAAATGTTTTGGATATCAATCAGGTCAGTCTCTTAAAATGATGTTAAACTTTTAAATGGTGAATGCTTTGGTTTTTGCATAATCTATACCTTGACAATAGTAAGAGCAGTGCTGTACATGCATGTCATAGGTATTTTTTGTGTGTTTAGACATGGATTAAATTAATTAAACTTGAACAGTCGGTCACTTGTCATATATATGAAAAAATCATATGATTATTCCTTAAACCTTAAAAAAGCATGAAAATTTCAATTTCTATAAGAAATCAATAAAAATTCAATCTAAATTTAAGAAAATGAGCAAAAGAGAAATTTTAAAATTTGAGGCCAAAAATTTTTGTAGAGGCCAAATTTGGGGCCAGGCCAATTTTTGAGGCCAGGCCAAAATTTGAGGCCAGGCCAATTTTGAGGCCAAAAGTGAGGCCAGGCCAACTTTGAGGCCAGGCCAATGGGGCCAGGCCAGGCCAGGTTTTAGAGTATGCCGTTAGTGGGTTACATGTAACATCCCAGGCGGTGATTTAACTCAGTAAGTTGGTGGATTTTGTTTTGAATTCCTTATCAATTGTACTGGTTGCTGTGTCAGATAAAGCTCCACATCAAAAGAAAATTCTGGATGAAGTTTTCTCGTCTGCCAACACTCTCTTTAGTCACATATATAAGATTAAACACAGGGCTGTGTATCTGTGAATGTCAGAAAACAGTTGTTCTATATAATATACTATAACATATACTATATAATATACTTTAACATATACTATAACATATACTATATAATATACTTTAACATATACTATATAATATACTATAATAATATACTATACATGACTTAATTCTATTAATCAAATTTAACAATGTTTTAAGCTTATTGATAGATATGTAATTGAATTTGTGAAATTTTATGCATGTTTAATACCAGTAATAATATATGAAACGCAGTGAGCCTATTTCTCTATCATGTTGTGCTGTTGTCCAAACAATGTTATATAGGTGTTTTGTTTGTAAAGTGTTTTTGTGCTGTAAATGTTTTACTCGCTGAGTAATATATCTTCCATGTTTTGTGTTCCAGAGGAAGAGTCGTGAGGAGAGCCATGGAGAGGGGAGTGGGGTGGAGATTATCGAGAACGAACCATATGAAGATGGCCCTGGGGGGAAGGGACAGTACACCTACAAGATCTACCACGTGGGCAGCCACCTACCAGGTACGCACCTCTGTCACTGTCAGTGGGTAAGACACCTTATTGTCACATTTGACAGTAGAATTGGTGGCAGCATTCCAGAGTGTCTGATGTTAGGGGTCTGCTGTCTGCATGTTAGCTTCTATTAGAGTACAGTCAAACTTCATTATCTGGAACTAGATGGGACTGTTTAAAAACTTCGAGATATCCGAGTATTCGAGATATCGAGGGTAAAATAATTTTTAAAATAAGTGGTTGGAACTTACAAATCACTTCGACATATCCATTGTATTTGAGATATCAGTGTTCGAGATATCAAAGTTTAATTGTATATACTTTCAACTCTATCATTTACATTACACTGTTAAGAGTTTAGTATGAGTATTTAACTTTTTTAACTATTATCTTGCCTGTCTGTTGAATGCTTCTTTAAATTCATACAAATTATGTCTTTGATGAACACAACAGACCTTTTCTTTAGGTTGGTTTCGTGCGATTCTGCCCAAGTCTGCCCTGCGAGTGGATGAGGAGGCGTGGAATGCCTACCCCTACACAAAGACTCGCTACAGATGCCCCTTTGTAGAGAAGCTTTACCTGGAGATAGAAACCCGGTACCTGAATGATGCAGGGGAGCAGGATAATGTATTCAACTTGACCTCATCTGAACTCAAAAACAGGGTTGTAGGTAGGTCTGAGAGCGATTGATTAGTTTCTTTTGGCGCTCATTCCCAAGATTATTTGTTCTGGTCATAATTTATTTCAAAAGTTTTTATTTATTTTTATACCCCCGCTCCGAAGGAGAAGGGGGTATACTGTTTTACCCTTGTGTGTCTGTCTGTCCGTCCGTAACAAACATTTCTGTCGCATTTTTCTCAGCAACTATGTATCGCAGATGCTTGAAATTTTAACACACTATTAGTCTAGGCATGCCATATCGTGGGATATATTTTTGTACCAATCGGACGTCAACTTCCTGTTAAATGACGACTTTGTTTATTTTTAGCCAAAATTTTCAAACAAATTTTCGTCAAAGATTTCTCAGCAACTATTTATCACAGTTGCTTGAAATTTTAATACACTATTTGTTTAGGCATGCCATATCGTGGGATTTATTTTTATACCAATCGGACGTCAACTTCCTGTTAAATGACGACTTTGGTTATTTTAAGCCTAAATTTTCAAACAAATTTCCGTCAAAGATTTCTCAGCAACTTTTTATCGCAGATGCTTGAAATTTTAACACACTATTTGTTTAGGCATGCCATATTGTGGGATATATTTTTGTACTGATCGGATGCCAACTTTCTGTTAAATGTCGACTTTGCTTATTTTGCATATTCACATTAGAGCAGGGGTATCACTAGTGAGCATTGTCTCACAGATATCTTGTTTTAATTGTTTTAGTGTACCAAAATCTCTTTTACTGACTTAAGTTAGATTTTGATAGGTCATGCTTTATTTTAAAAAATATAATGATAAGATATTGATGAGTGTGTTCTTTCAGTTTTTTTAATGTTTTTTCCAATTTTATAAAATATATATGTGAGAATATAGGACTTAGTATTATCAGCCTGGAAATAGGTCACACAATTTGTTTGATGTGTTTGGGCTAGACTCTTTCTCTAAGGGATAGCTTGCTAGACTATTGCTTCCTCCCTGAGTATTACATGTAATTTGTATGTTGATCCTTTACAGATTACTTGGACATTGTAAAGGATCCAATCTCCAGTGGGGACTACAAGAAAGAGGAGGACCCCAAGCTGTTCCGGTCGGAAAAGACCGGGCGCGGCCCGCTGACGGACAACTGGCTGGCCGAGTATGCCCGTGACTCAAAGATCCCAGCCAAAAATAAGTGTGTGATGACGGCGTACAAACTGTGCCGGGTCGAGTTCAAGTACTGGGGCATGCAGAACAAGATCGAGAGGTTCATACATGACATAGGTACAAGAGGTTTATACACAACATAGATATAAGAGGTTTATACATGACATAAATACGAGAGTTTCATACAAGACATATATACAAGAGTTTCATACATGACTTAGATATGAGAGGTTTATACACAACATAGATATGAAAGGTTTATACACGACATAGATATGAGAGGTTTATACTCGACATAGATATGAGAGGTTTATACACGACATAGATATGAGAGGTTTATACATGACATAGATATGAGAGGTTTATACACGACATAGATATGAGAGGTTTATACTCGACATAGATATGAGAGGTTTATACACGACATAGATTTGAGAGGTTCATACATGACATAGATATGAGAGGTTTATACAGGACATAGAAATGAGAGGTTTATACATTATATAGGTCTGTGTGGTGTGTTTGGTCGACAGGTCGCTTAAATTTTGACAGAGTTTGTCACCATTGAATTTAAATCCTTAAAAGAAAGGTACAATGTGTACATAATTAACAACTACTTAAGAAATTTGTTCAAATTTCTGTCACAATACATGTATATGTGTTAAAACAAGGCTTATAATTATTGATTTTGTTTCCATCGCTTTAAAGTAAAACATAGTTCAACAACTTGTACAGGATATGACAGAAATGGAATCGTCAAAGCATGAATCTTATTTTGATGCAAAATAAATTGAGAAGTTTTAGTTTGACTAAAGAGAATATATTTAATATTTGTAAATATAAATTAAAATGTCTGGATTTTCATGTGTTCAATCCTCCCACAGGTTTAAGGAAGACGATGCTTCGTGCTCACAGACAGGCCTGGTGCTGGCAGGATGAGTACTACGGCCTCCAACTGAGCGACATTCGACGACTCGAACGAGAAACTCAGCTGGCACTGGCCGAGAAGATGAAAATGGTGTCACAGAACGAAGAAGAGGGAGATGATAATGGAGAAGAAGCTCAAAGGACGCCCAAAATTCCAATCTCTACATCCTTTGATCAGGCAACAGCCATTAAGAAACAGACACCGGAACACGAAGCATCAGGGAAAATCACGCCCATGGGGCGGAAGATGTCATCGGAGGCCCTACACAAACGCTCGCTCAGTGGCTCAACTAAACACAGGATTGGACATGGTTAGTAACTCACTGTTTTCTGAGGTTAGAGAGAGAAAAAAAGATGATTTTGGAATGCCAACACGACATGTAAATGTATCTGGTGTATTTGTTGGCTATGTTCAGTTGTTCCATTCCAAAATTTTTCTGTAGATTCAATTCTTCACATTGGTTCTAATTTTTTGCCACTGCTTTTTTTTCATACACAGTTCTTTATATATCTTTCTAAAAATTGTCACATTTTAACTGTAAAAAGTCAGTTAAATGTAAAAACCTTGTTTTAGTAAGCAGAATTACGGTAAGTTAGTGAGAACTACATTGGTTGCCTGAATAGGGTATTCTCAACTGCAAAGATTAAAATATGTGTACATGTACAGTGAAAAAACAGAGTGTGTATGAAAAGAAGGCCATGTATGGATAATGTGAGTGTAGTGCTTGTTACCATTATTTTAGACGTAAATTCTGCAGTTCATCACTTTAATTCAAAATTCTCAAATGAATTTCCAAGGAATATATGATTAAGAGCTATCAGATTTTATCTTTGGTAGTTCTTTCACTTGCCAAACTGTTTACATGCATTTATCTCTTTTGGGGCCAGAAATGTGTGAAATCTGGAGAAATGACAAGAATTTTGACCAAGTGCATTGATTTTTTCTTTCTCAATAAAACTAATATCTCCCACAACTTAAGATACAATTACATTGAGCAGAGCTCAAGCAAACGTAAGTTAACTAGATGGCATTGATTTTCTGTAACCTTGAGAAAAATGGGAAGGGGGGGGGGTGGCCTGGTCAAAGGGAAATAAATCTGAAGTAATATACTGTCTAAACAAGCCTTGGGGCAACATGGTCAAGGGAAAATAAAGATTCTGTTCTCTAGTGGCTGGATAAAACAAGCGTGGGAGGTCAGACAGGGCAGGAAATGTCTGACAGGAAATAAATGATGGTAGGGTTCTATCTGTGGCCAGTCACTAGCTGGTCTACTAATTATTCCACTCACACTCAGGGAAGTCATGAGGGTTTAACTACACAGCATTTTGTTAAAAAGGATGTCAAATGAGGAAAAAATGATCAGTTGATGTAAAATGTAACCATGAGTGGATTCAGTTCTTTATATTACTACGGTTGAATTAGAGATCTGTGTGCCTAGGTCATGTGTACTAAGGTGGCTGGACACACTGCGGAAATATTTTAAATTAATAGTAGTATGATTCAGAGTTAAAAAAGAGATATGATTTATACAGAGGAGTACTCTTCAAAAACAAAGTGAAATAGAATTAAAGGGGGGAATAGAATTGCAATGTGTAATGATTTGAAAAAATTTATATAAATAAATAAATAGATAGATAACAGTAAGCTATGGGAGTCTTCAAGTTTTTTTTTGTCTTGATGATGTTGCATTAACATACAGAATTTATAACAAACATGAGAACAGCATCCTATTACCATAGATGTGTACTCTATAGTGTTGTTAGGTGTGGGTGTGAATAAAAACAAATATTATTTATCTCATTATTTTAAGGGTTTTATATCAGTTTATGAATTAATGTATCACATACAGGCCTTAAGGTTATCCTATCCATATCTTATCAGATTCTTTATTATTCGTCCCTAATGATATCTTTTTCCAGGATCTTTCCACGATGTTTCCACCTCCCGCATGTTTGAGAGCTTGGAACAGCTCCAAGAATCGAGCTCAGACGAGGAGGAGTTCTTTGATGCTAAAGGTGAGTTTCTTCTGTGAACATGACACTCTTCCCACCCCCATGATAACGAGGTTCATGCACTTGGCTTCTTTTTATTTAAAGTTGTCTCTATGTTAATGTTGCTCCTTTGTCCGTGTATGTATTTTGTTGCCTGTATTATTGTATTGTAAATTTATATCATTAAAATATCAGTGCTTGCATTCAGTAACCTGGAAAACTTTACTCTAAAGAAATACTTCTCCTTGTATTGTTTTGTATTTTTCCTTTGCTGGTATGCATTATTTATTATAAAGAATGCTACATGTTCTTGATAACGTTGTTTAGTTACCCTATAGCCGCCTTGAGG
The DNA here is from genome assembly GCA_020458035.1 of Magallana ariakensis. Taxonomy (NCBI): domain Eukaryota; kingdom Metazoa; phylum Mollusca; class Bivalvia; order Ostreida; family Ostreidae; genus Magallana; species Magallana ariakensis. The sequence continues at coordinate 60,916,507 of CM035814.1, read as the reverse complement.
TCCAGCTTGGGTGCATGCGTCCTTTAAGCGGCTTGTCTCTTCTTTGTTAGCTTTCTCTGTCACTCTTTCTAACAGGCCACATGACTCCGTGCGATGAGAGAACATTCTGGTCGGATGAGGGATCGCAGGGTCCGTCGAGCTCAGGTGAGTGGTCCGCTAGAGTGCACAGATTGGCTTGTAGAGGAGACTGCTTAATCTGCCAATACAACTAACAGGGTTCATAGCTATGCCAATTATAAGTCTACAATTGTAAATTAGTGGATGCCTTATCAGTAAAGAACTTGACCTTTTTTATCTTGATTTTAAACATAAACATGAATTTTCAAAACACTTGTGTATTTTAGCGATTTTGCCCTTGACTTTGTGGGGTTTTTATTTAATTTCTTTCAAAAACTGTTTTACTGTCTTAAAAAAACCAATGACTAATTTCAATTTTTGACAAAAATGAATCCTTTGACCCTCAGGTTGATGAAATGATTTTTTTTTGGGAGGAGGGTTCTTTTTGTTATTTTTTGGTTTGTTTGTTTGTTGTTGTTTTTTTGGTGCAGGTGCTTTTCGATGATAATTATTTTTTCATTCTCTTTTTATTGAACACAAATCTAAAATTCAATAATAGTTTTTTTTCAAAAAAGAAAAATGCCAAGAATGCACCTTTAAATTTTAAAATCAAGATGCGTGGTGTGGAATCTGATTTGATTGTTGATGTGACCCGTGTATTTCTCCATTTTATTTTAGGCATTGGAAGTAGAGGTTTGTGTTTTATAATGTTTGTGAATCTCTCTAGAATTTCCAATTAATCTGTATCATTAACAATAACCTTGCAATGCATTAACTCCCCCTCAATGAATGACAATAGCCAATAACTAGCTGTTTAATTCTCTTCCCTGATTGGCTGACAGTTGATCCAGCGTTGTGATTGGCTGACAGCTGATCCAGCATTACTGATGATGCCATGTTACATTCAAGCAAATGGTTGTACAATGAACCTTTCATTTATTATTAAGTCTACCCTAATGTGAAATGAAGGAAAACCAAATGCACAAAATATGTTTTTCATTTGTTAGCATCATCCATGTCACTGAAAGTAATTGTAAACTGAAAGCTTTTTCATGCACGTGGCAGACATTAATCTCTTAATTAGAACAATTGTTGACTTGATATCAGTTGACACCGTTATTAACTTCTGGTAAGTCACTTCAGCCTAAGGTCTCGGGAAATAGGTTTGTATTTATCAACGATTGTTAAATCAAGATATATCAACCTCACCAGAGGTCCTTTATTCGGTTTTATGGAAACCGGGAAGGGGGGGGTACACACACAGTACATATTATAGCTGAAATTCCTTTAAACTCTTTACCCAAGATTAAATAAAGATGAATTTACATAACTATGTATTAAGTTTGTATCTCTCTAGGTTTTACAGGATAGTAGACAATATTTTGTATAGCTGATTTTTCTATAGAGTGCTTTTGCATTAAAACTGCAAAAACTTAAATTGGCAAAATTTTGTTTCATCATTACTTGAAAATTTAGTCCTCATTTGAGAGTTAATAAAATTGCAAAAAAGTATATTTGGAATTATAAAACAGAAATTTAAATCCACAAGAAAAAACAGTTATACCTATGTATGATAAAGTTCAAATAAATTTCTATATTACCCGGTAGTTTGAATTTTTATAAAAATTTGAGAAATTTAGAATGTGAAATTTTCCTTTACTTTTTGCAAGTAGTGTGATTGTGTATTTGATTTGTAGGTTAAATTTACTGGATGGGTTTTTTTAATTGAGCATCACAAATTGGTAATTGGATTGTCATGATTGATTGATTGATTTTGTTTTTGAGAAAAAGGAAATTGATATCACTGTCTTGGTCAGATATTGTCGATTGAAAGTTGATCTGTGTTGTGCTTCATACCTTGCACATGTATTGCATCGCGTGGGTAAATATATAACTTGAGGCGCTAAAATACTAGTATCAATAATATCTGATCTATACAAATGATTTCACTATCTGCTTCTTGCATTGGTTCAATAGATTTAATGTTTTTTGTACTTGATCCTCTCAAACTGATCAAGTCTTTGAGATTATATCCGATCAATCTAATCATGGCTTGGTTTTTACAGATGAGGAGGAGAGAGCTGACCCTCGGGCCGAGGGGGTGATCAGTGGGGACGAGTACGCAGACGCCCAGTCAGTGACCTCAGAGGATCACATAGGTCAGTCAGGGGAGATCACTGCTGTCAATGCCCTTCTCAATACTACAACATTGGGAGAGGGGCTTATAAGATTCTAAAAAATTTCTTGTTTTTTTTTTATGATTTCCTGGAATAAGGAACATGGTTAACAACACCAACATCACTATACATCACTATACATCACTTTACAACACTATACATCACTATACATCACAATACATCACTATACAACACAATACACCACAATACATCACTATACATCACTTTACATCACTATACAACACTATAAATCACTATACATCACTATTCAACACTATACACCACAATACATCACTATACATCACTATACAACACTAACATCACTATACATCACAATACATCACTATACATCACTAAACATCACTATACATCATTATACATAATCAATTATAGAGATGAATAATGAACATAAAAATCAATATGAAATATTGTAATAATGAATTTATAAGGTTACCTGTTTGCTTAATGGAGTTTTGATATTATTTTTGTCTGTTGAGAAAACAGTGATTATTGCAATTCATAGCTAATATCTGATGGAGGATATGTATTTGAAGATTTTATCATACAATGATAATAAATGAACTCATATTTTGTGCATTTAAAAGTCAATAAAAACGAACTGAGAAAGTAAATCTGTACTTTTATGATAGACACATCTTTTGGGAAGAAGGTGGAACAAATCCGACAACATCTGAACACAGAGCAGAGTAAGGATCCCTCCCCCCCACCCTCCGCCGGATGTAAGACCAACATACTGTTCCTGGTTCTACATGGAGGTAAACTTCTACTTCTGAGATGCCCCCTTTGTTATTTGGCACTAGACACATAAGTCTGATACAATGCCTTGTAAGTTAAGGAATAAAATTAGGTCCTGATTTGCTTCGATTTCTTTAGGAAACTTGCTTGACATGCACATCGACCATGTTCAAGCTTCCAAGAGAAGTGACTTCAGCACGGTTAAGATGACGTTTGAGCAAGTAATGAGGACCCACTACCCCGGGGCACTAAATCACATTGCCTTCAGACTCGTGTCCTGTCCCCAGATCTGTACAGAGACTGTCAACCTCCTGGCCAGGTAAGGCATTTGATGAAGTCAAGGTAGTAAACCTGGAGAAGTTACATAATTACATTCAGCATGGAATATGCTGGCTTATATTATTTATTGGGTTTGTTACTGACTGTCTATTGAAATATTTGAGTTGATAAAGTTATTTGACAGCAAGGCAAAGCCGAGCATTCTATGGACTTTAACAACCCAACATATTTCTGTAGACAGTAATGTTGAGGACCAACAACGATTATGTCAGCATAACCTCACACCTGTATGTTTACCAGTAAAATGTGAACTTGGTTATGAATTGTTATGATGCTTTGAGATATATTGTTATAAAGTGAAGTTCATGATTTTAAATATATACAGGTAACTCTCGATAACTCGAAGTCCATGGGACCGAGGAAAAACTTCGAGGTAATATCAAGAGTTCGAGTTTTCAAGAGTTCGAAGTTTTCCGGGTTGACCGACAGGTTTTAAAATTAGTCATACTGGATGTTATGATTAAGCCATTTATTAAGTGCTTACCTTTAGGCATGTGCTTAAACAGTGTTTTCTTTTCAGTTAAATATACAGACCTGGATGTTTTAAAAACTAAGTAGAAACAAATATTGAATAAATTCATGATACACTGTAATTATTTATTTTATGCATCATATTGTGATCAGATTGCTCAGTACTACTGGACTGCGAGACGACATGTCGTAAATTAGATAATTGAATATCACCCATTGTTCCCACTTTATGGGTCCTTCACCAGCTGTAAGAACTTGTTCAGCAATAATCATTATAATGACAATGATGCTGATAAGCATAAATTCTACAGTTTTATAATTCTAAAATTTTTACCATGGCTCAAAATTATCATTCCGTCTCAATTAATTTATCATTTTCACTGCGCCTTCAAATTATTGTCAAACGGTCGGTGTTAATTAGGTACTGGTATGGTTAATCATCAAACAATTATCATCAGGCAGGACAAGTGTCGCCTGTATAAACAACCCGTGACACGGGTCCCGCGTCTAACGCCTGGAGCCATTTAGGCCAAAAAAAATTAATTATTAGTTTCTCAGGCCAAAATTTTGAAATGTTGATGAGGCAGGCAGGTTTTTTTTTTTTTTTTTTATTATTTTTTTTTTTTTAGAGACACAATTTACAATGACCGTAACCCATCTTGTATGATTTATTTGTGTACTCATCAGCAGATATTTATCAAGCTGATACATGGGAAAGTTTAAATATTTGCTTTTGTTCTTTTAAATTTAAACTGTTTCTGTTTCATTTTCAAAGGATGAGTTTTTGCAGATGAACAAACATGGGCAAGTGGTTTATGCCCCTGCTTCCTTTTGCAGCCAATCTTCCCTGTCTACAGAAATAACACAATTCTGAACTGAAATAGGGGACTTCTTATGGCAATTCACTAGTTGAATTTGCCATATAAAAATTATTTATTTGGGGTGTTTTCTTATTGATCTTCAGTGCCTGGGGAACATGACAGAAATCAAGGGAAAGTAAATTAGTCATCATAAAATTCTCAAACAATACAATTGTCCTTTATTCCTGCTACCAGGCAATATTACAGAGGCCTCAATTTCTGAAGATAACAGATACATTTCAGTGGTAGTCTTAAGAGGGACCAACCTACATGTAGCTTGGGTAAACTTTTAGGGAGACTTCACTTCTCCCTTACAGAAAAATTGGGAGAAATTAGAAAAATCAGGTAGACTTCCATTCTTTGACATTGGCATGATGCTAATAATAATACATGTACACAGATTCAACCCTAATTCAAATTGGATTAGAAGCAAGTCAATTAAAAATAAAACAACTCCTAAAAATTTTAATAACTTATCCAATTTGTTAAATTTAAATTATTAGGTGTATTCATACATTTTATAGATGAAATATTTTGTAATTGTGTTAGCTAAATGACAAATAAAATCAGTCTATGTACTTTTGTGTATTTTGGAGGTATTTATAGTCCAACCCCTTGACCCAATTACAACCGTCATGTAGTGGATCTGTTTAATTTTAAAGATAATTGTAGACAAACGGTTTTATGATTATTTTAGCATTAATTTGGCAGAGTGATTAACTAATTACAAGTTACCAACTAATTGCAATATCAGAACTAAAGTTATAAATATCGGTTGTAATTTTCAGTGCACAGTATCATGAGTAGGCCTATGTGGTTGCATCAACCTCTAAAGATAAGATAGTCGCTAGTTATTAATCACAACAGGGGTTAACTTAGGCTATGAAAATGTCTTTTGGATTAAATAATTATCATTTTATTGCATTTGGGGTTAATTTTCACGATCGTTAACTCAGAATACGGGGTGACTTCAACCTCTCTTTCTGAGGAAATTCTGGCGAAGTTACCGACCACAAAGCGAGTACTTATATTTATATATACTTGTATTTAGCTCAAGTCGCCCCCCTAGGTTGGTCACTGGGTAGATGTGTCATATATAATCACGTTTTCACTTTCAGAGAAAAGCATTTATTCTGAGCGTTTGTTTACATTGATTCTATAATACTTTATAGAGAAAACCAATAATGATAAGATATGAAAATTCCGGAAAAATAACGATAAAAAAGTTTGATGTGGCGATGATTTTGCTGATGCGGCGGTGCCTGAGAAACAAATCAATAATTTTTTTTGGCCTTAAATGACCAAGTAGGTGTTAATTAGGTAATGTTTGGATATACACAGCCACTTCGAGGTATCGAGAATAAAAAACTATAGATTATAAATAACGGGACTGCAGTTTGACTTCGAGGGATCAAGGGTTTCGAGAGATCAAGAGTTTGAGAAATCAAGAGTAAATTTGCTTAGTTATGTAGGGAAAAAAATCGGGACCCTAGACTCACTTCGAGTGATCAAGAGCTTCGAGCGATCGAAGTTCGAGCCATCGAGAGTTACCTGTAATATGATTTAAAATGATTCTTTTGTCAAAAAGCAATTTGAAATCTTTAGTAAAAATGTTTTCTATCTTAAATGAGGTCTTCTCGTGTTAGAAAAATTAACTTTTAAGCATTGCTAAAATATTTTCTTTAATTTACAAGATCTTTTTAACCAAAAAGATGTCATGATTTTCATATGGTACTGTTTGACTTCTATGAAGTATGTGTATCAAACCACACATACATGTATAAACCTTATGAACATCTCTTAATCAAGGAAGAAAATGCTAGATGTCAATCTTTAGCTCTATTTAGTAAAAGTCAAGAGCAAGTTTGACAAGGAGTGTATCAAGATAAGATGTAAATCTTTGGATCAAGGAAATGTGACAATTAAAAATTAAATAAAAAGTGTCCACAGAAAAGATAAAATGTTAATAATATCATAAGGAGGTGAAGTACTGAAGTGTAAATGAAAGAATTTAAATTAAATAAACAATTTACCTGTATTTTACCCAGCATAATAATTTTTCAGGAATATCCACACTTTTCTTTGTTCAATGAATGCGCATATATTTCACTTACATTTATGTGAAGTTTTTTTTTTTTAAATTGGTATGAAAATATTCATCATGACATCTTTTTCAAAAAGTATACCTTCACATTCAAAAACAAAGATATGCATTAGAAATAGGTGTCTAGGTACTGGTGTACTGTGTATAACACTGTACATTGTATGATGGTTTCCCTCAGGGGGTCACTTGTTTACTCTACACTTTCATTTACAGCCTGAGTCCCTATGAACTGGACCCCCAGACACCAAAGTTCCAGGAAGCATCTCTCTGGACCCAGGACTTTGTTCCCCTGGGAGCCATTGCATTGTTTGCTTCCTCGAACCCTGAGTATCATGAGTGTGTTAACAAGATGGTGGCCAAAGCTAACCTGGTGTATCAGGACTTCTTGACCTCGGGAGAGGGCAAGGGCTTTACTGGACAGGTATAGTCTGATTTATTTAGTGCCTGCCCTGTTCATACTTTTGACCTCTGCAGAGGTCAAGGGCTTTACTGGACAGGTATACTCTGATTTATTTAGTGCCTGCCCTGTTCATACTTCTGACCTCAGGAGAGGGCAAGGGCTTTACTGGACAGATATAGTCAGATTTATTAAGTGCGTGCCCTGTTCATACTTCTGACCTCAGGAGAGGTCAAGGGCTTTACTGGACAGGTAATGTCTGATTTATTTAGTGCCTACCCTATTCAAACTTCTGACCTTAGGAGAGGGCAAGGGCTTTACTGGTCAGGTATAGTCTGATTTACCTAGTGCCTGCCCTTTTCAAACTTATGACCTTGGGAGAAGTCAAGGGCTTTACTGGACAGGTATAGTCTGATTTACTTGTACTTAGTGTCTGCCCAGTTCACGCTTCATAGCTTTAAGAAATAAGATTACATATTACAAAGACAACACACAACTCACTTGATAAAAATCATGTTCCACCATATACACTGTATCATGAGAGATTCTTTTTAACCCATGTGTATATGTATTATCTTCTTTTATTGATTAATCCCTTTTATATTCAAAGAATCCTAATTGTTATTTTAACAGTTATGTATAAATATCAATTTTAAAGTCATCACAGTTCAATGACTGTACAAATTCATATGTAATCAGAAGGCTGTAGAAGATGTAGCCTAATGCAGTAAGGTTTACTTTTACAATCATTACATGAAGCAAGAAAGACTCTGTGTACCTGTGTTATAGGTGTGTCTGTTAGCAGACTCCACGGCATCCATCATGGCATACGACGCCCTGACATCAGCCAGCCTTCACTGTGGCCGTGGAATGAGTACCTACGACAGCAACAGTAGTCTGAACATGGAGGGCAACCCGCGGAGCTGGGCTGCCAAGACCTCCGAGTCGAGTCCAGTCATGAGTCTGAGTGATCCGGATCTCTCCAAGTGTTGTAATATCAGAGACTGTGCATGTAACACCGCAGACAAACAGTTTAGTAAAAGTGATGTCGCTTCAGCGACGGACAACAAACTCAGACGTCAGAACTCAGGTCAGAGACATTCTGCGACAGCGTATCTGAATGTCAATGAGCCCCCCGAACACATCAGACGCACCAGCACTGGCAGTAACTATGACGGGCCGTGTATAAAGCTGGACTTTGAGGTGTCAGAGTTCTTTATGCTGGGGGCTCCTCTAGGGCTGGTGTTGGCCTACAGGAGAATGACATCAGGGGATGATTCCCCGCCCCAGAGTCCCATGTGCAATCAAGTGTACAATCTGTTCCACTCTAGTGACCCCGCAGCGGTCCGGCTAGAGCCTCTCGTCCACGATTCTTTCAAACATATCCCACCTGTCAAAATCTCTAGGTACAACAAGTTTCCTCTCGGAGATGGAGAACCCATCCATGTAGGTAAGTAAAGATAGGACCAAGCAAGTATGGTGTTCTTGATTAGTGTTCAGTATGACAGAGAAGAAAACCTCTGTAAAACACTCTGAGTCTGTCAACATTGAATGTAATATGATCAGGAATTGGCTTGTAGTACATTAGTTGTACTTAGTCTAATGGATATTATTTATCACTGTATTGTTTTGTCTACAGTTGAGACGGTACAGAGTAACCTGAGTCTGTTCACAAACCGGCGCTACTCCTCCGGTCCCTTCCTCCAGAGGCAGGGGAGCATCACCAGTAACATCTCCCAGATGTCTGGTCTAGGAGAGTCCACCGTGTCCTTTATCACTAGCGGTCAGTATCCTCCCCTCACTGACCAGTGGGTCAGGGATCTCATGACCTTCACATAACCCTGACATTGGCCATTTTGTAAAATATCTCATTGGTTGTTATAGATGATCTTACATGTTTTTTCCATTGTAAAATATGAATACTTAAAGTGAAATAATTGAACATGTGCCTCACATTAAAACATTACACATCTTTTAACAAACCTGAAATTATTTCTGATCTTAAATGTAAGTTATATTGTTCATATGCACTCTGTAGTTTGGATGTGACTAAGCAATGTTGTCTAGTTTAGATAGATGTTACTGATGCCCTGTTACTGACTTTGCGGTGATGCTTTAACAGTGACCAGCAGGTGGTGGGGTAACAAGCGGGTGGACTACGTCCTGTACTGTCCCGAGGTTCTCCACTCCTTCCCGGTCTCTGCTCTCCCTCACCTGTTCCACGCCAGCTTCTGGGAGTCCTGTGATGTCACTTCCTTTATCCTTCGACAGGTGAGAACTGATTGGTTCCTGTTTATTGGGTTATGTCGGCAGACCTACTATTTTCTGTTTTCAAATAGCCTAATTTGAATTTTTCCATAGAGTTAGAATGGTGCAAAAATTACCCTGTATACAGTAATATCTTTCCCCTTGCTAATTTGTAAGAAAATCATTGGCTAACAGCAGTCACATGAAGACCATGTACATTTATATTTCATACACAGTCAGTACGAAACATACATCTCCTTGAGCATTATTAAGTCATTCTTAGAGTATTATGACTTCAGTTTTCGTACACAAATTGAAACTTGTAACGTTTATAATTTTTCATTGTTACGTTCACTATTTGCCATTTATACAAAGGCAGTCATTAATATATAATCGGTACATGGTTTATAGTTGACCTAATATGGTTTAAACGTGGTCAGTAAATTCCATATGGAGTGAGAGCGAAGCTGCACTCTCACCCCATATGGAATTTACTGACCACGAATAAACCACATTAGGTCAACTACTATTACTTATTAGGTTTGTTTATATTGACTGACTACAGAAATATATTGGGTTGATCAATCTCATAGATGGCGAGGTGAATCCGAGCAATCTATGAGATTGATCAACCCAATATATTTCTGTAGTCAGTCAGAAACAAACCTAGTAAGTGTTTTGTTTTCCCAAGTACTACCAAGTGACATATTTATTCACAAATAGCGATGATCTATGCAAAGCCATGTACACTAACATCTCGTCCAATTTAACTCATTTAAACTCTTCAAAATATCAAACTCTCCTTTCAAATACTCTTTAAAAATCTTCGCTTCACCCATCTTACTACGTTTTGTTGCTATTCAATTTTAAACATATTCTCCCTTTCCTCTGCAGAGATTTGAGCAAATTTTGATGCTGCCATTTTAATGTGATGTCAATATTCAAAGGGCAACTACTCTAATTTAAAAAAAAATTCAAAGAGCAACTACTTCAAATATTTTAAGAACTTGTGGCATGCAGTTTCTGTATTAAAAATATGAAATGTCGAAATGAGTAGGTGAAGCATCAGCCAATGACGGCCATATTGCCTAATATTAATTCTCATCGAACTTACATGTACATAAAGATATATGAGGCAATTACGTGCTTTGTTTAAACCAATGAAAGTGTGACATTTCAGTCCAAGGGAAAACAAAAACAAGTATTTTACATAATTGGAGTAGAATATCAAGCTTTTATATTTATCATTGTTATTTATTGATGTCTGCGAAAACTTTAAAGTAAGAAAAATCATTGTTTGAAGTGTTTGTGATTTTAAAGTTCCTGTCAGTCCTTGTCTTGTCCATTTTATTACCTGTAAGTTACATTTTATAACCTGTAAGTTACATTTTATTACCTGTAAGTTACATTGTACTACCTGTAAGTTACATTGTACTACCTGTAAGTTACATTGTACTACCTGTAAGTTACATTGTTCTTCCTGTAAGTTACATTGTATTATCTGTAAGTTACATTGTATTACCTGTAAGTTACATCATATTACCTGTAAGACATTACTTGTAATTGTTACAGGTACTGAGGTATGATGTGTCTCTGTTTGAATCAGCTGGTGATGTGGATCTACAGTCCAGTCTCAGTGGGAAGGCCATCAGAGAGAAATGGTTAAAACGCAGAACAACAATTAAAGTCAAGGTAAATAAACCCTATAACCCCCAGAGGAATAGTTTTATCATCATGTATTTGTGGAATATACCTTTATTTTAGAAATTTTTAAAAAACTTAATACTTGTACATGTTATTGACAATATTATAGTTTCATTTATTGTATGTAATGTAATGAGAGAGTAAATGCATCTATGAATATACATGTGTGATTTATAAAATTAGAATTTTTCCATATGAAAATAACTTGTTTAATATATAAGCATACAGTCATAGAGCTTCTTATCAACTCTTGGATAACTATTAACTACTGTAGGTGAAATAATTATGTTTAAAGTTAATAGTGATGTCACAATGATAAGATAATAAAAAAATCTATGTACTTTTCAGAACTTGCAGCCAAATCACCGTGGAAATGATGTGATGGTGTTAGAGGACAAACCCCAGGTTATCACAGCCAGGTTCATGTACGGCTCTTACGACGTGACTTCACTGTCAGGGGAGAAGGTAAGTTTCATTTCATTAGTCAAAGGATGGGGTAACATCAGTATGAGTACACAGATTGGGGTAAAATTGATCCCTATATAGAAATAAAAACAGCAGAATAAGCCCAATCTTGTATTTAGTTTTTGAAAAGGTACGCCTTTAAGGCTAGTAGCATTCTGACAATTATGATGGCAATATAATGACCCCTGATCTGTGAACTAGTTCAGTGCTCTCCATGGTAGGTGGATGTCCATGTGATGGACCAGCTGACCGGGGAGTGGCAGTACATGGGGACAGAGGTCACGGACAAGAACGGCAAGCTCCAGTTCACCATTCCAACCGAAAAGAGCCTCCCCCAGGGAATGCACCCGGTCAAAGTGGTAGTCAGGTATCGGTTTGGTCGCTAGATATTTAATTTACTTGTCATGTACCTGTAACTTTGATGATTTGGCATTATTACAGGTGATCATAGCTCAGCCGACTTTTACCTGTGTGTATACATAACTCTTATGTTTGTTATTATTAGGGGTGATCACAGCTCAGCGGACTTTTACCTGTGTGTTCTTCCCCCAAAGACAGAAATTGTGGTATTCAGCATCGATGGCTCCTTCACAGCCAGCATGTCTATATCCGGGAAGGATCCTAAGGTCAGGCCAGGGGCAGTGGACGTGGTCAGGTCAGTGTGCTGGGGGCTAAAATGGTCAGGTGTCCACATCTATGTAAACTCTTTGTGCACTTAAAATTTGAGATTTATAGCAAGATATATCAGAGGATCCAGTGGGGAGACTGAGAGACTTTTCAGTTAATTTTTGATTTTGTACCTTATCTAGAATCTACAGTATATTAAAGCTTTTTCTTGCTTACATATCAAAATGTTATGTGTAAGAATATGAAGAAAACTACCTGGAAAAGAATCGAATACAGTCAGTACAGTTCTGATGTCCTCAAGAGATATGTTTTTTGAATACCGATATTTTTCCTAACATAATGAAATACTGGTTAAAAAATTGTTTTCATACTGATTTTGTGATTTGAATCCATCCAGCGTTTGGGGCATTGATTGTGCCCCATTTGTAAATTCTTTCATCATTAGCCACAGCAGCAGTAGGTGTAGGATGAGTGTTGACCATTTTGTATTACAGGCACTGGCAGGAGCATGGTTACCTGATCGTGTATGTGACCGCCCGCCCAGACATGCAGCACAAGAGAGTGGTTTCATGGCTGGCCAAACACAACTTCCCCCATGGAATGGTGGCATTCATGGATGGTCTGTCCAAGGAACCACTGAAGCAGAAACTGTCCTATCTAAAGACTCTCCAGTCAGACGTAAGTGTGTCATCTAAAACAGGTCATGTGTGAAATCGATTGTATCAAGGTCAGATCTAATCAAGGTCACTCCAAGGTTATGTCAGAAAATAAAAGTTCATGTATGTACAGATTTTCATTATTTACTTTGAGATTATGATGTTAACTAAGCATATATTCAGTATGTCTCTATGTATTCTTGTTATAGGCTAAAATACTGTATAAGGCAGGATATGGATCCAGTAAAGATATCTATGTGTACAAAGAACTAGGCCTCAGCCCACAGCAGATCTATATAGTGGGGAAGTCTTCCAAGAAACAGATGACCCAAGCCCAGGTACATACTTGTGTGGTCTATAAAGACTACGTCTAGCTGACCAGAGTGTGGATTCAGTGTTATATCAGAGTTTAGATATGTGTTCTTTTAGAAAAATCTTCTTTCGAGTTACCTTTGAGATTGAGAGTAAGTTTTGGGATGTTAACTGGTACTGTTGAGAATGATTGTAAGTTTGGTGAAGTTAATGACCTCTGTGATGTTTCAGGTGCTGAGCGAGGGATACGCGGCCCACCTGAGTGACCTCCGTGCCCCAGGGACAACTAGACAGGCCGTGGGAAACGCCCGCCTCTTCATCCAGAAGGGCTCCTTCGCCAAGACATTCCAGTCTGAAGGAAAGAAGGCACTGAAGAGGGTTCCTTCCAATCCTGCCCCCACAGAAAATTTTGTAAACAAACATGATGGACACTTACACACAACTATATCAGTTGGGCCGGAGGGAAACACTATAATACAGCAAGGGGGTGCCAGTACTGTCAGAACTAGGGGAACATCTCCAAAGCCAAAACTTGTACTCAAAGATGTTCCTAGATAGTGAACATTGTGTGTTTAGTTTAAAAATTTCAGTGTTTTTTATGCTTCCAATATATTTATAGAGTATATTTTCTACTGTAATGTAAGTTAGTTTAGTGAATGTTGATTTTAACAGGAATGGAGGAAAATAGGCTAGATTTATCTCATAAGTTAAAAAAAATTTTTTACTGTGTTTTTGGTTAGCAAAAGAATTTATTTTATAGTCTAGAATAGTGAACAAAAAGCAAGGTGCTTAGAGAGACGTCCATTGATTCGATGTTTATGTAGATCTGAGAGTTCTTTCTCAATTAAGTATTATTGATCTTTTATTTTTAGACAAGTGTTTATACAGTCATGTATTTTAATTTTTTATATTGTTTCTTTCTCTTTTACAAACATACAAAATATACAAATTACAGCAAGTTTATTGACTTCTGGTAGAAGTCTAAATGAGAGACCTTTTATGTTTTTATTCAGAAATGCCATTAGGCAGAACTTTTCAGCTGAATTATGACACAAGTTACAACATCAAATGATATTGACACAAGTAGAAGAATTTCTTTCATTACATGTATAAATATTCTTCTTTGTATAAGACAATCCATGGCTCTGGGCAGACAATTTCAATGTATTTGCAGCCAAATATTTCTGTTATGTTTGACAATAAACTAGTATTTACTGCCAACAGTTTTGTTTCTTGGCAGACACTTTATCTATATTTCCTCAAGGTTTGTTATTCTTGATGGATATTTTACAGGTATTTTACTGCCAGTGTATTCAACTCTGTCTCAAAGATCTGCTCAGTATAACAGTGTAATGTATCTAGGTAACCAAATACACAGTGTAATGTATCTAGGTAACCAAATACACAGTGTAATGTATCTAGGTAACCAAATACACAGCGTAATGTATCTAGGTAACCAAATACACAGCGTAATGTATCTAGGTAACCAAATACACAGCGTAATGTATCTAGGTAACCAAATACACAGCATAATTTATCTAGGTAACCAAATACACAGTGCAATGTATCTAGGTAACCAAATACACAGCGTAATGTATCTAGGTAACCAAATACACAGCATAATTTATCTAGGTAACCAAATACACAGTGCAATGTATCTAGGTAACCAAATACACAGTGCAATGTATCTAGGTAACCAAATACACAGCATAATGTATCTAGGTAACCAAATACACATCCTTTACGTTAATCAAGTAGATGGATATCATGCTATTATTTTATTTTGCAGTATTTCATGTTTGGTACATCTTTAAAATTACTGACATATCAGTTCAGACGCATTTTCTGAATTTCAAGTTATTTTTTTGTGAAATTAATATATCACAAAGCTTGAAATTAAATGTATTCATTTTTCCTTCTTGTAATTTTTTATTGTTAATGCCTCTTTGATAGGCATTAAATCATTGATGACTCAAAAAAATTGGATAATCTTAAGGTATCCGATCCATTATAGCCCCAGATTCAATGAATCTGGATGCATAACAGATATGTATGGGCTTAATACTTAGTATACTTGGACATAATTTTCATGTTTAAGTGTCAATATGTAAGAGCAGAATGTGGCCTAATAAATGACCTTTTCCTTTTCTTGAAGAGTTGCTCCCCTTTGCTTTTAATTCATAAAAATTAATTCTAAAAAAATGTATATGGTATAAAATTTATTTTCAATAGTTTTTGCATTCTTAATGATGAAATGCATCTTTCCAACGAAGCATTTATTGATATTCTTATTATTTAATTTTTTATTTTAAAAAATGTGCTTGTCCCCATAGACATTAATGCAATCTTCATTAATTAATTACTGCTTAATAATATTTTTGAAAATTTCTCTCGGTAAATCCTTTTCTACTCTAAAATGCTTTAAATTAATATCAGAGTATTTAAGACATGATGGATATTCAAGGTTAGAAAAATTAGGTCCTAATATGGATCGGATACCTTAAGTTACAGCAAATAAATGTATGTTGTAATTCAGATTGTAATCATGTAAGTAAACATAATGCTTACATATGGACTGATTTCAGTTTTATCTGATACTTTTAATATCCATGATATATGTATTTTATCTCTAATGTATTTTTATTAAGTAAGTCATTTGTTCAGATGTTCTTCTCAAAATCCAAAACATTTTATGTTTAGATTTTTTTCTTGTTTTTATCTAGTTGTTATACCAAATGTTGTTGTACCATTTTCATGTTTGGTAAATAAACAAATCTATTTAGACTACACATCTTTGTAATTTATGTTTTGGCTCCAAAAATCAAAATTTGACTCTGTTTCATATGGATAATCCCCCTTTTTTTTATCAAAATTAACAGGAGAATGGCGGAGGATTCTACATGGAATATATATCAGATGGGCTAACAGTTTACAGTATTATTTATATATAATTTATATGTAAATAAACGTTAGGCAGATAACATCATAAGGAATTAACATATTAAATTATAAAGTTTCTGAATAGATTTGAAATTATCTTAACTAAACAACTGTATAAATTTGAAAAAGGAAGGATTCTTATAGTACATGTAATAAGGTTTTATGTATTTTTCTCGAATATTCGAAAAAGCAGGGCTAACCTTTGTCTTCTATCTCTTGAGAATTACGCAAAGTACATTTACGGTCACTTCTAGGTATGTTTTTCAACGTTTAAGGAATGTGCTGATATTCTATATTTACATAACAGAGACTTTTCTTTATGTGACAACCGTTTCAAAAGATATTTCTGTAAACAAAAATGTGAAGCTATTTCCTTGTACACTATACATTTTGAAGAATTTTCAAAAACACTATAACAATTCTGTATGAACGCGTCCCTAAGGCGCTGTTCAACTAGTAGAACAAATTGTTTAACATGAGTAACTTCTTGTTCCCAAAAAATTCCAAGTCCTAAACAAGTAAGTTCATTTCTTAATAGGCTTACCCAATTTTTTACATTTTTCCTGTTGTTTTTCATATTCATATAGCAATACCTTATAAAAGCTTTGTAGTATACAATTATTTTTTGTCAGCAAGCTACACCAGTATTTCAGAATACTAAGTTTTGTTTGTACATACATAGGGTATCTACCAAACTCAAAGTAAACCATAACATTATTGGTAGATTTTCGAAGCGACATACCGGTAATTCTTTAAAAAAAATCAATATGTATTTTTCACCTTATGGGGCTTTATGGAAAACCCAAGTTTCACACCCATATTTCAGAACAGAACTAATATATGTATCAAATAAAGAGAGCGTAGTCTTAACATTTAGACTATTTTCTTTAACCTTTTTCCACAGTAAGAACAAACATTTTTTCGCTTGTGTTGCAATTGAGTTTTGAGTACAGTCAAATTTGCCATTATACTTGAAATTAACAGTTTAACACCAAGATAAGTTAATACGTCAACAATTTCGAGCTCTGTGTTATCATAAAAACATTTTTCAGAGATATTAAGTTTACCACCATTTCGAAAGACAACCATTTTCGATTTGCTAACATTTACCTCTAGCTTCCATCTATCTGCATACGCTTTTAGTGTATCTAACATTTTTTGAAGCCCTTCTACTCTTTATGAAAATATCTCAGTATCGTCAGCATACAAAAGTAAAAATAGGTTCAAATCTTGGAAGCTCAAGGCTTTGACAGCAGTTTAAAAGTAATTCATTTTTAGATCATTAATAAATAATGAAAACAACATGGGTAAGAGTGTGTCACCTTGTAAAAGACCTGGTTGTAAAGAAAAATATTCGGAAAATTGACCATTAACTTTCACACAGCTTTTTATGTCACTTTACATAGATCTAATAATATAAAACAAAAATGTAAAACAATTTTCCATTAATACCAGCTTTAACCAATTTATGCCACAGTTTATTGTGCTGAATGCTGTCGAACGCCTTTTTAAAGTCAACAAAAAAAAAATATAAAAATATAAAGGTTTCTTATCATTAAAAGTTTTGCTTATTAATGAGTGTAAAACAAAAATAGATTTTGCTGATAAATATAGATTCACGTCTGTAAACTATAATTATAGTTTAGAGTTGTTAATCATAGTTTCATAATCGTGAAACTATATTTATCAGATAAACTATATTTTGCAATCGCAAATGGTTGTTTTCAGTGTTAATTATAGTTTTACACTTCTGAAACAGTTTATCGCGTTAACTATGGTTTACAGATGTAAAATATAGATTATCGTCGTTAACTATAAACTAAACTATAGTTTACAACCGTTAAACCTAGTTTATCGACTGTGAAACTATGATTAGCTCATTTTTGTGAATTTGGCGTGCCATAATGTAACATCCATAGATACATTGTGATGCTAATGCCGACACTCAACCGAAGTCCATATATTCTTCAACATGAAATCAAATAGACTACTAATACTACAAATACGAGTAACTAATATTAATTCACATTTTCTATTTTCATGATGTATTCACAAACTTTTTGCGAATTTGGAAATAACATAAACTCAGTCAAATTATCCAGTACGCGGACAGTGACATAGGCGCTCGTTTCTGTAATAAAAGTTCACCCTTCAGAATAATAATAACACAACTTGTGAAAGAGACACACGTGACCAAAACTGAATTGATTTTGCCCATGACGAATGATGATGCACAAATACAATACTAACTGTTATTAATTATAATTTGTAACACGTTATCTACGGGGAAGAATCAAGCCCGAAATTCACGTAGAGAAGTGAAAACATACCTACCCCCCCCCCCCCGGTGTCCTGTCGTAAAATGGTCCCGTAAAATGGTCCGGGCGGACCTTATATTATACGACACCGGAGGCGAGTTCAACAGAGCGAGTGCTCGCGAGCGCTCGCCAAAATTTCCTATACCCGCATTACAAATTTTCGCGAGCACTCGCTCTGTTGAACACGCCTCTAGCATTATCATTCATAGGACCCCCCACCTTCCGGGGAAAAAAATCTGAATCCGCTGTTGGTTGACTTTGAGGACGAACAGCTAGTTTTTATTACCATGATTACCGGTACCATCTCTTGGAATTCTCCGGTCACTTTTTTTTTTACTTTAATACCAGACAAATTAAAAAATAATTATGATTTTTGTGGTGAAAAGGGCAGGAGCGCACTCCAGAAAAAAAATATTGGATCCGCGGTTGTTGCATACCACTATTTTTTTTTATGATTGAAATTTAAAATGATTTAAACAGCAAGAGAATACAAATTACAAAAATAAAATATTTATAGCTCCATGAAAAACTATTGATTTGTGTAAATGTCACGCAGGGTGTTCTAATTAATTTATGACTGCAATTTGTATTCCGTTGCATAAAGTCGAGCACGGACTGTACAACGTTCAACGAGCCCGATGCTCAAAGTCTCGTTCAGGTAAGTACTCAAGTAGTGAAAAGAAATCTTCTCTCTCAAAGTATTTGTGTTTTATTGTTAAAAAAAAATAAGGTTTAACTTACAGTGTGGTACTAAGGAATATGTGCGTGTAACATGACATTTTTTAATTGGTGGACTGGTCAGTCAGTCACTATATAATCTGTATATATATAATCTTTTCTTCATATTTCATAGATGCATTTTGGTAAGCAAAAAAGCAAATAACTTATTAAGAACTGTTGCTGTAGATGATTGTGTTGCCATGGTAACAGAGGCTGAAATCATGGGAACAATGCAAATTGCAAGCACACACAACCAAATTATCCACAATGAAATGTGAATTGTAAAAAAATGGAAGATTTTTAGATAAAGAAAGAGATTTGTGGGTAAATAAATATTTTAAGAACGTTACTATGGTACATGTAACTATACAGTATATGATTGATTTTTCCCCTGTTGTTTAGTACTGAAATGGTTTATCATGATTTTTTTTTTAATTGTAACATGGCCTGTGGTGCAACAATTAAAGAAAATTGATATGAATTATTGAAAACGTTGCTATGGAAACAAGGTTAAAAAAAAAGAGAAATTGACCCTTTCAAGGTAACAGCTTTTCTGCTCTTTTGAGGATTTAAGTTTGCCGAATTCTTAGTTGGTTAATAATTAAATGACATAGATTATACAATATTTATTGCTGTTCCATCAAATTATATCAATTTACTCTGGAAAGAAGCAGCACCACAGTTATCATGAAAGGGTCAATTTGAAAATTTTGAGTCACTATAAACAATTCTCATTCCCACATATTTTATAATACTTTTAAAACCTTACTGAAGAAGATTAGGTACAGTTTCGACCAGGCACAACTTAACAGAAAGCAGACCCAACCAAACCCTGGGTCTGCTTACTGTGTCCACTCAGGTTCTGCTTCGGGTCTGCTAAGGCAAACCCTGAAAAAATACCAAATGTCTCTACATTTGAGTTTGGAATATATGAAAGGGGGGAGGGGGTTACAGGTGGTTAAAAAAAATGTGTCTGCTTCACACTTCAGCACGTAAAGCGAACCCCAAGAGCTGACCCCAAGCAAATCCATAGCAGACTCCGAGCAGAAGCAAACTTTTAAAAAGCAGAATCCAAACAAACCCTGAGCAGACACAATTAAAGCTTAACCCGCGGTCAGCTTTTGGGGTATGCTCTGTATTAGGTTGTGTCTGGTCTGTACTGTATGTCCATATCCTTCGTAAAATAATGTTTGAAACTGATGTACCTTCCACAATAAGAAAAGCATTGCTATGCATGGAGTTTTCAAAAGAAAGAATTTCTAAATTATATCTTCTTTGGTACAATCTTTCCATATCACAGCATTAAGTACATGTACATGTTCCATAATGATGCAGTGCTCTGTTTATTCCTATGCCAAAATCTAACCCCCATTGTGACCCCATCTTACTCCCGAGGAACATGATTTATTCACTACCTGAGGAAGCTTCCTTACAAGTTTCAGCTTTTCTGGCAGAGTGGTTTTTTAGAAGTTTTTTTTAATGTAACTTATTTCCTCTTGAAAGAGTGTATGACCCTTTATTTGAACAAACTTGAGTCCCCTTTACCCAAGGATGCTTTGTGCCAAGTTTGGTCAAAATTGACCAAGTGGTTTTGGAGAAGATGAAAATGTAAAAAGCTTACAATGCCAACGACAATGACAGACAAATTTTGATCAGAAAAGCTAACTTAATAACAAGCCTTCAGTTCAGGTAGCAAGGGACAGTTTCGGATAAAGTACCCAACAATATTTTTGTAAAATTGAGAGTTGCTGTACTTGAAGGCCAATGAGTGTTGCTAAAATTCATGAAATGATTTATTATTATTGATTATCATTAGTTAGAGGGATGTCTCTTGTTGAAATTGATATGCAATATGTAGGCCATTAATGTAAAGTACATTATTAAAATACGAAGACTGTTGTGTTGACTTTACACAGCCAAATTGCAGATGGGAGGTAAAATAACACGAAAAGTACCTGGATGAGATATTGTAAACTACACACTGGTAAGTTTCTGATGAAATGAAATGGGTTGGCTATTTCATTTATAGTATTTTATTTTGCTCTAGAGCTAGCTATTACTGTTCTGCTTGTGATGAAATGAAAGAATCGTGTAATTTTCTTGTTAGTTTTCTCTGTTCACGTTAAAACAAAGAGTGCATATTGCGCAGTTGATGCCTGATATTGCCTGTCTATCAGGATTAGACGCTTCTGATAATAAACTGGCAAATTGTGTTTTTGAAGAAAATTGATATTTTTTATATAAATCAACAATAAAGGCATTCAGAGTGATTTGCATCACTCGACTAATTGAAATCACAAAAAGTAAAGTATCCCATTAGATAGCTCAGCGTCTCAATGGAAATTCAAATCAATAGAGAGAACAGAATAATTTGTTGCTGTAATCTTGTTAGAAACAAAATATTGTTCCATAAGTATATAGTTGGGTGTCATATTGTGTAATAAAAATGTAGTTTGTAGACTGAGATGGGAGTTTTATTGCCAGGTTTTTTTTGCAATAGTTATATAGAGATGGCACCTGAAAGCGGTACTTGATACTAAAAATTACTCTATTTTTATTTATCTGTTTTGTGAGATGAATATTTCATGGTTTCAGAGAGTAAGGTCTACCTTGTTGTTGGAGACTTTGGTATTGCATTCAAAGAACTTGGGCTGTAGTCTGAATGGGTGTTTGATCTTTGAAAGCAAAGCATTTTATGGTTAAATCTATACTCTTACATTATCATATGGAACCTGAGAACTTGTGCCCAATCCTTTTGTATATACCATTTTAACAATAAAATATGTTCAAACCAACCTGAGAATCTGTCTTGAAAACTTCATCAGAACTAGATATACTAATAGTAAGAGAGAAACACATTTGTGGAAGGGAGAAATGAGGATAAAAGGAAATGTATTATTTCTACATCAATGTTGATATGATCTTACAGGCTAATTTAAGATGCTACATTTTCATAGATTGAGGAAATATTAATTAGAATAATGACTACTGATTGATTGTAAAAGAGAGAGAGAGAGAGAGAGAGAGAGAGAGAGAGAGCCTTCATGGAGAGAGAAAGAGGAAAGCTAGCAAGCATGCATTTATTAAAGTTTAAACTGGTCAATATGTTGGGTGCTTTGTAACATTTATGAATATTATATTACAGTATATGAATGTATAACAGCAGGTCCTTTTAGCAGCCAGTTCCTGTACGTGAGCTCTCCCCAGAAAGCCTTGTAGAAATTTGTCATTGATTTTCTGCCTGTAAACTTGATGTGTCTCTACTTAAGATAACAGATTGAGGGAGCTTGAAATATTCAAATCACTGGTCGACACAGGTAAGATATTTGTCACCTCTTTCTTCGATCATTGCTGCAGTGTATCAAAATTTGTTTAGGTGAGGTATTTTTACATACTCTGCCGCTGGGAGATTTATCATTCAGTGATTAATATACCTCCAATGTTCAGGTATGACAAACCTACAATTACTTGATACTTTGTCCAGTGGGATGTTAGGTGAACATTTTGTCCACATTTGTCATTGTGTTGTACACATTTCAGACACATTTGAACAGCTGAAAGATAAACAGGTCAAGTTGAGATTTTAAAGTAATTAAATGCTAGGCCATAAATACAGGTATCAACAAATGCCCGTAAACTAGCTGTTTTTCCTTCAATAACAAAACAGTTTATATACAGGTTGTCTGCTATATTCAGATTTAGTAGAATAGTGTTTTGATTACAGATGTTTCCACCTGTATATTGGCATTTGAAAACTGTAGAGAATTTAATTGTAGAGATATTTTGAATATGAATAATTACGCTGGTAACATCGTTAGTGCATGTATGTACATGTATATTGGTATTCTCTATATAAAGTTTTATTTTACGACTATGTATAAGTAGAATTCTATTGCATAAATGGGCAAAAGTATTGGAATAAATCAGTCATTTAAAATAATTAAGAAATTGGCCCATTAAAAAATTCTAATTTTTCTTTAATTAAATTTTAATATGTACATGTATATTGCTGCAAATCTGTAGTTCTACAGGAAAAGCCGACACATTGTTGAAAGTGAACCTGAAGCCTATATATGAGTACTGTATGTGATATGGGTCTACATCAAAATGGTTTATTGATGCCATATATGTACCGGTATAGTATATCATGTGGTGTTTGCTCTGCTGCATCCGGTCCAAAGGAATTTATGGTAGACCTTACACAAGTTTGTGAAAAAACACAAATTTAAATAATCTGTATAATAAATCAATTTGTATGGTTTTCTGAAGAATCATGATGCAGGTAGATTCCTAAGAAACAAGATACCAGCTAGTATATTAAGATGATGATGGAGCAATATGTCTGTCAGATGATTCAAGTGCCCTGCAGTGTATATTATATTCACTGTTTACACAGGGTGGTCTAGGGACTATATCAGTTAGTAGGCGATATTAACTCAGGGTGAGCCAGTTAAATAGGTTTATAAATAATAAACTTCTTCAGCATACAAGGAGAAGTTCGGTGAGCTGTGGTCAGTTTTTTGACACCACTCTGGGGCCTGATTGGCTGGTCATTGGACCAATCAGTGTCTCTTGTGATTTGTGTGAAGACTTGGCAATCTATACTAGCTGATTATTGACCACCTGTTTTGGGTGACATCAGCTGATGGGATCTTAAGATTGTGCAGTGATTTTTTAGAGTAGTGATTGTGATGTGTCATTGTCTACCAACATCCTGTTGTGCTTATCGACTCTATATATTTGTATTACTGCAATGTCTGTCACATCAGGCCTCAAGTCAATCATGAATGGATTTAATCACCTTGTGGAAATATGAAAGGAATCATGCATATATATATACTGTTATTTACTTGTGCTTGAGAGGGCTCCTAGAAAATAGCTAGAGTGTTACATAAGGATCAGCTTCACAAGAGAATCTTACTCACTATATATGTATGGAAATATATGCATATGTTTTTTGTTGAATCTCATCGAGTCATTTGTTAATTGCTAGTTTGCCTATGATTATAGTAAATGATGATTGCCCAATAATCTACTGATATAATCTGTCACAAAAATAAGTTGATGAAGTCCCTGTTTGTTATGCACAATAAGAGTTCGATTAGTGACAATTAATCATTTTACTACAAACATATTACACTGATATTGGGCTTAAACACAGAAGATTAAATGCACAGCATTGACGGAGGCTGTTGCTGAGAGCAGGAAAATACTGCATCAGTTATTGACTGGCAATAACAAACACTGTCATTTCATTATAAAGCTGACCTAATAGTATTAGGATTGAGAGATCCTAGATCGACTGTTCAGCTAGCAGCCAGGGGTCCATACATTAACAAACTGTGTTAATTGGGACTGCTCTCTCTCTCCGTACAGACAACAGGCTACAGACAGGCCAGCAGCTGAAAAAAAATAATGCTAGCTGACATTTTTCTGTTACAAATCAGAGTCCAGACTGATGAAGAGCAATATAGCTAGGATCTGTGTACACACTGGAGAACAAAATCTTTATTCTGAGCAATCTTGTGTTGTAGTATGCAGTTAGCTGCCGCTGTTGGGATTAGCATGGTGGATCTAGAGAAATCAGTGGTGGGATGACCAGAGCAGGGTAAGGTAGGGACATCTGATTACTCTCTGTGTAATTATTTACCTACTACTTCAGTGTGACCAGCTGGTGGTCCTATATGCTAGTTACTTACACTTGTATTTTATAAACATTTCACTGTGTCTCCTTTACTGCAATAATCGGTGAGCATTGTTATATGTTAATTAAGTAAACAGTGATGTCATATTATCACTCACAGCTGCTGACAATTTCCTCCATGTACTGAAAATAAGACTACACAAGATACGTATTGTAAACACATGTAATATAGGACAAGATCTGGCGTTTTGTATCTAAATGTACATACAGCAAGTCTCTAAAAGTAACATATCTTAATTATATAACTATACTTATGTAACAGGGTATAAAACTATTACACGTGTCTAAGTAAATTAACCAGAATGTGTAACTAAATATATATCTTTACATGTACAATTGTAACAGCAGAGTATATATAACTACACATCGATCTCTTCTATACATGTACACATGTAACAGCAGAATATATATGTAACTACACATCTCTACTATACATGTACACATGTAATAGAATATGTAATTACCCATGTCTACTACACATGTACAAATGTAACAGCAGAGTATATATAACTACACATGTCTACTATACATGTGCAAATGTAACATCAGAGTATGTATAACTACACATCTCTACTATACATGTACAAATGTAATAGAATATGTAATTACCCATGTCTACTATACATGTACAAATGTAACAGCAGAGTATATATAACTACACATGTCTACTATACATGTGCAAATGTAACATCAGAGTATGTATAACTACACATCTCTACTATACATGTACAAATGTAATAGAATATGTAATTACCCATGTCTACTATACATGTACAAATGTAACAGCAGAGTATATATAACTACACATGTCTACTATACATGTGCAAATGTAACATCAGAGTATGTATAACTACACATCTCTACTATACATGTACAAATGTAATAGAATATGTAATTACCCATGTCTACTATACATGTACAAATGTAACAGCAGAATATATATGTAACTACACATCTCTACTATACATGTTCACATGTAATAGAATATATAATTATACTCATGTCTACTATGCATGTACAAATGTAACAGCAGAGTACACTCAATAAAACTGTATTCACCTTAATAAATAGAATAATTTTGAAATTATGAAATAAAATGATGTGAAAATTTCAACATTTCAGAACTGATATGTCTTAATTCTCATCAATAGCCCAGATAACATAAAACAACACCGATTGAAATCATTTACCCGTGACGAAACGTCAAAACATAAAATCGGTATTTTTCTGCGCGTGCTTAATATGATTGTCATTTTTATGTAATTGATTTTATTCTTTGGTGATAGTTTAAAAAGAAAACCACTTAACAATTGGCCAAAATGATCACTGTGAACACAGCCAGAGCCATTGAAATATTGGTGTCTGCATTGTTTCTACAACAGATCATAATCACTTTAAATTTCCTGTTTGTTTTGTCCTCTACATTGTTTTAAATATTAACCAATCTGAAGGGAAAGTTATTTTCATATGATTTATTTAATCATTCTATTTCATAAGCGTAATATTTTCATCGACAACTTAAAACAATCCAAAAGCTCTGAGCAAAATTCAACCAAACCGGAATTGTGAGTGATATTTGGCAAAGGTCACCATCTCAGGTGACAACCTGAGGTCAAGGTCAATGCATCTTTCTTAATGATTTGAAAGTTAAGTGAAAATCAGTCACCCTGATGACGGCAAGACAAATGTGCTTATTTCATAAAGGAAATACATTATACTGGACGAACACTTAGAAGTTTTGTTGAGTGTATATACATAACCAATCTCTACTGTAATGTGATGATACATGTGTATTAAAAAAGTTTTTCTTGTGTTACATTCTGATTCAATGATTTGTTAATGACTGATAAATATAAACACAAAGATTTGTATACTGATCAGCGGCTCCCAGTCCTCCACTTGCCGTGCGTAAGGACAGGATTATAACCGGTGACCTCGATCAAGGATTATATTAGAGAAGTGATTGGATTGAATAATGTATATTGGATTGAATAATGTATAATTTACACAGTCATGTATTATTCAAAGCAATTGTATTGGAATATACATTTATATACTGGTGATTCCTTTGGAGGGGGTCTTAAACATATGTTTTACTAGGTATGACTTAAATAAATCTGAAATAAATAGAGCATATCAATCAATGTCAATAAATAGAACACAGTTTTTTAAATGCTTGAGGTTCATACTGATTTACCAGTAATCCCTAAGAATGGCTAACAATAGAAGAAATCAGGTTTAAATGTCGCCTCCATCTTGTTGTTACACGTGACAGATATGTACAGTCTGTAGGAGAGTCTCCAAGCAAATCTGTTTGTTTCCAAGCAAAACAAAAAAAATGAGAATAACAGAGACTGAACGTGTGACTCAGATCTGCAGGTCTTTGGTAATGGGATGTAGGTGAGTGACTGGGGGAGCCATACATATATACTGTTTACCTGTTCTTACCTGGTGCTTATTACACAGGTATGCCTTGTTATTGTTTATACCTGAGAGTATGTTCTACCAACATGTTTTGAGGGTCAGATTGTTATTTTTATCACTTAATAGCGTATAAGCTAATCAATTAAGACAAAGTTTTTATCTGAGGATAGGTTTAATTATTTGCATATTTTGGGTTTGGTGTGCAAATGAACAATATTCAGGTTGAATTATCAATCTTGAAATCTTTAATTAGCCCTATTGTATTCCATAGTAGTAATGGTATGTTCACTTTTTTCAGATAAGTGTTTCATAATATAAAGTTATCTGTGAGGACATGTATTAGATGTTGTTAAATTGAGCTTGTTACATATCTTTATATTCAGCAATACATTTATATTTTTTTAATAAGTATTAGGATACACTGATATTTCATTAGAATTTCCATAACATGTAAGGGTAACACAAAAATTAGCAGTACATGTATTTATCTCAAATACTTGCAGTTGTTTGCATTACACCTGGGATTCATATTCACTTTTAAATTATTCTTTGTACTAAGTTATTGTGCTAATATGTTATTTTCTATCATACTTATAAAAGAAATTTATTTAAAGGCTATTGTTATATCTCAGCAATCTTGCCCATGAAAGAGGAATTCATTTATTTATTAAAGCTTCCCTTTCAATCCCCTAACTGCACTAATCAGTTGCACAGTGACTGGAAAATCCAACATATTTCTGTTGTTAGGTTTTCACAAAATACCATCCTTAAATGCTGTAACAATGTTTGTGATAAAAGTTAATTATGTAATGTACATGCATTAGTACATGAATATGTGTTTGGAGATTATCTGTAGCGATTTCAAATACATTTTTAAAAATCAACTTTCAAAATGAACACATGATTACACATCTTGATAGATATAGCTGTGGATTTTTTTTTTATTTTACTTATTTTCAATCTCAGATTTTTGCTTTTGTTGATATGATATGTCAGATAAGACACCATTTTTTCCCTGTTTTAGAGAGTATCTCATTTTTTCATTAGATTCTAATGATAGCTTTCTCTGATTAAAACTGTAAGTGTGCCTATCCCAGTAGCATGTACTTTACAGCTGTGCTTTTGTTCAGATCTACCATGGTATCTAGTTTTTGATGATATTGTAGTTTTTGGTGTTTTTCAGATGGCAGTAAGTATACAGCATGACTCTGGTAGCTTTCATCATGTATGCCTTTGCCAATGCAGTGGCCTTCCTTCTGTATTGGCTCTATCAAGTCAGCTCCTCCCAAAAATCCGACACAGACAGTCAGACAGACAATGTGAAACGTAAGCGGCTCAAGCGGAAGCCGTCTCTCTTCACAATGATTGGACTAGACTTGGAGATTCATAAACATTCTTATGCTATTGACGATCACTTTCGAACATTTTCGGAAGTCAGCAAGGCTTGTAAAAGAGCCGGACTTGAACACTGTGGATTAATAATCGGAGTGGATTTTACGGCCAGTAATGAATGGCAAGGAAGAAAGTCTTTCAGTGGGAACTGCCTGCATAAAGTCGTGCCCGGCAGGATCTATAACCCTTACCAGAAAGTTATCTCGGTCATTGCTCAAACTTTGGAACCTTTTGATGATGACAATTACATTCCTGCATTTGGATTTGGTGATACGAAGACCTTGGGAGATTCTGTGTTCCCGTTTATGAGTGATGGTTCACCTTGCAAGGGCTTTGCAGAGGTGCTTGATAGATACAGTGATATTGCCACCAAAGTGATGTTCAGTGGTCCAACAAACTTTGCCCCCCTTATTCATAAAGCAATAGAAATAGTGAAGACTACCCAGAAATACCACATCCTGATCATCGTAGCAGACGGTCAGGTCAACGAGGAGCAGCAGACGGTGGACGCCATAGTTGAGGCCTCGGACTACCCCCTCAGCATCGTGGTGGTGGGGGTAGGGGACGGACCCTGGGACACCATGGACGAGTTTGATGACTGTCTTCCGAACCGAAAGTTTGACAATTTCCAATTCGTAGATTACCATGCAGTGACCTCTAAAGTGAAACATCCAGATGCAAACTTTGCGCTTCATGCACTCATGGAAATACCTCTACAGTATAAGACTATCAGGAAGCTCGGCTATATCAATGAATTCACAAACGGCTCCGTTGTTAGTAAGAAGGAGTCAGATGTTTAAGATCTGCTGAATGTAAACAACTTAGGGTAATTTTCAGGGGCTCCTTTTTTGGGAGGTAATGCTTTTTAAACTTGACATGAAACTCAACGTATGTTCATAACTGACTTCTTATTTATTGTTTTGTACATGCATACAGATATTTCCCTGTGATTTTAACTTTCAGCAATAATCCCCAATGACCATTATATGAAGCTCTCAGTCCCAGTCGATTCCTGGGTACTGTGTAATTATAATGCTCCTTGGTTTTTCTTTGAGTTTATTGCAGTAAATAATTTTTTGATAATAAGTCTTTCTTGATGTTACCATAACATCTGCATAAGATATTCATATTTATTTTGTTTGTTTGTTTTATTTTGTTGTTGTTTGAGGGGTTCTAACAAAGTCAGGATATACATGTATGATGGTTTGCATTGTGATTATATGCTCAGAGAAAAGTTCAAAGTAATTTGTTGAAGGACTCTTTCATATTATCTTAATTATTTCTTGTATCTTACTGGCTTATTGTATGAATATTAAGAACCTACTATACTGCTTTTATACATCCTTAAAATGGTACATGTATGAATGCCATAGGAGAATTACGCAATACATATATAAGTTCCAGAAATAATGATCACATGTAGTACACAACTATGCACAGGGAAGAAGCCAACAAGACCTGCTGATTTTATTTTTAATGACAACTTCTTGCTTGTATATTTGTCAATCTTACATTCAGACAGGAAGTAGAAGAGTCTGTGTAAATGAGGAAGATTTCTTCAAGTGTCAGTTAACTTAACATTTAAGAAATTAAGTTAACTCTTTTTTAGGAAATGGTGCAGAATTTTCAATTTCACAAGTTGTAGATTGAGATAATGATCTTGTGTGAGTAGTAGTATGGGCATTTCCACTCAACAGGATCTAGAAAACGCATGGCTTTCTAATAGTGTGTTTCCTGAGCCTAAGACAAAATCTGCTCTTCCAAATATGATTTTTTTTTTCTATGATTTCACATACATCAACTTATTTCAGTAAAATGTCAGGCCAGCTTACTGGATTGAACATATTACCATTTTTAATCCTTAAAAGCATATATATTGTAAAAGCTAATTACAGGGAAATATTGTTAATCTAAAAGTCAATGATAGGGAATCTAATGAATGATTATAGTGTTAATGGTGTCACAGTTATCTTGTTTTATAAGTACTTAAATAAGAATTACTGGATTTAGTGATTTCATTGTTTGATAGATATGTTCCTTTAAGCGCTGTGGTATTAGATTACACAGATGAACAGTAATTATAATCTAATCATATCTCTAGTATGACAAAGCAGCTAGCATAAGGAGCCTGTATGGAGCTCCACCATTGCTGGGGGTCATTATGAAAGAGATGTGGGCTTTGTGCTGAGTATTGATATGGCTTTTTGTGTGAGTGAAAGTGTTTCTTATAACATTGAACTGGGTGGCAGCTGTCTTTTATTTTCTCATGAAGAAAACATTACAGTGGATAGAAATAGAATGCTTTAGTTGTCGATATTTAACTGCTGAAAGTCTCACAGTATCCATTGAAAAAGATTTCAGACTGCATGTGTTTCTATTTTTCAATATTTGAATGTTTATTTCGTTTTTTTCTGTTTTTTGTTTTTTTTTTTACATTTTCTGGAAATGTTACTCAATGTAGATGTAGTACAGATTTGATCTGAAGTTTTGTTGTATTCTACAATTTTTTTTTGTTTTCATAAGATCTGAGAAATATGAGGAAAAAGATTTGATTGTGAGTCTCCAGCATGAAATATGTCTGTATACATATATCATAACAGGTGCTTAGTTGCTAGAACATTACATACATGTATATGTCTCTTGATTTTCTCCGAGCATTTACTAGTCTAAGAGTGTTAATACTCTGATATAATTCCCTTAAGTTTAATATACCGGGCCCACAGTGGTGTATGTATTGATTGGTACAGTACATTCCCTTTGAAATGCTATTGATCTGTACGTTATCAGTGATTCATACATGTTTTTCTTGCTGATTGATACATGGCCATTGTCTCTGCGTCCAGTGTATGGTCAGCCATGCATTTAATTATTACACTGTGTGAGATGTTTACATTCTTTTTTATGTTTGTGTTAATAAATAAAATCTATGAATTTGTTATTGGTACTTATTTTTCTTTTATAATAAAAAAAAAATAAGATTGTTGCTTAAGGTAAAACAAACTGATTAAGTTGTTTATACATATACTTTTCTGTATACTAACGGGGAAACTCTGGGTGTCCAGTCAATTTTCTTCCAGGCTATAATTGTTTTTGTGAATTGTTTCAAAGTCTGCAATAATGTATACTGTAACTGTATACGTCAGGGGCCCAAATAATAGGTCAGACCAAAGTCCCGTGAATGATAGTATGTAATTTGGTTCAACAAATCATCCAGGTATAGTTTTGAAGTAATGACATGACAAATTGATTGGATTCCTATACCTTCTGGTATCTATATTAAGTTATTATAGGTGAGCAGATCTAAGGATCTTATTCTAATTAGATTGGGTTCCTGTCTTCATTAACTTTTTACGTCTTCTTCTTCTTCTCCAGAACCACAGGGTCAAATCCAAGACTTGTGAAGTTAATAGTATACGTATTAGTTTTAAAAGTTTCCCCCTGCTTATTGCCAGGAACTTTAAGCTTGTTTAGAATGTGGAATATCTATACATTTGTGTACTATGATACTTGGAATCAAAGAAATGTTAAAAAGGAAATAAATTAACGGGAAAAAATAGAATAAAATTTGTACAAGTAACAGGAAGCAAGCTTTAACATTATAAAGTATGAAAAAAAATTCTTTTGAATAAATTTAACACTTGCATGAAAATTGTGTGCATTTTGATTAGTCCTTTAGCTTATTTTAAAGATAGTTAGCTTTAAATACGTTGTAAAAGCTATTCAATTGCCGCTATAATTTAATATAAGGAACGATAACTCTTTACTGGATCTTGCTCATAGGTACTGTAATTGTCTTGATTTTCTATTGTCACTTACTTCATTACTGTAGAATTATATAAGTCATACACTGAAATATTTTTATTAATTATAACTGACTGTTTCACAGCCCATTTTCTTATTTTATATAGTGTTTTACTCGTACATGAATGTTCCTCTCTATGCTTTGTGTAAAACGATTTTAAAAAATTTGTGACATGATACGGCAAATATATGTTCTTTTTTTTTTAAATATTTTTTATTTATTTATTTATTTAAATATATTTTTTAAAAATCTGGACACGATTTCAGATGAAAATTTGATTTTTGATTTTTATGTATTAAATAGTTTACTTGTGTATTTTGAATGATTTACCAAAATTTGAATGTTAGAAGTCGTGTTACAAGTGAGATATAGAGGAAAGAAGTCGTTGTTATGTAAACAAAGCTCGAGTCTTATATTTGTTTACAAATAATCTAAAGTAAAAAAATTACCATTTTTTTTGGACAAAATAACTTGTGGAAACAAGATAAACTAATTAAATGTGTTCATAAATAAGTTTATCAACAACAAAATGCAACATTAGATTGAAACTTTTACCAATTCAAGACATATGTAAACAATAACAGGACTCGAGCTTTGTTTACAAAACAAAGAATTTTAACCTCTGTAACTCGCTTGTAACTCGATATTTGACTTTCAAATTTTGACAGAGCATTAAAAACATCCATATTGACCATTCTAGACATTAAAAATGAAAAAATAAATTTTGAAAAAATTGAGCTCAATTCGTGTCCAAGTCCCTTTAATGCACAAAATTGCACACAATTATTTAATCTTTTGCCTTTAAAATTCGTCTTAAAACGTCAGACAGTATAAAGATTCTTGAATTAAGTCTGTTTTCATAAAGAGGACTGTTATTGAATAAAATCTCAGTGGTCTGAGAATAACATTAAAAAGAAGACTAGATGACATTCGAAAGCAAAGTAACTCTTGCGTCAAGGTTTGTTTTTTTTGGGTTGCTTAACTCTAGTGATCAATCTTGAAAACGCTTTCAGAAAACACATCAATTAAAATTATAAATTTGACCTTTCCTACAAATTATAAAAATGTTGTAATTAATTTTCGACAAGTTTACGTAAATGGAAATCTATTTCTTGGGATTATTTTCTAGCATACGTGAAAAGTTGATCATTTTGACGTTATTGATCAGATAAGCTATATGGCCCACGGGCCTCTCTGTTTATGTTGTTATTTTTTAGGTCAAACTGACAAAGGGTACCTATCTGGGGTTTTTCAGTTTATTAATCTATAGATTTAGTCGGACTCTTCTCGTAAATATGGGGTTCCTGAATAAATATATGACATAAAGTTACATGCAATTTTGCCGTAAATCTCCTGAACACTCCATCTTATTTCCATATGCATTGCCTCAGCTCTTTCCCTTGATACGATCTGTAGTACATTGTGTGTGAATGTATACAGATAAAAAATGTGGATGTAAAGGAATTAAATTCGTAACAGACAATCCTCTGTTTCGCAACCTGTTTAATATAGTCGTTTATATGGGTACACGTCTGAATCAAGACAATATTATGAATCCGATGGACTATACCCCAATTTATACAGCAATAAAAGTACAGACAACTTCATGTCATTTTGTTCCGATGGCATCCTGATGGGTTTCTTTAAATGATTTTACATATACTATTAAACCATTAATTAATATAAGTACATTTACACTAATGTATACTAGTATATATATATGAAATAAAATATTAAAATCTATGGTTCATTTTAAGAATCATACGAAGTACTTGGTTTTTAGTTCTTAAAAGAGCGCATTAAATCGGTCAAACTCGAGTGGAACCTTAACAACAACCCATGAATTAATCCACATCTTACATTTAACTATTTCTTTGTGTCTTTGTACGAATCTCGAATGTCTCGACGCTGCATTGTAAAAAGTAACTTGGGTTCTGTCCTTTCTGACATATTTTATTTCTGAAATAAATATGACTAGTAATATGCAATATGACTACATGTATTAGTCTTATTGCAGATTTTATTTAAGAAATAAAATATGTCAGAGAGGACAGTTCGATTCGTTGTGTGTATAATTTGCGACGGAAGTGATAATTAACATGAACTTCTTTAACATAAATAAATTCATTCATTTTCATTGCGATGATCATTGGTAGACAGAGGAAACCGAATAGCACACACCAAATCGATACCGTGGGCTAAAAAAGGCAGAAAATAAGACGATTTGTGTCTCGTGGTGGCGGAGGGTGGTGGTTATAGGAACTAAAGTCAGGAGTAGACACAAAGAAGACCTTTGACTGATGTTGAAGTTGTAATTTCTTATTCGGATTTTCTGTGAAGATCTGTGGTTTATGTCCGTTTTTTGCAATTTGTCTGGCTTCTTGATTTCTAGTGTTCATATATATATATATATATATATATATATATATATATATATATATATATATATATATATTCAATATATAAATGTATCTGCATGTTAAAGTTTCTTTAAATTTATTTAACCGGATTCTGGAAGAGAACATCGAGGGAAACTCTTGTGTCTTGCATTATGTTAGCCGTGATTTATATCTATACATATAAATGTGTTATTTTCGGTATTAAAAGAACCTGCATTTTGTCGTTTGATAAAACATCTGCAAGAATTATTGCACGTTGTGGTTCTGACATTGTTGGCTTATAAAATAACTGATAGAATAACTGTGTAAGTTTGTCTGGAAAAAAAAGATTTTTAGTGTTAGAATAACTGCATGTTGTCCTATAGAATGAACACGTCTGTCAAAATTATTGTATTCTGCAGGAATATAAACGTGAGTTTCTGATGACAATTTTACTTGCACAAAAGTGTGCTGAAAATAAGTGATGTTTTGATTGACCCCTAGATTAAAAACACCCTGCACCACCCCAACCAAAACTGAATATTAAAGACACCAATATATCAGATAATTTGATTTTATTCTTATAAAAACGGGTATTTTTTTAAACAAAAAATTGGAGGAAAACATTTTACAAAGAAAGCACATAAATTATTTTTAAAATGCTGACAATTTTACTGTCAATTCAATCATATCTTTAAAACATTTATAATAGCATGACATATGACATTACCATATATCATCGAAATTTCACACAATGATTAGCATTAGAATCTCAAAGCATATAGCATTTGGTTATGCAATCCAAATATCGTGTCGTTGATATACATCTCAGGATTTAATTGTAACTAGTAGCGGTTGAAATAATTAATAGATGAGAAGTTTTATCAATTTTGAATAACTGTATATACATGTACATGTATAGTGCGTTTGAAATAGGACATTAAAATTGTTTATATACAGTAAACAATTTTACTCACGCGGAAGTACATGTAAACAGAGGTCATGGGGTCATGAATATTTCATTGACTGAAATCAGCTTCCTTCCCGAGTGAAGGACACTTATAAATAGATTAATGTTTCACTAATGCAGGAAAACAGAACTTCCGGTTTGATAACAGTAAATACTTTGTAGGAAAGCCAAAGAACATGGGTGAATTAGATGAAACAAATTCCTATTCAAACATTTAAAAAAAAAAAAAAAAAAAAAAAAAAAAAAATATATATATATATATATATATATATATATATATATATATATATATATATATATATATATATATATATATATATATATGGCATTTAAATCAACATCTGTGTACATACATGTGACAGTATTAGATTATACAAAAACAAGTTTTCCAAGTATACCCCGCGTGTGCTTTTTAACAAACGCAAAGTAAAAACCAAAATATTTTTTCTGCAATAATGATAAACCATGAAAGTCGTTTCCATGGTTAATTTTCCTTAGCTACATTCAAACATAGAATGCAGGGACTGACGCCAGACTTCAAAAATCGTCAAGTTACTTCCATTTATGGAAGAGTTGGCTCTTTATTCTATGTAACGTACTTAAATGTAAGTACAAACTGTCATACACAAAGAAGAAATCAAATGTTTAGATAGTCATAGACAAAGGGGACATCAAATGTACAAATATTCATACTTAGAGACGACATCAAATGTACAAATAGTCATAGACAAAGAATACATCAAATTAACGAATTGTCATAAACAAAGAAGGAAGACATCAAATGTTCAAATAGCCATCATCAAAGAAGACAACAAATGTACAAATAGTCATACAAAGAAGACATCAATATATAGTACAAATATTCAAAGACAAAGAAGACATCAAATAAACAATTAGCCATACACAACGAAGACATCAAATGAGCAATTAGCCATTCACAACGAAGACACCAATTGAAAAATAGTAATGAACAAAGAAGACATCAAACGTTCAAATAGTCTTACACAAAGAAAACATTAAATGAACGCATTGTCATTGGCAAAGAAGACCATCAAATGTTTAAATAGACATAGACAAAAACATCAAATGTACAAATATACATACACAAAGAAGACATCAAATGATCAATTAAACCATTTAACAAGACCTTGGATTTTCGGTAGGATGTAACTAGTTTTAACTTGCATCAAAACAAGTTAAAAATTTCTAATTTCTAGTGAAACATACAAAGATTGCGTAGTCTTAGCTCAAAAGCCAGACTTAAGAGCCATGGCTGAGTGACCAGCAATGGAATAGACAGGCCTACGACACATTGCTGTTTGACACAACTACCCATAGTCCAAGCTCCTATTAAAATGGTTCTAGTTATAGACAAAGAAGACATCAAATGTTCAAATAGCCATAAAAAAAACCCAAATGTTACAACCAAAAATAGGAATTCCTGTTTGGAAATCTTTACATCCTCTCCTTGCGTGCAGTAGGCCTACCTATCTAGCTGTCAAGAGACCAAGGGACTCATTGCCTTGCTTACATGCCCGATTAAACGAATAAAAGATATCAACGTAAAACATTTTCATCTAAAAGGGTATTGGTGTTTATTTCTGAAACTAAATGCAATGCTGCGACGGAGCCGAGCGATTTGGTTTTTTGTTATAGCTTATGACAATCTCATTTTTTTATTTTTAGGTTTCCCGTCTCGCCGATTTCCCTTTTTCCTGTGTTTTTAATCCATTAACGCCAAAAGGGATTCGGTGTTTCTGCTTACAGGTGAGTCCCTCGTACATCACTAATGGCTGTCCTGGTTCCTTATTATGATGCAGCATGTATCGAACGAGCTTACTACGTATCCAGGGACAATGAAGATGCTTCATAAAACACTTCACCAATACGGTGCTCGGTTTGGTCGTTAATTGAATATACCGTTATCTGCCAGTCTTTGAATATACCTGACGTATATATGTCTATGGTGATTTTTTCTCCAGACAGTGTACGGATCCTACAAACATTGATCTGTTTGGTTTTTGCCAAAAAGTTTGCGATCCGGATTCTAGATTAATTTCTCAAATAACAAAAAAAGTATACCGTCAATTTACTTTTGCTTTAATTAATTCTATTTTACGTAAGTTTCTGGTAATTAGAATGAAATAAACAATCAGGGAGTGACTCGAGGAATGTCATCGGCATCGCTCGGCCTTTCCAAATGACGAGCGGTGTTACATGTAACTAAAACTATTATAATATGCAGTCGATCATTTATTCCTATTGAATATGAATTTGTGAAACACGGTTATTGAACCTGTTATACCAAGTTGAAACCACCGATTCCAGTTTTCCGACGACTTATTAGAGTGGTTTCCCTTTCATGCGGTAAATGAAGAGCGAATCGAACCTTTAATTTACCTAGACCATTTCTATTATTGGCAACACTGAACAATCAATGACCGAAATAACCATAACAACAATATCAATGTTATTCCTTAGATAGCTTAGATAGCTGCTTTGACACTTTTTGTTCCTAATCTTCTTGTATAGTAGGATGTTTCTGTCACAAACACGAAGGAACACCTTTTTAATAAGTTTATATTAATTCTTGCTTATTCTGGAGGCAATTATACCAGTACCCGATCTTAATTAAAGAAAGACATAAACCATGACTTTCATTTTCTCGATTTTTAAATTCAATTAAAAATATAAAATCTTGTTTCCTAGCATCCAAATTTAGGAAGCAATCAACGAAACAAAATAACATGTTAAAACAACATTAATCTCGGATTTACATCAACGTGCCGTTATCTGTTTACCTTTATACAATTTATATTTATTTGTAATTTATCAGAGGGTTTGATCCAGGAGATACAAACAATGTATGTGTAATGAATAGAGCGACATCTATCTGCCACTGGAATAAAATATAACTACGATCTACAATACGTCAGCTTATTGTTCGTCCTCGTAATGAGTGCAGCCACTAGAACCAAGGGGTTCAATGGAACGGGTGAAGTCAGACCCAATTTAAATGTACACAATATTGCAATCAAACGAAACCCGATATAAGAATTTAAATCGCTGGGTATATATACTTATCTCGGTCCCAAAGGAGGTGAAATTTACCGCAATTTGTCGATATTCTACCACAAGGTTCAACTATGTAAACATATCGACATTTTACCGAGAAACCCACGAGAAAAAAACCGTGAGCAAACAGCGACCTGATAGACAAGGTAGGTTTCCTTTTGTCCAGTACACTTATTTGTGGGCCGTGTGTCAATTTAAGGTACCTGACCCAGTCTTTTTCAGGTAGAGCCATGAACTGTAGCGTTCCGGCCTGTGCTGCCATTGACATTCTCCCATTCACAACGTTCCCATCTTACGATGGCTTCAGCGCCAAGCTAGACGACGAACAGACATGTCTCTTAACCCAGGTGATCAGTGTGGGCAACAAGTTAGTGGTCGTGGACAACGAAAACAAGAGACTTAAACGATTCAGGATCCGCTCCCGGGCCTGTGTGGATCACCTTCTCCTGGACGACCCATGTGGAGGTTCCGTGCTTCCTCTCTCCAGTCACGTGGTCATAACAGAACCAGCGGTCAACACGCTGTCTTTCATTAGCTTGGAAGGAACCATGACCCTGAGTTCAAGGAGAAAGACGGAGAAGAAGTACCAGCCTGTTTGTTGTGTGGATGAGGAGCGACTCGTTGCAGGATGCTGTGAGTTAGGGGATAGTTCAGTAGACGTGCTGAATTACATGGGGGTAGTGCTAATTACCGTGAATACCTGTCAGAACAATTCTGTGACGTTTCGAACACCCGCCAGTCTGACCTATATACCTGGAGAGTGCATCCTAGTTTCCGACTCTGGGCTCTGTAAAGTGGTGGGTATAGGTCTGTTGGGCCAGTTTAAGTTTGTCTTTGATCCTAAGTGCACGCCGAGTGGAGTATGTGTAGATAAAGACCACAATGTGTATCTGTGTGGGTACGATAAGAAATCAATTCAGTGTCTCAAGTACGAGAACAATAAACTACACCAAACGTGTTCAGACTTCATCATAAAGTGCCCGTTATCAGTGACCACTTCCAGAAACTACCTATATGTAACGGAGGAGATGCCAAGCGACAGAATAACCATACTGCAGGTACTATACAGCCTCCATGTGTACATCACACAATAGCGATACTTTTAGCAGAACCACAAAAACAATTACAATCATTTACACCTTATTAAAATATTTGTTGATGCTTATGCTTAATTACGTCGTCAAATTAAAGTCTGCTGTCATCAAACATATTCTGGGTTCGCTAACCAAAGCTTCGTTTCCATAGGTGTTTTCATGATAAACATTTCTCTAAGTTCATAAAACTGGCCCAGGGTCGAAATAATATATAATATCTAAACTATTGCAATTGTCACAACGTGATAAAAAATATAAAATATATATATCCTCAGTTCTTAACCTTTACCATTATCCAACTGTTCTTAGCTCTAAGATTTGTCTCATCGGACAGTTTTGAATTTGTTATTTTTTCAGACAACAAGTGAGGACTGGGATTTAGAGAAGCCCGTGAATATATCGACCATTCACGTGACAGTCCTAAAGGACGAGGCCGAATCCTGAAACCTACGTGAATATATCGACCATTCACGTGAGTCCTAAAGAACGAGGCCGAATCCTGAAACCTACGTGAATATATCGACCATTCACGTGACAGTCCTAAAGAACGAGGCTGAATCCTGAAACCTACGTGAATATATCGACCATTCACGTGACAGTCCTAAAGGACGAGGCCGAATCCTGAAACCTACGTGGTTATATCGACCATTCAAGTGACAGTCCTAAAGGACGAGGCCGAGTCCTGAAACCTACTCACAAGTGCCAAAGAAAGTTAAGAAAACAAGCCAAAGATTGTATGGCAGCGATGATGAATAAATCAAAGAAAGAAACAACCTGTTTTTCGTTTGTTTTATTGATATATTCACAATATATAAGAGATTATGCAATAACAATTATATCCTTTACCACAGATCACAATACACTTCCTCTAATACATCTATACATGAATAAACACAACATTCGAGTCCTTATATTAAGACATCTTGGTACAAAACACGGGACAATATATACTATCATCAGAGCTTTGTCATTAAAAACAACGTAACTCTGTGACAAAAGAGCAACGCTATATATAAACATTATGCGTACTGAAATTTCCAGTTGCATGAGAAATTTCCAAATACAGAGCTACGTTGCTACGTTTCATCGTGTTGCCAATACCATCTTCTATCTCAAAAACCAATTAGGAGAAGGTATTTTCTTTATCTTTAGCCAAAGTTTGGTAGTATCTAAATTTACAATCTTTTTTCAAACTCTCTCAATTTCCATAACAATGCACCCAATAAAAGAGAATCTGCCCAGTATAGCCCTGTCTAATATCTGTGATAAAATACTGGTGTAAAGAATTATTACCATTCTTTACAATATAATAAAAAAACGTTTTGTGGCATTAAGCAAGGACAATGAGTATTTCTGCATGAGTTAAGGGAGTACTTACG
This sequence comes from Magallana ariakensis, assembly GCA_020458035.1. NCBI lineage: Eukaryota > Metazoa > Mollusca > Bivalvia > Ostreida > Ostreidae > Magallana > Magallana ariakensis. Next base: position 60,875,139 of record CM035814.1, on the reverse strand, counting down.
CCGATAGCAATTTGTCGTCTGCTAGTGACGTCAACAATCTAATAATTCGCGCAAATATTGCACCGTTCCATTAACAATACATAAATCATAACGAAGAACATACATGGTCCATTATATAATAATGTGTCCACAATGAGGTATATTATAAGAAATGTGTAACTCAGTAAGTACAAGACATGTTCCCAATCTTTTATAAATAAGGCACTTCCAATATATACATTGTGCCAGTGCTGTGGAGGTATAAAACAGATACTAAGGAGTTTCTCTGGGTTTCAGTATACGAGTAGAACTAAGTATCATGATGGTGAAATTGATTTGGCTATTGTGTTGACGGTTTGTCTTGCTACACTACTGTCAAGACTCTTAGACTGTACATGATAAAAGTCTCCAGAATAATTAAGGTTTCCTACATTAACTAAACAACACAATTGCATCCTATAAATGAATTACCTAATTCGTGTCTTTAAACCGGAAGTAATAGTTCTATATCGATTCATACATATCATTCTTCTCATGACTAGACCCCGGACTAGAATAGAACATACGGATATTTCCGGACACGCTACTTGGAGTGTACAGTGGCTGCGGACGATTCCTACACCTTCTCTCCGATTACCATTCCCCCGTTCATTCGAACCACATGGTATCCCGCCGTCGCCTGGATCGCTTTGTCATTGGTCGGGGTCAGGAGGAATCTTAATCGCTGGAAGATAAAATGAATCACAGTTTACTCAAGTTTATAAAAACTCAACGACCATCAAAGTTGGAAAGTGGTAATTAAAAAACTTTTACTCTTAAATTCATAAAATTGAAAACGTTTCAAAATTAATCTTAACAAAACATAGATGGGATACATCTTTGATGAAGTCTGAACCCTTTGCCTTTGATAGACACCGCTTAGATACTGATGAATTTGCACCTTTTGGTCATATAGGACAACGCTCTTCCAGTATTAGAACCATTTTAACAAGAGCTTGGACTTCGGGTAGTTGTGTCAAACAGCAATGTGACGTAGGCCTGTTTATTTCATTACTGGCCACTTGGCCATTGCTCCTTGAAATCAGCTTTTGAGCTAGAACCATTTTAACAAGAGCTTGGACTTTCGGTAGTTGTGTCAAACAGCAATGTGACGTAGGCCTGTCTATTTCATTGCTGGGCAATCAGCTATGGCTCTTTGAAATCAACACGATTTGTCTGGCTTTTGAGCTAAAACTACACAATCGGTGTATATTTCGCATGAAACCAGTGTCATTTTTAACTTGTTTTGACGCAAGAAATAGATAGCTATGTCCTATTGAAAGTCCAAGGTCTTGTTAAAATGGTTCTAAGACTGCGCAATCGGTGTATATTTCGCTTGAAACCAGCGTCATTTTCAACTTGTTTTGACGCAATAAATAGACAGTAACGTTCTACTGAAAGTCCAAGGCCTTGTTAAAATGGTTCTAAACACATAATGTGGCCTACCTCGGCGGGCGTGCCGCTGGCTCTGATGAATGCAATGACGGCAAAGAGTGGGATACATAGAACGGAGGACAGGGCCACACACCAACCAATGAAGTTGGCCTCCCACGGGTAAACGTAGGCATCGTAACTGTGCGGGGTATACTGAACCAAGCCGAAAATCATGATCCACTGTAAACAAAAAAAGCGCCATACTGTCAGTCTCGTTTTTAATATTTACTCACAAGGCGAGCTGTAACGCATTGTTTAAGCTTAAACTTACCAGAATGAATAAAGGAGCTACAAATTTCCAGCAGATTTTCCAGTAAATTCCTGCAGGATGACCAAGCATAGTCCGAATATCGTTTGAAAATCTCTCAACGCCTAATGAATGAAAATCAAACTTTATAGTTTTCATAAAGTTGTTCCCGTGTCTGTTTGTGATTCTTTAATGCCCAAATACACTAAACTAATGTTCAACTTTTTGCAAACCCTATATGATAACCTCTGTCCTTCTGCATACAATTACATGTATCTTGATCAAGGTTACAGAATACAACGCGGGAATATAAGTTTACGATCATTAAAGACATTCAGAGAGTTACAATTTAACATATTTTCTTTTAATGAAAAAGGTATGATTTACCGGACGCAAGCAAAGTTGTTTGAAAAGATGAACGTAAACAAAAAAAATATAAGCTTTCAATCGTCGGAAACCCATGATCATTTTCGCATTAGCTGACTGACCGTAGACCAGCTCATAAAACTTTTCTGTTTTCTATCAACAATATATCACTGAAGAGCTTTTTTTTAGGCATGGAAACGAATAAAAGTGCTATATTTTATCATGCGCAAGAATTATCGTGATTAAAGGGAATTTTTTTTACGAAAGTGTGGAGGAACCAATGAGAATAGTGCATGATTTATACACGAGAACGAGAAAAGTCCAATGAGTTGGTTCATTGTCAGCATGCGTATGCAAGACTAGCTGAATGTGGGTTTTTAACAATGACAGGATTCTTACAACAAAATAATGTACAATGCTAAATAATTTTGTTATAAACACAATCATGGCTTACCGTAAGCCCACGACACCACCAGACTCTCGAAGAACACCGCAAACAAAATGGAGTAACCAGCCGCATACCTGTCCATTAGGGATACAACATAGGCACCGCCCTTCAAAAGATACACATGTAAATATTAAGAAATGGCGTTTCCATATTTCTTTACGGTATAAGATTTTAAGATATAAATGTTTTTATTAAAAATTCTGAGTATTTCCATATCTCATTAATTTGGATTAGAACGCATCTTAATTTTAAAAACTGTTTCAATTTCGTCTTCATTTTTTCATGTAATAAACAGACATACTTAATTTTTATACCCGAAATTATTGATTTATGGTACTTATATTCCCCTTTTTAACAATAAATCCTAGACCGGACTTCGACACTGTTATAAATCGACCGATAAATGAAGCGATGGTAATTTACACTAGAGCTAATGGTTAAATAAAACACGTTATAATACAGGACGGGGCCTACCAATGAGATTTATTATTCTACACTTTATCTCATCAAAGGATACCGCTATAGCTCAGCTAACAATAAAAAGGCCATTAGATATCGTATATTCAAACATATAATATTCATCAGACACATTTAAAAACTAAAACTGCCATAAAAAAAATGCGTAAAAATTTCGATGTCTGGAATCTTTTTTGTGTGTTTTAATTTGCTTTTTTGGTTTTAAGTTTTTCTCTTTTTTGGGGTTAAGGGGTAAATTATGGCAACTAGTGTCTCATTTTATAAGTAAGTTTTTATAGGCTTCTTCAGATCATACCTACCTGTGTGCAGAAAGCTAGCCCCACGATCATGTACAAAGAAAACAGAGCCCCGACAAAGAGCTCACGGTGTTTCCTCAGAACCGGAAACTCGTCAGAGATAGCTGTGATGATGGCTTCTGATCCACCAAACTAAAAAAGAAATATAGCCTTGCTAAAGTTACTATGTGTAAACGATATATATATATATATATATATATATATATATATATATATATATATATATATATATATATATATATATATATATATATATATATATATATATACACACACACACACACACACACAAACTACTGCTGATAGTGTTGCATACCGAACTGTCTAGTCCCAAGGTCAAAAGCATCAGGAAGAATATGATGGACCAAAAGGGTGCTGCCGGAAGTGTTGCTATGGCAGCAGGATACACAACAAAAACGAGACCCGGACCTACAAACCAGATATTTGATATACGAACAATTCTGCATGAAAGATCTGTTTTTATAAGTCATCTGGACTTTGGTTAGATTGATAGCGAGATGTACCTTCTGTAGCCACCTTCTCGATGGGTAAGTTGGCCGTTTCCGCCATGTGTCCAAGAATCATGAAGATGACAAACCCCGAGACAAAGCTCGTCATACAGTTGATGGAGCTAGTGATTAAGGCATCCCTGAAACAAAATGTATATTAAATATCCCTCCCCTGATGTAGAGTGCATTTAAGCAGGGTTGTAGCTCTTCTTCCGGAAAAACTTGCTTTTTCAATTCAACTGTCCATTTTACTATATCATATTCTTTACTTATAATATTATACTAAGGGAATTTCTTTATTATACGCTAATGATAAAAGACAAAAAAACGATGTCCATTAACTTTCGTAACACGTTTAATGAGAAGCAAATCTACGGTGGTTGGCACTGGTAGCTAATGGGTGCTGTATGGAACCCTCTCACTGAACCACTGATTACCGAATTAACAGTACTGATTTAGGCGTCCTTTTTTATTTATTGTTTTTTCTATGAATAGAAACGACGAGAACTAATTGATACGCGTCCCCTTATACATCCTTGCTTAATTCTCCCCTCAAACACTTGTCGTCTGCAAATTCAACTTATTGGTCGCTTTAAAAGGTTTTTGCCGTAAATCAAACAAACCGCTAAACATCACGAGATACTGAAATTCTCCAAGAGGAAAAAAACGGGTGTACCAGTATTCGTTTTATTCAATTAAAGTTAATGGAAGCGTAACATAATGGTCCAATAAATTGTAAAATATAAGTTTTTAACCTTTAACATTCAGTAACGTTTGAAATCCTCATTGATGTTCAATTTTCATTTTGCTCTATCTTATGAAAATTGAAGAGCGAGCGAGAAAGTTAAAAGACGTAAAGTTATTATATTTTGGACAGAAAGGAAGAGCGTATTTTTTTTTTAAATGTGTGGATTTCATAAAAACCTGTAAACATTATTGTTGATTTGATTGTAGCTGGCGAATGCCAAAAGGACTCCAAAGCCTGGTCCCAAAGAAAAGAAAACCTGCGTGGCAGCGTCTACCCACACCTACAGTAGAAATTGAGATTATGTAGTATGTCAATAACGCAATAGCGAAGTATATCTGTAATAAATAAGATACATCAATAAGAAAATACCAAAAAATAGATAACTGAATAGCAAACACCTAAAATAAACTAGCATAAACCACCTGATGTTAACTGTCCCCTATAGTAATTTCTTCGACTGATGCAAAGTGTACATCAAACGTAATACCTTGTTCTGCCAGATACAAAATGCAAACTTAAAATCAAAGTTAGATTAAAGTTAGGTTACTTAAAACATACAACTAATCAGTTTTTAATGGCAAAAAGCTTACGCTAGAACTGGCGAGCCTAGTAAAGTTGGGGGTGAGATAATACTCTACCCCTTTGTCAGCGCCCTCTAGCGTCGCCCCACGAACCATCAAGATGGCTAACACCACGTAAGGGAACAAAGCTGTAAACCACACAACCTGGAGAGAGAAAAAGGGAGACAAATACCTTGGTAATTGTGATCTGATAAAACGTATGTTAATGATGTTGATTTGGGAATTATAGCAATAACTACTGTAATCGTATCTTAAAATTTACAAAATTACGTTTAACATTTATCTCTTGTGTATATACAATGACTAGTTGGTTATTACACGTTTAAATGTTTATTCAAACAAAAATAAGTGAATTTGTACCAAAGGCGAGCACACAAGTTCTGGGAACTAGAGTTGGGAGGGGGACTCTCTGCTGTCACAGACACGCATTATCTAATTGCACTTTGTTCCACTTGACCATCATTTTCAGAATTATAGCCAATCAGAATTATACCGCGCGAAATGAATAATACTAGGGGTCGAATGACCGCGGAGTGCGCCGTCGTCATTAGGGGGTCTATATTTTGTTGATTGTGCAGATAACGAGCCTTACTTTTCCTGACATCTTTATCCCCTTCCAGAGGCTGAAGTAGCAAATGAGGTAGACCGCTAACAAGCAAAGCGCGATCTCCCAGTTAATGGAGCCCACGTCAAAGATGCCCCCACTTTTGTCAAGCTGCAGGAATCGATTGCTAAAACAAAAATATCAAATAGTGTTTAAGTCTTAAGCGGATTTCACGTGCATTAATATTTCAGTAAATCTTGACAAGTGCTTTTGTTACATAACCCTGACTGAAATAATCTGTCCATAGATTGAAGCAGTGTTTACACTCTTGCATGGATGGGGACCCAGATGGGATTACACAGAAGAATACTGACACCCAGATAAAACTAGACATGTTTGACTCTGTTCGATTCGAATCTTTTCAGAGAGTCAGTTTTTATAAATGTAAATTGATTTCAGTTCATAAATGTAACCAACTTCAAAATTATCTGTCTACCAAAGGAAATATGAAATATTAATTAACCTACTCATAAAGATAAAAAGGATTGGACCTGCAGGAAAAGTATTTTCAGCAGATAATGTATATACTAAATGATTAAACACACTGAACTTTTTTGCATAACTGAATTCGTAAGAGAATATACTGCATGGTCTCTCTTAATTGAAACTTCAATCAAACACTTCTGATAATTGTTAGTATCTCTAGAATTGCAAGAATTGCTGAAATAACGCCAATTTTAAAAAAAATCATGACCTTGATACCAAGGTTACAATAATGCATTACTTGAAGTACTCCTCCGCCGGAGATATTTTTTTCGCTTCCTTTGTTATATTAGTGCTATTTGTACTGTTGACGTCCGTTACCAATGTAGATATTAGATTAGATAAAGTAGTCCCTTCCAAAGTACTGTTGGACTCGCTACCATTGCCACTGGCCACACTGGGCTTGCCTTCGTAACAGTACTCCGTATTCCATTCATGACCACACGTGGCCCACGGAAGCTCAGAAGTAAAGGAAGAAAACAGGAAATGAATGGACCACGCTATCACAACGTTATAGAAAAAGTCTGTGTAAAACGCAATCAGGACCACGGCCCAACCGATCCCTGAAAATAACAACAAGAGTATCAGAAACAAACCCTGATAGGACTAGTAGAAACACGGTAGTCTGGGGTTTCAAAGAAGACACTTTTTATAGGACTTCGTCAAAAGAAGATTGGTTAAAAAATATCAGCCCATGCAGTTTTGATTTTCGCCAAATACCTTTTTTTCAAAATCTGTACACCAGCTTTTTTTTCGAAACTATTTGATTTTACAATTAACTCTTTATAAACTGGTTAACTTTACGCAGTTACTATTTTTGCAACCTATGCCTTTTTTCGATCTTAAACAAATATACAGTACACATAAAATGACCAGATTGCGACGAGAAGTATCTCGCAAATATCGTGAAAAATTCTCGAAAGGAAATAGAAGTTGTTTACAGTAAACAACACGAATTGGATTTCATTGTTTTAAAATAACCATACATGTGCAAAACAAACGAACCGAAAATAAAACGGAGACGAAAATATAACTGTATACATTTCTTTTGAAGGAATAAACACTTTTTCGACAAAGGCGAAATTAGTGACCATCTTACCCTTAAATAATGGACAGAGTCGCCCCCAGCACGTTATTGCACCGGTTTTGTTGTATTGACCGAGGGCCAGTTCCATGTAGAACAACGGGATCCCGGCCACACTCAGCATCAGGACGTAGGGAATTAAAAAGGCGCCTGTAGAAGTCAAAGTAATGCTGTATAAGTTAAATCAAATTGGGGAAATCAAAGTTGGGGAGGGGTCGCTGTCATAACATATCCAACGTTATAGGCATTAAACTTAAGTTTCTGTCAACAAGTTCAAATAAATCTCTAAAATTAAGACCTTTTAAAATGAAATGAATAGTAAAATTACAACTTCATGTTTTATCAACCATTACCATAATTATTATCCCATGTTCAAAACTTTCAACGAGACAGATTAGTGTATAAGATTTTACTATGTTCAGTCTTAAGTTGAAAATTGCTAGAAACATGACCACCCATTTGTTTCTTGATGATGCAACAGATGCGTAAATCATATCAATGCATTATATAAAAGAAGTGTAAAGTAAGTATGATCAGAATTTTAAAAGTTCTAGTGAACGAGATATTTTGATGTTACCCCCTCCATTCCTGTAGCAAAGGTAAGGGAACCTCCAGACATTGGCCAGATCCACGGCAAAACCAATGACGGACAACAGGAAGTCCAGTTTGGTATCCCAGGTCTCTCTCTCCTTGTGGCCATGTTCTTCATCCTTCTTCTCCACCGGGGAGTCTAACAAGAGAATCCTTACTGATGTTAACTAACAATTTACTTTTTTTATTGACATGAATTGGGTTTTTTGCTGGTTTTGTTTTCTGTTATCACTTCGCCTCCACACATTGTTTTGGAAATACTTAGTAAATTCTTCATGTTTAAGTGACATTTAGAAAGATCCCAGTGCATATCTCAATTGTAAAATATGATGCAACAATTATATCTTTGAAATGTTCAAGTACTGTTTTACTGTATTTTTTTACGTTTTGCTAAATCATACTTCCTAATCTGAAAGATCCACAGCCCACCTTTACACACCGAGTTTTGACGTATGATCAGTTGTCACTCTAGTTTTTCATGTCGCAAATAGGATTCGAACCTACCCCAGACGAAGGTTGCAGCTACTGCGTCACGTGACGTTTAAGAGATAAAGAAGTGGTCGTGCAATCTATCTTGCGTCTGTTTATGTCTGGATGTTTTTATTTTGTGTTTAATTAAATTCACTTTTTGTTCCCTTTAACTAATCTTTTTTCCAAAGAAAAACTTGGAATCCATTCATCTTATTCGAGTGAGATGAACACATATTCCTATTTTCATGCCTCGTTTGAGTCACACTTTCCTTCCCAAGTCTGAACATTTCGGCATTCAAATATCTATCCATAATTGATATTTCGCTGCGCAAAGAAATTCGTATGAAGATTAACAATTTGGAAAAGTACATGTACCTACGGGAACTACCACCAATACTGCGATAAGACCTAAAAAAAATTATGTGTTTAGGTAACACTGATAAAAAAATTAGGTAAGGTAAGAAGGTATTTTTTAAAAAAAAATTATCATATTTTTTTCTGCATGAATTCTAAGAATGTTTGTTTGTGTTATATTTAAAAACTGGTTTTTAATAGAAATAATATAAAAATCACAATCGGATAAAAACAGACATCTAAAAATGGTAGGATCGGGGCATTATTGTAGGTTAGGTCGGGTTACCCTAAACACACCACTTTTTTTTTTTAGCCTAAAATTAAATTTTAGATAAAGTGTACATCTGATAATTTAATAGCTTGTGAATTTACGATAACTTAACAACAAACTTTACGCTGCTATTGAGATTTTAAATGCAGTACACTTTCAATTGAATGTAAATCAAGTGTAATGATATAAAAAGATACGGCATTCAGAAAGCAAATCATTTCAAGATTGAATTTAATTGTGCTTGCTGGGGGTGGGGAGACTTACCTTTCTAAACTCTCTAAAATAAACGCTTAAAGAGACAGCGTCAATATTATGATAAGATCGCATGCCAGTCGCCATGTTTTGCTTTCTTTTATACATATACAAAAGCATTCCACGCAAAAAGGTTTGCCTATTCTGGACTCCACACAATTAACCCCTCCTTGACCTTGTTGAATACACATTAGTAAACACACAATGATAGGTATTAACATCTGTTTGTAGGGTGCAACTCAAACCCAATCCAATTCTGTTCTAAGTAAGAACTCCAGCTTTCTACTCTTGGTTACCGAGTAAAAATCACTTAGTTAATAGGAAGAATTTCGCATCTTATTATCATTGTATATAGTATATATTCATAGTTTTTCTTATCATTTCAAATAATGGTTATTATTGATGACCTAAGTTTGCATTAGTCTTTGGATACAGTGTGGTCAAATAATGGTTATTATTGATGACCTAAGTTTGCATTAGTCTTTGGATATAATGTGGTCAATTTCAAAGACTGAATGGGTTTTTAAAGCAAACCATCATTATATTTGCATTTACTTGTGTGTGTGTATATATATATATATATATATATATATATATATATATATATATATATATATATATATATATATATATATATAATTTTTAAAAATCACAGTGTAAATGTACGTATTTCTTGCAACAATCATCACATACTTGTTTACCAGGAATTTATTTCTTTTCAATCATACAAGTATATTCCTACAACGACGAATTCGTTTTGTTCAGTGGAATTATTTTTTACATTTTCTTTTATTCGTTAAACCCGACACCATTTCTGAACAATGGCCTCGGCATCATATATATTCCTTTATGTCTATCAACAACAAATATCTTATACAATTGAGAAACTAAAACCTCGACATCTTGTCTGATCTTATCTCTGAACTCTGATTTATGAACACAATTTCGCATTACTGATATTAATTTTTAAAATTGAAATCTGTGAAAAGAGCAAATTGGCATAAATAACGTAGCTGGGATTTTTTTTCCTGATATTTTTTAACATCGTTTAAAAGTAGACATTTATCAGAATTTGACATGATTCTGCACATTGTTGGAAGGTTCCTGAATAAAGAGAAGCTTGAACTGATAATGGCGAGGAATGCAGCTCCCCCCAACCTGTGATGTGTCATTGTTTGACGTCATCGAGGGCTGCCCCCTGGCGGGAAAGTGAAAGAGATACCCCCACTGAATCTCACCCGCACACATCGGTATTTTGTTTGAGTTAACAAGAATGTAATATATATGGAAAATATTCATTTTTTCTTATTTCTTTATCTAAATGCTTTTATGTTTGAAAATGAGCTACCGAACATTGACATGATCTTTTGACAAGAGGAGTCTGAGGGAATGTCATTCCAAATTTTTGCAATATGCAAGTCTTCGTATGAAAAGAAAGTAATGTGTTTTGGGGTTTGCTTTTTTCATTAACCATTTCCCCTGTATTTCACATATCATGATTACCATTTTATTTAGTTGCCATTCACGAATGATTAAGTATTTAATGCAACGCCTATTGACACTACACGATTCATTTACTGTCCTTTTGAATATAGAAGATCTTTATATCGAACTCTCTATTGCCCGTTGCAGACTTGTTGTTTATACATTTCAAATTGATTTATCAACGTTGTCTAAAGTTTTTACGTATAAAAAAAGAAAACAAACTCGGACATTAGTTTCCTTGGGTGTGGGAAAGTGAATAACTCAAGCGTAAGTCTATGGGAACCAATAGAGGCCTTTAACCTTCTACACCCAACTTGCCGCTAGCCCGAACTGCAAACAAATCGAAGTCTAATATCAGCACCGACTATATTGCAGGTTATTGAAATCTGACATCCGATTAGAATGAAGCTCGTTTGCAGGTCTGCTTCCGTGTGACGAGCTCCAATAAGAGACCCTAACACCTTATGAAGAGAGAGCACTACATGGAATCGCCATTAGTTTGGATGTGTTGTGACCGTTTAAAGTATGGAAACACGAGCATAGTATCTAAAGTTAAATGAGATTAGTCGGATTTAGTTTTATTTAATAAATAATACGAGAAACAGTGCATCTACGATCACTCCAATAACACAGCAGGTTTAATGGCCTGACATAGCTATAACACTTGTGGGGCACTTTGCCTGTATCGTCAACCATCTTGACTGTTGTATCTTTAATTGCTTAAATTCGATTCTGTGTTTTTTGAAAAAAAAAATATTTAAACCAGTGATAAAATTTAATACGTTTATCATTAACCATATAAAGATTCCATGCTTTCACAAAACGTGAACCAATGTGTCTCTTATCTAAATTGAATTAGAGTAGTGATTGTTGACTGCATGCAATCTCATATACACCATGCCCCGACCCATCAACCTTCGAGTTTCTGCCAAAGAATGAAAGTTTATGAACTAACATGTATAGTCGTCTGCGAGATACTGCGATAAGATCGTACATCCTATTTATGAATGAAATGTTAGATAAGCAGGTATCGTTTTCCTACAATAAAACACAAGGTGATACTACACCAGAGTGGGTTTCCGCTGTGTTTGATTACATCGGAAGGATTCCGAAACAATAAAGATGCAGTGATAGTAGATATAATACACAATCGTTAAGTTTCGCCAAAAGTAAGGTTATCTCGGTTCTTTTATTTCTAAACAGACTGAGTAACAATGCGCGGTCTATCGGTTCTAGAGACGCGGCAAAAGGTTGTGGGTTCAAATCACAGTGTTGGAACAGAAAACAAAGTCCTTATAGCATAGTGGTGTTAACACAAGGAAATTTTCTAATCTTTCGATAGCTTTTATGGCCAATTTTAAGTCCTCTGATTTGAATCTTTTAGCCGTTATTTCATATGCATATGCATGTGTCCGACGTTTTTTCTATGACAAAGCAGTCAAAATATAGCACAAATAAGGGTGTTTCTGTAATATTCAGGAGCATACCTTGTTTTATTTTTTGTTGGTTTTCCGCGCTCAGTGAATTCATTGCCTACCTTGTAGTGTTTGTTGGCTGTTGTCTGCGCTCAGTGAATTCATTGCCTACCTTGTAGTGTTTGTTGGCTGTTGTCTGCGCCCAGTGAATTCATTGCCTACCTTGTAGTGTTTGTTGGCTGTTGTCTGCGCTCAGTGAATTCATTGCCTACCTTGTAGTGTTTGTTGGCTGTTGTCTGCGCTCAGTGAATTCATTGCCTACCTTGTAGTGTTTGTTGGCTGTTGTCTGCGCTCAGTGAATTCATTGCCTACCTTGTAGTGTTTGTTGGCTGTTGTCTGCGCTCAGTGAATTCATTGCCTACCTTGTAGTGTTTGTTGGCTGTTGTCTGCGCTCAGTGAATTCATTGCCTACCTTGTAGTGTTTGTTGGCTGTTGTCTGCGCTCAGTGAATTCATTGCCTACCTTGTAGTGTTTGTTGGCTGTTGTCTGCGCCCTCTTACTTCTGTTGCTTACCTTTTGGTGTTTCCTGGTGGTTGTAAATTTTTTTCCGAGTTGTATTGCCTAATTTGTAGTTTTTTCTGGTGGTTGTCTGTGCTCTTTCAGTTCAATTGCATTCTATATGGTGTTTTCAAGTGGTTGTCCGAGCTGAATAGCCTACACTGGGGTTTTTTTATTCTGATTGTATTGCCTACCTTGTTGTGAGTTTTTGTGGTTGTCCGTGTTGAGTTACATTGCCTAGTAACTCGTGTTTTCTTATGGTTGTTCATGCTCTCTGAATTCTATTATCTACCTTGTGGTGTTATTGGTCTGTCTATGTTAGAACCTTTTTAACAAGACATTGGACTTTCGGTAGGACCTAACAATCTAATTTTTGCATCAAAACAAGTTAAAAATGATGCTCGTTTCAAGTGAAATATGCATAGGTTGCGAGTCTCAGCTCAAAAACCAGACAAACGTTGTTGATTTCAAAGAGCCATGGTTGAATGGCCAACAATGTAAAAGAAAGGCCTACGTCACATTGCTGTTTGACACAACTACCCAAAGTCCAATCTCTTGTTAAAATGGTTCTTTATTGCCTACTTTGTGTTTTCTTGTGGTAGTCCATGCTCTCTGAATTCTGTTGCCCAACTTGTGGTGTTTTTGGTCTACCTAAGTTACATTTTCTTTTGGTTGTCTGTACTGTGTTCTGCTGCCTACCTTGTGGTGTTTTCCGGTTGTTGACCGTGCTCTCTAGGTGTTTGGAACCTACCTTGTGTTTTCTGATTGTTAACCATGCTTTCTGAGTGTCTGGTACATACCTTGTGTTTTATGGTGGTTGTCCGTGATCTCAGAGTTCTGTTTGGCGTCCAGTAACGCCCCGTCACAATCTTTGGAATCCATGTTATTACGTCACGTTAGTCATAGGTCATCAAACCTTAAAATAAATTTCTTAAGTCAATTCAATGATATCTTATCTTTAAAAAAAACAGCTATTGATCCCACGTATCAATGTTGCAATTTAAAAAAAATTATACACTTTACAAGGCTTCACACTTTACAAGGCTTCTCTCTCTCTCTCTCTCTCTCTCTCTCTCTCTCTCTCTAATCTATTTTCCAAGTGTAACAACTATGTTGCTTTACAAATCTTGTTTATCCGATCGGAAGCTTTACTGTTTGATTTTTGTTTGAATAGAGATAGAGATGTATCAGTATGAGAGCCACGTTACCCGTTCTCTTCCGTTGCATTCTGACACGCTTACCCAAGAAAAAAATCCATGATAAACAGGAATGTTTGGTCAATGTTAAAAAAAGTATCTCGCTTTGATTCGATAAATAACTTTAGCAGCTGGTGAACTCAGCCAGAGATGCTACGGTTATGAGAGAAGTTAATAGCAATTTGTTTCATGTAGCGAAGTGCGGGAAATAACGATTTACAGGATTTTTATATTTTATAGCAATTGTCAAACTTATCACACTTGTTACAGACGGAGAAAATGGAATAAAAATATTGTTTTAACGCTGGGAATCCTCTATTAATTCATTGAATACACAAAAAAAATGACATAGACAGAGACTTACTAGAGCTATCATGAGTGCGACAAAAAATGACATAGACAGAGACTTACTAGAGCTATCAGGAGTGCGTCCTCGAGTCGATGTCTTTGGTACCGCTCTGGGTTGCATTACAAATTCTCTCTCTTATACCTCGGTCGCCTTCCTGACCTAATTTAAATATAAACGAATACTATCCAAGTTTTCAATGGTACATGTATGTTAATGTATTTTAGAGTTTACATTCAAGAAATGCCAATCTTCAAGGTCCCTCTGTGTATTATAAGATAAGATGTATTGTCATTTTTTGTATACACGTTTCATTCGACTGGTTGAAGTAGTCTAGGGATTACCTATATATATTTGGTTGTTTTCACTGTGTATACATACCAACACCTGTAAACACAGGGTCACCTGAGTTATCTGTCAAACATAATTGTCCCCCGTACACTATGACCGACAGAATCCATTAAATGGCCCTCCCAGTCACAGCTACCGGAGCATCGCTTCACTCGAGCCGCCCCTGACAAATACAGGCATTTTTGCTGAAACCGTTCATGCCCCACCCCCAGCCTAAAATCGTATCTCAAAGTATACTGACCGATAGATATACCTGATTTTTTTTTTATTGATCATTATATATCAAGTTAACAGGTTTATTTTATTAAAAGGGGTGAAACGTTTGTTGATTCAAGAATCAAGGCCCTTGAGCCGAGTACACGTCATTGCGTGAAGTGGACGAAACAATGATTTAGAGTACTAGTATATCTAGTGAGGAAGGTGTAAGTGTCGTCTGTTTAACCGGTTATTCTTGGAAAAAGAGACAAAAGAGATTAGTTCGACATAACCAGTTTAAGGTGATATGGGACACCTCCATGTTGTGACGTATTGTTTATCGAAATAAACAATAAAATCAAGTGTAATTATATAACTAGTTTATTTCTTAGTATTGTCGCCTTACAGCGTAGCGCAGTGGGTTAGAGGGTTTACTACGAATCTGCAAGTCATGAGTTTGAATCCCGCTGGGGGTTTTACATTTTTTACCTCTCCAAATATTTTTAAAAGCAAGCTATTTTTTGGTTAAATATTGTAAAAATTGAAAATTCTAAATCGGTAAAAGTATTCTAATTATAATGTACCTTAATCCACATTAATATCGACAGATGTCCCATACCACCTTAAATGTCTAGTCCCTGAACAAAAATCCCAAACTTGAAGACATTAGTGTTGTTAGTATAATAATATAAACGAAATATAGAATATAAAATAAATTCCTTATCATCCCAATATAAGATACACATAAAAAAGTAATGGCATCAAATTCTTATTTCTAAGCAAGGTATAGAGGCAAAGTACTCGTGACCAGTGCATATGAAGATTTCCTGCTGTGATTAGTATAAAACAAAAAGCGGAGTGTAAAATATCTGAAATGTCAGGACAAAATGTCAAAAAATATGTTTTCTTTTAGCAGAATGAACAGTTAGACAAGTTGATGATGCTCCCAAAAATAGTTGCAATTACTCTGATTACAAGTACAGTACATTTATTGAGTTATTTCATGAAAACCATATTCATCTATTTGTCTAACTTACAAATTCAACCCCGATTAGTCGCAAATAAATTGATAAATCAAAAAAAATTCTTTATTGCAATTGTTAATTCATTCCTGTTTGTTAGTTTGAATTCACATGTATATGTCAAATATTTCAAATTTCCTCGTTGAAAATACAACCAAAGAAAATACAAACACTTGGGATTAAAGGATTTCGTTAGCATCGCATTTCATCACTTAATTATCGCAGTAGATTTATACCGATGTCTTTTTAATGTGTAATAGATTGCGGTGTCGACATTTCACCAAAATTCGAACGCGCCCTGGCGTTTTGTAACATGATAATCCCGGGGTTGCAGTGACTGGTGATTCGGGTAATTTGATCTAGACCCTCCGGGGTATTGTTACAGGTTCTTTCATGTACAACATTTGCATGGGAAACTCTTTTTCTTTCTGTACTAAATGTGCAGAATTCGAGCATATAAGATTACATTCTCATATATACACGTTTGCCAGTTAATTACTGTCATTTTCAGGTTTAACTACACTTTACACTCTCTTGTGCTTTCTCGCCATAATTTGTTATTTACTCATAATAACATAATACAAGTCTACCAATTATCTGTTGTAAGTGTTAACTTTTAACTTGTTAAAAGTGAAGCAAATCTACCACCAAACTGAATTTCTGCATGAAGTTCTTCAACATTAAATTACATTCAATCCTTCATAGCTTGGCATCTTCGTGTTTTGCCTTTCAAGCAATAGTCTTTTCTGAATAATTTAGATCTACAACATTTGGATGGGAAACTTTTTTCTTTCTCTTCTTACTAAATGTGTACAATTCAGGTATAAAAATAATATTTTCTTAGATTTATTTCCACGTCAATTTAATTTCATAAAAATATATATAAAAAAAACGCTCCACAAATAATTTTTGAAATTTCTTTCAGATTGGTAAGAAACATACTTTTAAACTAATTCGATATTTCAAAAATTTATTTTCAGATATTCGCAGAACGTGTTCTTAAAATATCCCATTGATATTTACTCTCTGTAATTAAACTGTTTTAAAATGTAAACTTACCTCCTCAGTGGATTGCAATTCCCTTTACAATAAAGTGTACTACTAGACAAGCAAAAATAGTGCCTGCCGAAAGAATTAATATTTAACTTTTTTCTCACGGCACATATTCAAATCATCGATCTACACCACGTGACCACTTAATACATTAGCGAAAAAAATGAACGCATATCTAACAAGGAGAGGAGAGAGGGAGAAAAAAAGAACTTGGTCGCACCGGACAATTAGGAGAGCTGTTATATGACCTATCGGAAATGGGTTAAACAAGAGATAATGTTAACAAATGTCTGACTCGATCGAGCTAAAGCGAGATAATTACTTAACATAAATTACACGGGGTGGATTTAATTGATGTAATAAATAACAACATTTACAAATGGGTATATGTCAGGGTATTGATTCCCTTACTCCAACTTAGATATCCACAAATTGCTTGCTTAATCATCTCTTCAGCAACATGGGGATTTTCAATAGCAGATAGTCCACATAAAATTTATCAAAGTTGGGAATCGTTAGTGTTTTCATAACTAAGTGCTTATTTGAATCTAAACTTTAATTGCATTGAAAGCCGGGCATATAATCAATGACAGGGCTGGATAGATTGACTGGTGATAGCTTTCCAATATAAGTAAGTTCATGTTTCAATCCATGTTAAAAACAGAATCTACAAACAAATTCAATAACGTTACTACATGCACTGACTAATATACTGGGGTTTCTATTACCCCCCGAAATCTGTGATCTTCTCCGTATCCGCTCGGTCCTGAGCAACGCTACACTAGCACCTCATCAAAGCAATAAATGGTCATTCCTTTAATTAATCGCGTGTTAATAAAACGCTTGAGAAGGTTGACTAACGCGTTGAAAATCAAAGCGTTTCAGTCAATAGGAAAAATATCTCCGGTCTCTTTTGGCAATCGAAATTGGAGAACAAAGTCATGATGAAAAATGAAAAGCGCCCTTTACTAACCAAACTCTCTAATCATACATTCCGTGTACTTTTAACATATCTTTAATTCGTTCTAATTTTGCAATAAAAACTATAAACGATAAAGTAAAATAAACTCGGCAAAACGGCGAGGTGAAAACAAAACTATAGATTTTACCAAATTTTCTGTCGTTAAAATAAGTTAACGTTAGAAATAAAGCAATTCAAAGTGGCAAGTGCTCTTGAACTTGCATACTATTTGCGAAACTTTTCTCTTTTATTTCAATGGGTTTGTTAAATGATAATTGAAAATCAATAACATTGTCTATTCATAGCTATAGGGGGGAAAAGAAGAAAAAACCCCAACACTTCAATTAAGAATCAAAAGGATTTATTCAGATTGTAATATGGCGAGTATATTTTTTCTTATATGATATTAATAAAGATATCCCTGTATAATATTTTCATAATTTAAATGTGTTGGAAATATCTGAGCAACATTTTCTTTATATCAAATCTTGAAAAACACATGTCAATTTCGTAATTTCTTAGACTGTAAATAAATATTTGTTAAAAACCTTGAAAAACCAATAAAAGAGATCTTCCCACTAAATTATACTTAGTTTGGAATAAGGAATTCTGCGGTATTCTTTTTTAAAATCTTAATCATGATTGGAAATAGATTACTGTTAACTCTCTCAATGCTCTCCTTGCTCATTAGGAAACTTTTGGAGCTAGAGTTGGTATTAACTTTTAAACAAATGGCTGGAGGGTCTCGCTGGAGATGCCAGCCCCAAGAAGCCGCAGATGAAACATCAGATTACAACTGCTTCAAAAAGGTACATTCATATTCGATATTTGTTATTGGGCTTGTTAACATATGAGTAAATAAGTTTTTACCAATTCATTTTACGGAAATATTGACATTTACTAAAGCGCACTATATTCATCTTTCACATCTTAAAAATTGTCGAAATTAAACATGGACGAACAGATTCCTGTATCAGTATCGATGTCATAGCCCTGGAAGGTTAGTAACGTAATCCTTGACTGCATTACAATTGCTTTTTAATGAAGTCAATTTGTTCAACAAGTAAAACAAATAACAATTATCCTTCAATCCGAGACTATTTGTCGGATGCTCTGAAAGCAGACGACTCTGTGGTAGTGATCACGATCCCGATCTGTAGCTTCCCGCGTTTTCTGGTCGATACCGTCTGACCATGGCGGAATTAACACCGGGATAGTGATCAATAGTGTTTTATTCATTTTTGTTTATTATGCCAACAGTTAATTGTTTACACGAACAAGATATACTTTAGGGGCAATTATCCGCCGTGAGGTCGATATGATGCGCTAAGACTACCCCGGGAGTTTCAGAAGCATACGCGGGTTGACGTCAGATAAGAAGACGTGAGTGCTACGTAAACAATCTCAATAAACTAATTATCCCGGACAGCCGAGGAAAAGAATGTCTTTACAACGGCGTGGACATTTTAAAATCATTCGAACATCAAAAAGAAATAGGGACATCACCGACCATTGCCTTATGCCAGTGCCATATCTTAAGAAGAAACTCAGTTCAGTGCATGCATTTTGTAGTACATATACTTGAAAAGTATATCATGATCACATTGCGATCTCTTCGAGTACTGCCCCATCAAATCTCATAGGGGATGCAAAATGCTACGAAAGAATCCAACGTGTATCAGTATTGGTTTCTATCGACCTTTTCAAAATAAAGACATGCTGATCTAAGCAAAGTGAGAAGCCTTCGAACAACCGGGTCTTTATCTGAACAAACATATTGATTTTAAAACAGTGAATATATAAAGACTGTACATTGAAAGAATGAACACTGAAAAAGATGCACTTAAATTGATCAAAAGGTCTATAGAAGGACGAGAATGTTCAGACACTTTATCTTTCTCTTTTTAAAAAAAATTTGTAGCAGAAATTGGACATTTTGTATAATGTATGATTTATAATCATTGATATCATTATTACTTACTAATATTGAAAAGAAATAATTTAACATAAATAACGTAAATTAATCTAATCAAAATCAGTTTTATAATACAAAGTGCAGCAACTAACGTGTCCATAAAAATACTTAACAATTCATGAAACTTAATATCTGCAATAATTATTAACATGTAACTATATTGTTTATTAGCAATCACGGGATCAACAAGACACGTGGGCCGCGATCTGTCTGTTCACCCTTAATAAAGGGACACTCTCGTTTAAGATGACACTTATCTATTGCTGATCCACCGATTACATTCAAGTTAGTGTTTGGGAATACCAATCTTCGCGAACATGGTGCTGAGGGGATATAGTTTCGCTTACCGCGTCTATGTGAATGGACTTGTGTGACAGCGTTATTTGATGCAAAGATAGTGGGCCGCAATGTTAAAAGAAAACTTTTTAAATAAAAGTAATTGGTGCATATCACATTTCCGAGTACATGCCACACAAAGTTTATTAAACGAGTTAATAATTGGACACAATAAACAACAAGTTAACACTATACGTGGTGACCAATCGGAACTCCTCGGATATCTCGAACATATTTAAAAATTCTTGATGAATGATTGTGAGAAAAATCGGAGGAATTCCGATTACGTGTTCACATGGAATAGTTAGGCTAAGGGGATAGTTAGGCTAAGGGGATAGTTAGACTTAGGGGATAGTTAGGCTAAGGGGATAGTTACAGGTGGATAGTGTGGACGGTTCGTAAAGAAACTTTTCCTGTCGTGAGGGGATGCTCCGCTCGCCAATGCTTTTGTGTTTTATTTCAAATCTTTACATTTTGAATTAACATAGTTTAGCCTCTACAACTACTTTTTTATTTAGATAAATGTTTTAAAGATTTTCATTTATAAAATTATTTTCTTCTATATACATGTATTGAAATTTGAAATTGTTAGATGCAACATATATAGCTTTTCTCATTATATAATGTGGACCGCTTCAATTTTGGATAAGATACATGTATCAAGCATCCAGACAGTTTTCAGATGTCTATATTCAGAAGAAGAAAGATGAAAAATCGAGAAGCTGAATCTATTTTTTTATTCAATGCTTTCTTCATTCCAGTTCCAAAATGGTTAAGCGAAGTATACAAGACAGTCGGATTTCCATAATGGGAGAAACGCGACCACTCTTCAACTCCGTCCACGAGTCGATTGGTTCCCATATTGAAATTGACAGAGGCTGATAAAGTGTTGGTTTTACAATGCAGGAATCATAGTATCAATTTGAGAGGCTTTATGTGAATACGATAAAGGGGATATTTATGAGACTCGTATTTGCCACAATCACACCGAGTGCAGTGTTAGACACTTTAAATTGGTCCTAAATGAATTCCTTTTAATGGCTGCCTTTGAAGTGCGTTACTTAACAATTGTTACAGAATTAATTCGATTCGACAACTGTATTGTAGATTTAGCGAGATGGAAATTCAATAAATCGAAAACTGTCACCTTGACCCAGAATTGTGTAAAAGAAGAAAACCCCTTCAAATTATAAAAAAAAAATTAAAAAAGGATAAAAATTCTATTGTTAAAGTCTAAGTTTGGTCTATGATTAAATTGACCGTTTTAATGCTTAAAGACATTGTACATTTGTATTTTGAAAACTTAAACTTAAGTTATCGAGAATTCGGCTTCTGACTGTACGAAGTACGAATGCGCTAAGTTAAATCTACGCTAACTTGTTGAAAATTTGAATTCCCGCCAAATATCGTACTCGCTATATATAATCCGTTTACAGTTAAATGATAGGTGAAATTGAGAGACTGTGTTAGGTTTTCTCATAGGAATTGCTTTTTTCGCTAGATTTATTCTTCTCTATTTTATTCAATATTAGCTTTTTAAAAACGAACAACATTGATATCGGTGGAAACATATTGATTCGTTCAAATCTGAGCACAACAATCCGGAGCGAGACATCCGGCGTGAGATGCACTGTGCACAAAGTCTGTATGTGGAACTTATTCTGTGTCATCAAAGAGATTTCACAATACAATGTAAATATGGTTTTTTCCAAAACTAATCTCTAAACAAGGAAAATATTTCCATTTGAAACAAGATTTTGTCGGGCCTGCAGCAATAATTGCGTATGTATTTTCATTTCTTATAATTCTGGCTGGGCAATCAGTCAAATATATAGATTGACTGGAAACACATGAATATTTTTCAAGAAAATGATGCCATTATTTTTTGAATCTGATCAACAACTTAATTTGTCGTCAACATAGATATGGAATATGTCAATAGACAGACCTGCAGGCCATTCTCTCTCTCTCTCTCTCTCTCTCTCTCTCTGATTGCTTTGTTTCATCATCCAGAACCTTTGCAGTCTAGCTATAGTTTTAATGTGCGAAGAAACCTCGAGAGTCGAACGTTCGTTGCAGGACAAGACCCCCTGGATCTTTGTTTGACTTGGCGATAGAGGTAATATTGTTCTAAATGTATGTTCCAAGTCACCCGGCACTATAAATGCTCCAATTAAAGCATTCCTCTGTAAGAGCACTAAATAAAATCAAGTCTTTGTAAGGGATTTTGAATTGTCAGTGAGTTGCTTTCAAATTCAGGAAATTATGACCGACATAAATATGAAAGATTTATAACCACCACCCAGAGTAATTACTTTATATCCGGTCTGCCTAATCAAACCACTATTTACACCCATAACTTTTGGTTTGTAAGGCAAAACATTATCAATTTAACAGTCATTTAAAGCATTGATTATCAAAACCATTCGAATACCCCCGTCTTTTAAGTTTGTAATGCTGATGTCGTTTAAATCGATCCATTCCATCTGCCAAGATTTTTAACCCATAAAAGAGGTTATACTCCCTCTAGATTGTGTAGCCCTGAGCGTTTTCAAAAACCTTCCCAAAATTGTGTCTACGGGATCGTTAGTACAAAAAAGCAAACAACAATATAATTTATATATTTTTTTTCCCCAATTTCTTATTAAATGTAATCGAGGGCTAAATACATTAAATTTATAAAGTTTTCAGATTCTCGTTCACGAGTGAGCCTAGGTTTTACTGTGGCGGTTTTGTTTCCAATTTTCAGGCACGTGGTGTTTCCGATGTTTCAATAGATACGTGCGAGTTAACATTACGTTTTCTGTATTAACAATTTCCAAGTAACAAGTTCTAGCCTTCATCCCTTTGAGCTTTTACACATGCATGTGAAAGATACATGTTTTAATATTGGTCCCGTGCGTGATCAAATTTCCAAGAAATTTGTGTAATTCCTGAACATACAAAGATTCTTGAGCTAAAGAATTAAATATAACATCATAGAATTAATAATCATTCTCTGTATATCTGACATAAAAACTAAAACAATATTTACTCAAACAACAAGTCAGCGGAATCATCAATTCTTGAAAGAGTTTGTATGTTGATTCTCGCACCTTAACCTACTGAAGAGTTGCTTTTAGGGCTGATGTTTAGGAGATAACTATCTATAAATAAACAACAAGGAGCCCGCGGGACGTACGCCGTACATCCGTGTAGATAAAGAAATCAAAAGTAGACTATCCAGAATATGCATTAAACCTGCGCTAGGGGTGGAGACAACTTACTGGGTAATAATGACCGCTGTACACAAGGCGCTAAACTCTTACAGAAATATTAACAGTTTTACTTCATTTTTTATTTGCATTTCACGGATAATAAAATAGCTAAAAGTGGCATTTTTCACAAAAGTTCACAAAAAGACATTATCGTTATCAGGCAGAAGATCGTGCTTATCTGGCGGCAGATAACAGACTGCTTCTTTTAACCACTGCTAACGTAACGTCTGATGGGCAATTATGCTCTGATCCATCATGCACGCTCGTAGCAACCATGACATGTTCCAAGATATACCCCCAATATTTAACTCTCCTACTGGAAATATGCTTGTAATTTGTAAGGTATACTATTTGGCCAGGCTTGAATCTTAATTGGCAATCAGGTTCTTATTTCCATGTTTCGTTTTACAATAATCCAAATTAAACAAAGTTCAGATATATGCATACATGTATTTATGGACAAGATTACATGTATTACCATTTGTTGCAACACGCTTGATAACAACTGTATGGCTAAAATAAACTTTTTGGCGAAGAGTTACCTTTTTTTGCCAAGCTCTTCTGTTTTTCCTCGTTCCAACGTATATAAAACAATATTTCAGTCTTTTAAGTTAACCCCAGCCGTGTAACATAGCGCCTATGTGCTAACCGTGTGTCGAAATAGCTAGCATCTACCACTATTAAATATACTTATCATATTTGATTCAAGAATGAAAAAAGTGTGCAAATAAAGATCTAAATCGCAAATAGAAAACCAAGAAAGGCGAGAGATTTGTACACCGGCATTCTAAGCCTCTTTTCATGACCCACAGAAACCGATGGCTCAAATTTGAAAAACATGAAATCGCACTTAAAGAAGTGATCGCATTTTTTCATCTAACAAATATTGGTCATCCATGAACCAATCAAACTCAGCTACTTTTTCATTCGTATAAAAAGAGCTTACAAATGAAATATCCTGTGTAAACCTGTGAGGGAATTGTCAAGGTATCAGATATTGTTCACCATGACAAACTATCCAGATATCGCCGTTCAGATTCCGTAAAGATCCATAAAATCATTACATTGATCTATAACGCCAGATTGTTAAGATTATCTTAAAATCGTGTCAGAAGCTAATGAGTGCAATTACAACTGCCTAAATACACAATCTCTCTCTCTCTCTCTCTCTCTCTCTGAGATGCATGTACGTGTCATGATCGTTACAAAAGTAATTCAACATACAGCCATTACTAGTAAATCATGGTGATAAGAACCCGTTGTTTTAATACAACACGGTTGACTTCTAATGTACATTCTTTTGTCAATTTAATGATTTTTCTTATTATGTTGTATAAAATACAAAGTTTGAAATTATACTGACTCTAGTTACAGACATGGGTGAATAAAGCAAAATGGGAAGAAAAAACTGCGTCTCTACAGTCGTATCACAATCAAATTGTTCTTTGTAAGGCCTGAAGGATAAACTGTTTTGATCAAAACCATAACTTCACAAATACATCAATTAACAAAATCACTTATAATTGTCAAATATTTAGTTTCCGGAGCGTTAAGTAACTTTCACGTTTGCTTAGATGTAAAAGGAAAAGATTTTTTCGAACATTTTCAGAACATTTTCGCGCATGTAAAGTACCCGTATATCTTGAGATGTATAATATTTAATTAAAACCTTCAGCACCAACTAACTGACTTTTAAAACATTTAAAAAAGTTTATCAATCAAAGAAACAAACAATCGAAAGTGCATTACTGAGTATTTGTAAGTACTTGTTACTGATACGTGTTTTAAACAAATATCCTACCAGTGGAAAAAAGAACGATAGTAAAAAGGGAAATATTTGGTTGTTTGAACATTTGCAAAACAAATTTTTGACATGTTTTTAAATAAGAGCAAATATTTCGGCAAACGTAAATGTGCTAGAAACAGTGGCATTTATAGGGTTTCCCGCCCATATGTCGGTCTGAATTCACACGAAATCACTTAACAAGAGTGAGTCCCGCATAGATTTTAATCGCAATCTCACACATCGGTGTTTTCGGGGTCCCATCTGCGGATCTAGGCGGTGTATTCAATCGGTGTTATCTGCTGGCAGACCCTATTCCATTTCTAATGGCTTCTGTGTAGTAGGTTCGTACCTTGAAATTATTTACATGTCACGCTTTATCGTCTTCTCATCTTAAAATACGATCTATTTTGTGACGTCACTAACAGTTTCAGGAATGGTGGTTTTATGAAATCTGGAATTGATTTTGCCAACCAAAAAAAAAAATCATTTTCCCAAAACACCTTTAATCTGGTGAAAAAATCCTATTAATAGAAGATGGAATATTTTTACTTTTTAAAATGTTTCGAATATTAATATACATGTAGAAAACGAAAACAAAAAGGAACCTACCTTTGATGATATGGATAGAAAACACCCATGCATAAAATCCCGAAAGGAAAACTGTCCGACGATCAAAATAGCTACAGGTGTCTCTTGTTTAACTCCCCTAGAAAAGCCAGTGGTTTACTGGCAGAAGATGAATCAAATGGTCTCGATTTGTGACTCCTGATACCCCTCCCCCTATCTACACGCAAGCAGATGGTTCAACGCGAGCTGAGCGCTGGAATCTTTATGAATGGCAGAAAATACCGCTTTTGAACAGTCTTGACCTAAAATAGTTAAAACATGAATACTGACTACGGGAATTTAATGTAATAAACGTATTGTTTTTTATGTCTCTTAAAAATAAGCTTTTTTAAGAAGCACCGTGAACTGTTAAAACTTGAACTAATTAATATCATTTGTTTCAGACTCCACAGTTTGCAATCTTGGAAAACGGTGCTGCAATATTTGTCAAAGGCCCCCCTGAAGTTATAGTAGTTTATATAGTTCTGATCATATCAAAGATAATAAATTTAAGTGTCGGAGATATTTTCATTGTCCGTTGACCACCCATGGAAGGAAATATTTAGCTGAGAGAAAACAACGTCCGGTCGAGTCATTCCGGAATCTTGGAATAACATTCCCGGCCATTCTGAGCTCGTGAAGCCTGCCAATGTAAGCAAAGAGATATAAAGGGGAGTCACTAATGATCGGCAATGACGCCATACATCCGATAATCGGGCCAGTTTTCTGAAACTTATAGCTGCTATGAATTTAGTTCCGATCGGTTAGCAAAAGAATTTGTTAATGCCGCACGAAATTATAATTTTAACAATAAACGCACAAATTCTTAAGTAAAATATACTGTTTGTTTAATACCACAGTAAATACAAAACGAAAAAACATGAAAGTTGTAAATTTTTGCTCGTGTTTTTTATAAAAAAGGTATAATTTAATTTTAATTCCAGTTGAGGCAAAATTTCAAGCCTTCATGTTGTCACATCATTTAAACTTAAGAGTGTTGCAGAATAAACTCTTTGTAAAGACGTTATATATATACAATACGTACGCGTGTACAGACGTTTTATATAAAGTACAGGGTATAGACGTTATATATACAGAACACGTGTATAGACGTTACATATACAGTTCGCGTGTATAGACGTAATATATACAGTACGCGTGAATAGACGTCATATATACAGTAAGCGTGTATCAACGTCATAAATACAGTACACGTGTATAGACGTCATATATACAGCACACGTGTATAGACGTTATATATACAGTACACGTGTACAGACGTAGCGCGTGTATAGACGTCATATATATAGTATACGTGTATAGACGTTTTATATACAGTATGCGTGTAATGACGTCATTTATACAGTGCGCATGTTTTGACGTTATAAATACAGTACACGTGTATAGACGTTATATATACAGTACATGTGTATAGACGTTATATATACTGTACACCTGTATAGACGTCATATATAGAGTCAGTGCGCGTGTAAAAACGTTATATGTATAGTACGCGTGTATAGACAGGGCTGTCACAGCACTTTTTGGTACAGGGACAGGGTCCCTCTCCATTGGGAAAATTATCGACATTTTTTGTCAAATTGGGAAAATTTAAGATACTATATCATCAAAATGACTTCTGTTTTTAATAGTACAATCTGTTGTTCACTTCTTAAAATTAAAGTTTTACAATCACATGATGTTCTCAGGAACTTAACCAAGAGCAAGAAGAAGTCACAAAAATAGGGAAAATTTCAGAATTATGAAGAGTTTAATTTTTTAAACTTTAATTTATACATGTTGATTTACAAATTTAAAGTTTTGATTTGAAATTTTACAGTGGTCAGGAAAGTAAGAAGACTTCAATTTTTCCACATGATTGATACATCTTGATTTTTTTAAATCAAGGTAACCCACAGACATCGAGTAGAAAAAAAAAACCAAAAAATTTTCAAAAATAGTAAATAAAAAAAGATTAAAATCAAATTTGGAAAAGGGAACCAATTCTATATCATGTGGAATTATTATATTTCATTTCATAGATAAAATATTTGCAATATCTTATAAGCAAAATTTTGTGTGATATGTTAATGACATCTTGTGTATTTACGGGTATTAGTAAAACCCTGTGACCCAATTACAACCGTAATGCAGAAGATCTGTTTACGGAGTCTAAATGATTTTATGATAATCTAAGCATTTACTTGAAAGGCTTATTATCTAATTACAAGATATCAACCAATGCTACTGTCATCAAAATAATTTATAACCATCGTTTGTAAATTTCTTAGCACTTTTAAATGCATCACTCATAATGCCCTGCCGTATAAGTATAACCACCGTCCCAAAAGATATATGACTCTGCTGGTTGGGCTTGTTATTCACCACAGGGGGTTAAGTCCAGTTGTGAGAACCTTTTAATTAAAATAATCATTAGTGTCTTCCCCATTTCTTGATCATTTCAGATATAATTAAGCCAGCTTTAATCAATTACGTCAAATTTACTGACCAAAAAGCAAACAGCTGCGCAAATTGCAAGTTACATTTGGGAATTTTTATCCTGAAATTGGGAAAATCTGTGGCTTTTTGCCATTGGGAATGGGTCCGATATTCGGTTCAAATTTGAGGGGAGTGACGGCCCTGATAGACGTCATATATACTGTCACTGCGCATGTATAGACGTTATATATACAGTACGCGTGTATAGACGTTATATATACAGCACACATGTATAGACGTGATATAAACAGAACACGTGTTTAGAGGTCATATATACAGTGCCCGTGTATAGACGTTATATATACAGTACACCTGTATAGACGTTATATATACAGTACGCGTGTAAAGGCGTTATATGTACAGTACCCGTGTATAGACGTTATATATACAGTACGCGTGTATAGACGTTATATGTATAGTACCCGTGTATAGACGTTATATATACAGTACGCGTGTAAAGACGTTATATATACAGTACGCGTGTATAGACGTTATATATACAGTACCCGTGTATAGACGTTATATGTATAGTACCCGTGTATAGACGTTATATATACAGTACGCGTGTATAGACGTCATATATACAGCACGTGCATAGACGTCATATATACAGTACACGTACTGTTTTTGATGGTTCTTAGATTAAAATCCATTGCGTCGGTTCAATAGAGAATTTCTCGCACAAATTGAGACAGATTTTTTTTTTCAAAATTAACTTTATTATTGTGGTTCTCTCTTGCTTTGTAGGCTTTGAGTGTATTGAGCATTTTCTATTTCTGAGGCTGTTACATGTATGTGGTGTCATGGGTTCATGCACCACGATCGACCACCACACGTACCCCCATAGACAACATCCACATCTACTCAAAGTATGCTCAGAACTGTATAATGACATTAATCGAATGTAATTGACAATGAAAATTACTGAAGACGATGGCAGCAATCACTAAATATATATAACTAGCAGTCACTACATTGGATACACACTGACAGCAAGCACTGAATACACACTGAGGGTAAACACTAAAAATGACTGCACTCAGCAGCAGGGAGTGAAGTAAGCATAGAAATGACAATATCATTATATCAGTAAACAGAAGAAGACAAAAACAGAAAGCTGTAATTTAACACTGAAACAATAAGCGGTATACAGTGATAGTAAGTATAGAATACACACTGACAGTAAACAACAGTCACTGACAGTAAGCATTGTGTAGACACTGACAGTAAGTATACAATACATACTGACAGTAAAAAAGTCACTGACAGTAAGCATTGTGTAGACACTGACAGTAAGTATAGAATACACACTGACAGTAAACAACAGTCACTGACAGTAAGCATTGTGTAGACACTGACAGCAAGTATAGAATACATACTGACAGTAAACAACAGTCACTGACAGTAAGCATTGTGTAGACACTGACAGTAAGTATAGAATACATACTGACAGTAAAAAAGTCACTGACAGTAAGCATTGTGTAGACACTGACAGTAAGTATAGAATACACACTGATAGTAAACAACAGTCACTGACAGTAAGCATTGTGTAGACACTGACAGCAAGTATAGAATACACACTGACAGTAAACAACAGTCACTGACAGTAAGCATTGTGTAGACACTGACAGCAAGTATAGAATACATACTGACAGTAAAAAAGTCACTGACAGTAAGCATTGTGTAGACACTGACAGTAAGTATAGAATACATACTGACAGTAAACAACAGTCACTGACAGTAAGCATTGCGTAGACACTGACAGTAAGTATAGAATACATACTGACAGTAAAAAAGTCACTGACAGTAAGCATTCTGTAGACACTGACAGTAAGTAT
This sequence comes from Magallana ariakensis, assembly GCA_020458035.1. Taxonomy (NCBI): domain Eukaryota; kingdom Metazoa; phylum Mollusca; class Bivalvia; order Ostreida; family Ostreidae; genus Magallana; species Magallana ariakensis. The sequence goes on along the minus strand of CM035814.1, from coordinate 60,845,026 downwards.
AGAATACACACTGACAGTAAACAACAGTCACTGACAGTAAGCATTGTGTAGACACTGACAGCAAGTATAGAATACATACTGACAGTAAACAACAGTCACTGACAGTAAGCATTGTGTAGACACTGACAGCAAGTATAGAATACATACTGACAGTAAAAAAGTCACTGACAGTAAGAATTGTGTAGACACTGACAGTAAGTATAGAATACATACTGACAGTAAACAAAAGTCACTGACAGTAAGCATTGTGTAGACACTGACAGCAAGTATAGAATACATACTGACAGTAAACAAAAGTCACTGACAGTAAGCATTGTGTAGACACTGACAGCAAGTATAGAATACATACTGACAGTAAACAACAGTCACTGACAGTAAGCATTGCGTAGACACTGACAGCAAGTATAGAATACATACTGACAGTAAACAAAAGTCGCTGACAGTAAGCATTGTGTAGACACTGACAGTAAGTATAGAAAACATACTGACAGTAAACAACAGTCACTGACAGTAAGCATTGTGTAGACACTGACAGCAAGTATAGAATACATACTGACAGTAAACAAAAGTCACTGACAGTAAGCATTGTGTAGACACTGACAGTAAGTATAGAATACATACTGACAGTAAAAAAGTCACTGACAGTAAGCATTGTGTAGACACTGACAGTAAGTATAGAATACATACTGACAGTAAAAAAGTCACTGACAGTAAGCATTGTGTAGACACTGACAGTAAGTATAGAATACACACTGATAGTAAACAACAGTCACTGACAGTAAGCATTGTGTAGACACTGACAGCAAGTATAGAATACATACTGACAGTAAACAAAAGTCACTGACAGTAAGCATTGCGTAGACACTGACAGCAAGTATAAAATACATACTGACAGTAAACAAAAGTCACTGACAGTAAGCATTGTGTAGACACTGACAGTAAGTATAGAATACCTACTGACAGTAAACAACAGTCACTGACAGTAAGCATTGTGTAGACACTGACAGTAAGTATAGAATACATACTGACAGTAAAAAAGTCACTGACAGTAAGCATTGTGTAGACACTGACAGTAAGTATAGAATACACACTGATAGTAAACAACAGTCACTGACAGTAAGCATTGTGTAGACACTGACAGCAAGTATAGAATACATACTGACAGTAAAAAAGTCACTGACAGTAAGCATTGTGTAGACACTGACAGTAAGTATAGAATACACACTGACAGTAAACAACAGTCACTGACAGTAAGCATTGTGTAGACACTGACAGCAAGTATAGAATACATACTGACAGTAAACAAAAGTCTCTGACAGTAAGCAGTGTGTAGACACTGACAGCAAGCATTGAATACATACTGACAACAAGCAACAGACACTGACAGTAAGCATTGTGTAGACACTGATAGCACGCATTGAACACTGTCAGTGTTGAATCACCATTGTTCGTGGGGGACCAATGTTCGTGGCTTTCGTGGGTAACCCTTGCCAACGAATTTACATCCCTACGAATTAATTGTTTTCAATAAGAAGCATGTTATTACTTTTCAAATACTTTCAATTACACACTGATGTGTAACGATATAAATTAAAAAGCTGTCCACTACCCAATGTCCTCCACACAATCAATGGTACATTACACAAAATATTTTCAAAAATAAAAATACAAAGTCAAATCGGGAAGAGTAGGAAATAGCATTGAGCTATTATTGTTTTCGCCAAATAAAGTTTTTGATATAAACTGTTTCGGTGATTGACCGGTGATTGATAAGGTTCCCAAAGAACCATATACGATAAGGTCTAATTTCTGCCCTCCATGCTATACATATTAAAAAAATAATATATTATAAAACATAAAACTAAATATGTTGGTTGCAGATATCTAGAAGTTTTACAACATCGATCATTTCTTGTGCTTCTCTGACGTCATGGAAATGAAAAAAATTTCCCGCAATTTCTCAAAAACATGAAAAATGAATCAGTTTTCTTCATATTCAACAGTAGAAATTATAGAGCGTAATGTGCTCCAATTATGTTCATATTATATTAAAACCATGTTCATATTATATTAAAACCATGTTCATATTATTTTGCATACCATATTGGAAAATGATGTTGGAGCAATCATGCGTTTGATCTGATTGGAAGTATTCTATTTTTTGCTAAAATTCACACTTTTTGTGAAATTAAATCATTATTAATATATCATTTCTATTATGACGAATGTCAGAATATTTAACCATATAAACTCTAATTACATGTAGATATCTTTTGCTAGTAATCTATTTAGGAAATTTCTAAAGCTTTGTCATAACTTTGAATTTTGGGACATAAAAACACTTAGATCCCGAATATAGTCCTTTACGGTATTAAATGATTTGTTATAACTCTTTTCTCTACATGAAGCAGGCAAGCGCATCATTCTCTATCCTTGCAGTCTGCCATGATGCCTGTATATATGAGCGTTTACCTTTCATCCTCACCATTCTCTTCCCATGGCACGGTCAATTCTATTGCGACCAGCGTATTCGACTTCCGGGAGACTAACACTGCGTGTGGTCCACGGTGTTAAGGAAAACTAACTTCCTATCTAGATCCACTCTGAGTTCCCAGTCATTCCCTTTTTCCAGTAATGATGTACGTCTTGCCGTTCTTGTGTCAGCTTTAGATTCACCCTGCCTAACAAATTGTAGCTGTCTTTGCTTCGAGTCTGATGACCGTTTCGTTTCCTCTACACCTCCAACATATCAGCCAACTCCCGCAGCCATTGTCCCTCTCGATTTTCCACGCAGATTACAGTTTGGGTCTTCACTTAGCCTCACTGTTGCAAGCTTGGTGGAGATGGTAGTGTGTCTTATACTGACCTAATGACGAATGATATGCTAAACTGGTCTTTCCTTCACAAATCTTTCCAGGTTAACTTTTGCTCAGAAAACTCCGCAGTGCTTCCGTCCCGCGTACGAAAGGAGCGACAAATGAGAGACAGCACAACATTGAGGAACTGCTGAAAGATGTACGAAATGACAAGAAAGGCAAGAGAAGCGACAAGGGCGGTGCCCGTAAGTAAGTAAAACGCCCACCAACTCTTAACAACACATGGACAATTTCTCTTTAAAACTGTACTCTCTAAATGTTAGAAGTTTAAATACTTTCAAAAAGAAAACAACACTTTTTGGTTGGTTAAAAGATGTTTTATATGATATTATTTTTCTGCAAGAAACTAATGTAAGATCGATAAATAGATGTATTTACTTCAGAACAATTATCATTTCCAATGAATAATATTTTTCTAAGAAATACTAGGTTCACGGATCACTTGGGTATATTTCTTGAACTTTATACTTGTGAAAATCCACGGGGAGCTGGATAATGGAAGCTAAATAACTCGCTTTTAGAAAACATAACTTTTTGTACAAAAATAAAAGCTTTTATACCCGAGGAAACGCAAAAACTTGAAAAGGAAGACCCAATATGTAAATGGGAATATGTCAAAATAAATATAAAAAATTTTTGTATAAATTATTCAAAACAGCTAGGTAAATATAAGAAAAATCGAATCAAATAAAGCAATTAGAATCAAAAGATTTTTCAGAAATAAATATGACCTATAAACGATTGCTAGAAAAAGACGTTGATGATTTTTACGCCGAGAAATGTAGTGGCGCATATGTACGATCCAGATCTGTATGGATAGAAAAAGGAGAAAAATGTTCATCCTATTTTTTAAATATTAAAAGAAATCAACAAACGACAAATGCAATCAGTAAAATAAAAGATAATAATCAAATAGAACACTCGGACAATAAAGGAATTATGGACTGCCTTATAAACTTCTATGAAACACTATATATATGTGATGACGCTATTGAAACATATCTTAAAATATGAAATGCGAAAAAATCACAGAAAATGAAAAAAGAGATTGTGATGAACTGCCTACCATGCGCGAATGTGAAACAGCGATTAAATGTATGAAAAATAATAAATCTCATGGACAAGATGGACTTACGGCAGAATTTTATAAAATGTTTTGGAATGATTTGAAAGACATATATTACGCATCTCTTCTTAAAATCATTGGAATAGGAATCCTACCATTCTCTCAGCGAAATGCCATTTTATCTCCAGTGTTTAAAAAAGGAGAAAATGACAATTTAAAAAACTCTAGACCTTTAAGCTTAACTAATGTTGACTACAAAATATTTGCACATGTTTTAGCCTTACGGTTACAAAATGTAGCTGGTAAAATTATAAATCGTGAACAAAGTGCTTATATTAAAGGCCGATACATAGGCGAAAACGCGCGATTGATTTTAGATGTCTTTGAATATTACGTACATGTACGTAACGATTTGGACGGAATATTACTATTCCTAGATTTTGAAAGAGCGCTCGACTCCATAGAATACCATTTAATGTTTAAAACTTTAGAAAAGTTTAACTTTGGCTCTAAATTTATCGGAATGATAAAACACTTTACAATAAGCCCACATTTAAACTAAAAAACCATGGATGGATGTCAAAACTATGTACAATGCAAAAGGGGAATACGTCAAGGCTGTCCGGTTTCTGCGTTATTATTTATACTTGTTCGAGAAATATTAGCTGTACAGATAAAGAGCGATAATGAAATCAAAGGAATATCCTTTCAAAAAACATTACGCGACCGACGATAGCATTAAAATGATTCAACATGCAGATGATTGAACAAGTATGGTAAAAGAGATATTAAATCCTTAACCAAAGTATTAAAAACAATTTCAGAATTCTCTAGAGTTGCCGGACCAAAACTTAATATAGAATGTCTATAAACTGGCTCGCTTGTAAATGAATACGCGGAAGAAACTTATATAAGAGACGTAAGAATTACAAAATCGTGCATTAAAACTTTAGGCATCTACATGTATATGGGATATGATAAAAGCGAATGTTATGAGAAAAACTGGACAAGTAAACTTGAAAAATCTTGAAAGAATTCTAAGTGTTTGGAAAAAAAAGAAATCTTACAATATTTGGAAAATATACAATTATGAATACCATAGCTATTTCAAAGATATTATACAATGCTAATATTTCACAAAACCCAGATGTTGAATTTTTCAAAAATGTTTCAAAATTAATATATAATTTTTTGTGGAAAAACCCCCAGACAGAATTAAGAGAAACACGTTAATTGAAAAATTGAACTGGATGGTATTGAGATAATCGATGTAGAGACTAAATTTTACGCTGCTAAAGCATCATGGTTAGATAGGATAGTAAATCCAGAAAGTATTACACATAGAACACAAAGTGATATTTTGCAACAACACAATATTACAGTGTTTGATATTATTAAAACCAATGAGTGTAACCCAAACAATTCCGATTTTTTTAAAATGATAAAGCTACCTCAGTTTTACCGAAATGTATTTACTGCCTTTCAAAGTTGTAAAATACAAAAATTGGCTGGTAGTTTAACAAGAGATGAGTTTTTAAGCCAATTTTTATGGAATAACAAACTTTTTAAATAAGATTCAAAGTCAGTGTGTTTTTATAACTGGCTTAAGTGTGGCATATTATATGTTAAAGATATTTTTGATGAAACGGGGGGAAATGTATGATATAACATATTTTTCAAACAACTTAGTTAAAAAAAACAATATCATTTCTGAATATGCTATGTTAAAAGGAGCTGTCAAATCCTTTAGACAAAAATTTGATTGTTCATATGCAAAGTACGTAAATATAAAAATTGATGTACATGTTCTTTTTAAAACTCATGTTAAAAAATCTATAAGATCTATAAAAAGCAATATTTACTACTCAATATTCATTGATAATAAATTTCAAAATTCAATCCAAGAAAATTAATGGAAGCGAATATTCAACATTAAGGAAGGGTACACATGGAAAAATGTATATGTGTCCAAAATAAAGAATATGTATGAGAATAGAATAGCAGAATTTAAATACAAACGGTTAAATGACATATTAAATAATAATGCATATGTGGGTAAATGGAATAAAGATGTATCACCATTTTGCACCTTTTGTAAGCTTAAGGAAGACATAAAACATTTGTTATATGATTGTGAAATTGTCAAATCCTATTTGGGAAAAAAACCAGTTCTTTTCTTAATTTTACTGTTACATGGAAAATTATTGTACTTGGATTTTACAATGAAGTCAATGAAAAAACAGTGGTTTTAAACAATTTAATAGCTTTTATTGCAAATACAATACATGTATACACATATAAGAAATGTAGATTTGATGATGAAACAATGTCAAAGAAAAATTTTTTTATGTATTAAAAGGTAAATTGAATGTCTAAAACACTGTTTTAAGAAAGATTGATTATATCAGAAATAATATTTATCAAGATTTTTGTGATTATTTGTTAGATTTGAGAATAGTTATCTTGTTGAAACTTTATTTGATAAATGTTGATGTGTGAAAATATGACATTGATTTAAATAAAAGATAAAAAAAAAAACCCAAAAACTTCCGCTCTGGTAGGTCTCACTTCATGATCATCTAGACCCTCTGCTTTCCAAGTTCAGTTGTTTTTGCTACCTTTGATCTTCCTCTGTGCACCTTTCTGCTGCTGATGCTAATTGAGACCAGTGCTTAAAATGTGATATTCCTACATCTTGCCGTCCAATGCTTGTGTTTACAATGATGTCTCGTAAGTGAGACATAATCTCCCCTTGGTCCATTAATGTTTTTGCTGACCCCTTTCTTCCCGTCCTTTCATCTGCCGAGTCTCTTAAAGTCATTACCAGACTGTATTTCGCAACCATAAACTCTTCCACCACTGAGGATACTCGTATGCGTAATTGGGTTGAGTTGCCGTAGAGTCCTATCGATCTGAACGATGGCGAAAGGCCAAGCCATCTTCTAAGATTCCCACTCGCTTTCCTTCCCATGGCTTCAACTGTAGCACATGTAGTTACAACTTCATATATAAGAAGCAGTCACATTAGTCTTGGCGGAATTCGTTGCTGGTATATCCACGCCTTATATTTACCTCGTAATCCACCGCTGTCAACTGTCTACTATTTTTATCCATGGTTGGAACCTCTTCTTTGTGTCCTCGATGCTATCCTTGTCTGTGGGGGATTTCTACTATTGATGGGATCTGCTCTCCTTGAATTTGTATCTTGCCAAGTCTGTTGACCCGGCCTTTCCTTCATACAAAGATATCTAGATTTCGTTGGCCTGCACTTCGTACCTACCCAAGAAACGCTATCTTCCAACGCTGCCAGGGCACATCTTGCTCGTATATGAGTTGTTGCTGTCACTGTGAGGTCACCGATGAAGCCTCTGATTGGTGGTTGATAGATCCCTGAGTTCATTCTTGGCCCCACTTGTCTCTCTTTTTGCATATTTTGTCAGCATCCCCATTCTTATTACAAACAGGATAGGGGAGATTGTAGATCCTGTGACTATCCCTCCTCTACTCTCTGTCAGGATGTAGTGTAATCATTAACCGTGTACTAGATCCGGAATAATCCGAAATAACTCTTGACAATTTCCTGTACATTTTCTGGTATATGGTTCAGCTCAATTTCTGACTCGATCAGCTTCCGAGGGACAGATCCAAATGCGTTGCCTAGGTCTAACCACACTGCTGTTTTTCTTTTCTCCCTTGACCTCCTTAATGATCTGGCTTGTAAAACTCGTGTGTTCCACGCATCAGGAGAACCTTGGTATGCCTGCCTTCTGAATATTGAATACTTTCCCTTCCATGTTCTAAACTGGTTGACTCTCTTAGAGTTCTTCCCTTTCGGCACAAAACACCCCTCTGCCTCTTTCCAGCATTCTGGTATTATGTATTTCCTCTAGATCACCTGGAAAAATTGACACAAGTAATGCTGGACACTTCTTACACACTATATAAGGTACCCCATTTGGGCCGCTGAGCCTGGTCTTGCTTTCTTGACAAACTCATTTACTTCCTTCTATGTTGGCTACTTTACATCTATCATGGCCTCAGCTGGGCCAACTTTCACTTCATGTGGGCATTGACCTAATGCCTCTTCTCTCATCGGGTCAGAGTGTGTTTCATGTAGATAACCCTCAACTTCTTCCTTTGAACAGTGAAGAGTTCCTGATCTTTCTTTACCTGGGAGCTCCTTTGTAAACTTGAATGGGATCTTGACAAATCTTGCCTTGCTCTTTTTTCTTTTTCTCTTCTTCTGTCTCAGTTGCTCTAGTCTTGATACTTCTGTCCTGATATCATCTATGCTATATCTGGGGGTTTTCCTAGTCGTTCGCTCATCTAAACAGTTCTTGACGTCATTCTCTGATCCTTAGCTCTGTTGCAAACCTGAATGGAAGGTCAGTCCTACCAAACAGTTAGCTCATCAAGCGACGGATCTTAACCATTGACAGTTGTGGATAAAACAAAGGTGTGCTTTTCAATGGACTCTCGTTCATTTTTTCTTTGAAGGACTAGTGTTTGAGAATATGGATGTTGATGTTCTCGCAGGCATTCCGTTTATGGCGACAAATGACATTTCTATCCCCCCTCCCTATCCAAGCGCTAATGACACAGTATACACGTATGAATCAGCTATCACTACTACCATTAACCTTCAAAACAATGTAAAGGCACGTCTCATGTGCTCCGTACCGTAGTCTTCACAACTGTTTGGCCTGGGGACTGCTTAATTAGAAGTAGACGTTCTTGAAGCAATAATTCACCATGATGGTCTTCTGGCCGTGGAGCCACACCTTCCTGGATCCGTTGCTTCTATCTTACATAGTGTTTGGAAACAGATACGCATTGCAAATTTCAGCTGTGACCCAGTCGGTTTACGAGAGCATGAGCATTTCTGTTAGCTTCGACAAGTTTATGTTCTGTCCGTAAATACTAGTGGAAAAAGCAGTTTCAGAAACAGTGTTGAGGCATCCACGCCATACTCATCATTAGTCACAATTAATCCTAATGGCATTCTTATTACAGAACACGTCTAAGCATTCAAAGACTCCCACAACAAACGATATGGTTTAAGCCCGGTCTCTGATAGCTATAATGGTAATGCTGGATCCTTTAAAACTCAAGTTAGCATTGGTCTTGCCTTGCACTCACAGAGGAAGGGTCGGCTGCCTCAATATTCTCGCAACCAACTAGAATTATTCCAGGCCCCATTAAATGAGCTTGAAGCCATTGGTGTATTTCAGAAACCAAAATTAAGCCTGTGGGAGTTACTTTCGAGTACCTAAACCCATCGTTTCTTGTCAAGAAAGATTCGAGTAGGTTCCGACCTGTGACAGCATTTTCCTAAGTAGCCCGTTACTGCAAGCCCCAACCATCTTTGATGCCTGATGCTGATTCCACCCTTCCAAAGATTGGTCTATGGAAATACCTTAGTGTCACAGACCCTAAAAGGCATTCTACCAAATTCATCTCGCCAGAAACTCCACGAAATACTGCGGAGTCGTCACAACAATTATAGGTGTCTGAAATTTCTCACGCTCAGCCATGGGAATGCCTGGCTCAGAGACAGCCTTAGAAGGGCTCACACGCTGAGTTTTAGGTGACTTACTCGAAGAGGGAATAGTCGTCAAGCTGGCAGATGATCTTTATTGCGACGCAGACACGTCAGATCATCTTGTGCATAAACCCACACGGGTCCTCAAAGCAATAAACACATGCAACCTCAAACTATCCGCTTCAAAAACTGTCATCGTACCACATAAAACAACCATCCTGGGATGGATTTGGGAGGAAGGAACTCTAAATGCTAGCCCTCATCGTACAGCTATCTTATCATCTTGTGAGATGCCTACCAAAGTAAAGGCTATGCATAGCTTTATTGGCGCCTACAAGGTACTAGTATTATATCGGGTCTTCGTATTTAGCTCCTTTGGAGGAAAGCATTGCTGGTTTACACTCTAAAGATAATATTACAAGGTCTGATGACATAGTTTACGCATTCTGTTTAGCACAACAAGCACTAGGGACACCAAAACCATCCAAATACCCCATCCACAAGATACTCTGTGGATAGTCACTGGCGACGCTGTGTGCAAACCTGGAATTGGTGCCACTTTGTATGTTTCAAAAGGAGACAACAAGCTTCTCCTTTCAAAAATTTTCAGCGCAAAGCTGAGAAAATATCAGATATCATGGCTTCTATGCGAAATAGAATCTCTATCTATTGGGAGTTCTGTCAAACACTGAAGTCAATTCATAGTTCAATCACTAGGACTTTGTTGCGTTCTCACAGACAGCAAACCATGTGTGGTGGCTAGTGACAAACTATGTCGTGGAGATTTTTCAGAAAATTCCCGTGTCTACACCATCCTGTCTACAGTAAGCAGATACCAGGTGTCCTTACATCAACCCTCTAACCTACTGCGCTACGCTGTTAGGTGACAGTTTTGGGAAAGAAACTATTTATAAAATTTAACTTGATTTGTTTGTTTATATCGATAAATAGTACGTCACAACATGGAAGTGTCCCATACCACCTTAATTGCCAAATCTGTTCGTTTGTTACAGTCAATGGAATCGGTCGTTCGCACATTCTTGACGGCTCCTCAAAGTTACCAATCCCGACAAGATCCGCATGGTTAGCCATCATGCCAGAATGCCTAAATTTTAAGGAGGACTTGTGCCTACATTTGCCAAGGAACACGTCCTTCCAAAAAAAGCTCCCAACATCAAAAATACATTAAACGATATCTCAATGTTACAACTATAGCATCGAATGAATTGCTTGATGTAAAAGGAAATGAACCTTTCATGCCATGTGAAGAGCTTATAATTGTCCCTCGATCATAACCCCATGGGCCCCTCGCATCGATCCATTTACGGCTCTCCCACCCCAATGCCAACCAGATGAAGATTATTATGAAAAGGTTTACTTCCTTAATAGTTTTTCAGATTTTTATCTTTAAAATAAGTCTGTAGCTGCGCAGTTCGACAGCTGTTCTAAGTGATTAAAAATTCACTGTTCTGTTAAGAATTCTTATATGAATAATTTGTATGCAAAACAACATGTAGGACTTCATATTTATTGCTTTTATATCTTTTGGGAACATTTTTTTTGCCGGTTTCGGGCAGAAACAAGCCAGTTCAAGAAATGTTTACATTCTTATCCTCAAATGTACAAGATGGCCGCACGTCCCCCTTAAACACCTCGACACTGCCCTAATCGTCCACCATTTCTTTAATCAAGGGTGAATGATAATGAAATTGCTATTGAGTAGTACATGTATTTATATTTTTTCTGTCGCCATTTTGTCAATCTTGGATTCCAGTGTCACTGAATATGCCGCCCCCAACAGCGATTTTTCAAGAGAGATACGAACTAGGTGGCAAAATCGTAAACTGCACACTCTGCTCAATGGAACTCGCACAAATGCGCGCGGTCCGAGACTATAAGCGAAAAACAACCGTATGAAAATGCAAAGCTAAACAATCCTTGGAGTTTCTAACAGAGTTTCAAGACGAGCCGAACGAACCGGAAAGTGAAGTGTCGAACTATTTAGATAAAAAAGGAATGGAAAACGTTTATCCTCTCAAATGGGGTCTGAAAATGAAGTACTGTTTCAAAATTTCGCTGATTTAACAGGAACATTTTTATGAATACCGGGTACATCTGTGTCATATGAAAGAATATTTTTAACGGCAGGCATCATTGTCAATACTAGTAATCTCAGAAGCCGATTATCATGTAGCTGTCGTTATAGATCAGACAGTGTTTTTTAACAAAACTGTAACGAAAGTGCTGATTATGGTAAGGGTACACTGTAGCATGGCTTTCGGAAAATACCGGTATTTGTCCATGATATTTAATGCATGTTCATTCGTTACATGTGTATAACTATTTTTTATTGTTTTTTATTTTATTAATGATATGTTCTCATTAAAATTGAACAGATAAATAAATTACAGATCTGACCTAACAAAACTAAGAATCAGTGCTCATTCATTATTTATTGAAACTGGTAGATATTCTAAACCTCCTATTCCAAGAGAAAAACGTCTGTGTGATTTTTGCAAATTGTTTGTTGAAGATGAGAAACACTTTGTATTGTATTGTTCAAAATGTGACCAATGTAGATTGAATTATAATGATATATTTAATGTGAACACATATGTCAATCCCATTAAGAAACTTGTCAATCCTAAAGACATTACAGCTGCTAGAATTAAGGATATGTTGGGTTTTTTAAAAAACTGTTTAAACACTAGAAAGGAAAGTCAACAGTGAACACTTATACAATTTTATGAATTCCAATGATAATCTTTGCACAAGCCTAGTTTTGTTCACCCAATGTTTTGTCCATTGTAGATTTTTTATTTAATGTTTAACTTTTGCATGCTTATGTTTAATGTTTTGTTTTATGTAACTCATATTCATGACTGTATGCCGACATGGTAATTGTCAATAAATGAATTGAATTACGTATCTTGAGTCTTTTTGCACGTATGACTAAAGTTTATTTGAAATAAACAAATATGTCACACACAAAAAAATAATTTTTGATACGATTAACCGGTTAATCGGTCGGAACGTCATACTGTTAACCGATTAGCAATTTTGTAACCGATTGCCATTCCTATTAATTTACATTGTAATTGAAGCTGAAGGAATACTAACCCCTCAAACGGATAATGGATTTTCATGATTTTGATACCCCCCCTTTTTTTATGCTAGTCAAGATTATTTCAATGAGGTTGCCCCCACACTTTCATAAACGATGAGCACTAAGTGCCTGCATATAGATAAATTAAGTAAGTTTATTTGAGTAATTTTAAATAGTTCTGTCCATGCATTTTATTGAAAACAAAAGAGAAGTTGCGCCAGCAGTAATGTTCGCTATTTGTGATCGGGATCGAGATTCGATCTATCATTCCCACACTGGCGCCAAATATGTAAATTACCTCTCGCAACAACAACAGCGTGATAGTCTTGGATTCCTCCCAACCGGGGCAGAAAGTGACAGTATAAATATTTTTTAGACAGTGATAGTAAGCATTGATTACATACTAACAGCAAGCCACATACAGTGACAATTTAAGTATTGTGTACACCCTGATAGTAAGACAGAAACGAACAGCTGTCGAATACATACTGACAGCAAGCAGCAGAAAGTGACAGTAACACCGAGAAAATAGTGCGGAAAAGCATTTAACTCTGACAGTGAGTAGCAGAAAGTAAAAGTAAGCAGTAGACAGTGGCAGTAAGCAGTACATTACAATCACTAGATTTAGCTACGGAGGCACAGTTGTCATCAGGTTGGGTACCCATTTAGTTTCTTGAAACACGTAATCTGAGATGAATGAAAAATGCATTCAACCAATGAAAATGAGCATCATATGTTTCCGATAGTATGATTCAATCTATTTTAATTCTGTATTAATTTACTCATTCTACCGTTTCCCCTTCAGATAATAATGTGACCTTTTTCTATTTCTGAATCAGTCGATTTTATTGTGTGTAATAAAATGTATAATGATATTTGTGTCTTTAATTAATTAATCCATAAGTAACTAGTGAGTGAATCTTTTTTCCACCTTTATTTACAGAATGGGAAACCTGTCAAAAATCGTTGAGGCTCTTCCTGATCACTATGGGTGTGTGATCTTAACGGGCGTGGCTGGCACTTTTATCAACTTGTGGATGGGCATCAATGTAGCCAAAGCTAGAAAACAGTATGAAGTCCCTGTAGGTACTCGACCCTCAAATATGTTTGTTAATGATTTCTGAAATGTTGAGTTTCATGATTTTACCATGCTCTAACTTTAATTAATACAGTTATCAGAAAAATTATCCCAAAGCATGTATTTTCTAGAATGTTGCTAAATTTCTCATTTTTCATGATCACAACTCCTTTCATTGTTTGAGAGCTCTAATTATTTACTGGAATTTTAGACTCGGTTATTTATTTCTATCTTAATTGAACCAGAGTGAAAATGAAAATCCTTTCAAGAAGCACCTTTCATTACAAATAAAAGGAATAAATGGACTGGAATTGACAGTGTTGTGCTCTGTGTAGCTTGCTATTATATAATTTAGTGAAGATAAAAACAGTAATGAATTATCTTGCATCTTTTCAGTATCCTACCATGTATAGCTCAGACAATAAAATGTTCAATTGCATCCAGCGTACTCATCAAAATACGTAAGTAGTTCTAATTACTCAAGGATCATATCACAGGAAGCTTGTGCTGAACTACTGCATTAATCCACATCTTTAACATGATGATATGCTTAAAATATTGTATACAGGGAAATATTTGCACCCGTTTTATTTTCGCCCCTTCCATAAAAGGGCGAGAATAACAGGAGGTGAAAATAACCCTGTATACAGTACCATGCGTAGATTTTGGCCATAATCCATTCAGTGTATTGTGTGTGAATAAAGCAAAAGAATAATAGAAACATTGCTTTCAGTGATACATGTATATGCGTTTTCTCATCTTTGTAGACTTGAAAACTATCCCATGTTTCTGATGCTTTTGTTTATTGGGGGATTACAGTACCCGGTAAGTTATGTGGTTTAACCTTTTTTTGTCAAAAAATTTTTTTTATATAAATATAAATATTCATTTTTATAACAGAAGAATTTGCATTGTATAATACCACATTTCAAACCATAGAAAAATGTCACAATTATGTTGGAATATTTACAATTTTTAGTGTCCTTTTCCTATAAATCAATTTTTTGTAACGGACCTGCAATTTGTTGCACGTTCAACAGCATCATGATTAAACCTTTAGTTTGCATTTAATTAAAAAAAGAATGTTAAATATTAGTGTATTATATTGTACAATGATTGAATTTATGACAAATCATTCTTTTACTTTAATTAAGAAATAAACAGCAAGTTAAAAAGTTCACCGTGATATGAACTTGGTTGGTCATTTGATCAAATCCTGTGAAGCCCAAAGTGGTTCTTAGAAGATTTGATCACGTACCTACCAAGTTCATATCCCAGTGAACTTTTTAACATTGCTGTTTATTACTTATATTTACGTTTGAAAAAGGCTGTTCAGAATTATTAAAATAACCATGTTTTTAATGTTTACAATAATGTATTAACCGTCAAATGATAAGTGCCTGCGATTTATTATTGTGACATCATAAAAAAGTTCACACAGAATTGAACATTTTCACTATTCTGTAGGTTCATATAAGGAAGGCTTTAGCATATTTGCAAATATTGGGATAAAAACATGGATTGGTACATCAGAATTGATCATGTGAACAACCTGTATCCCATGAAGGTCACAGATTGATTCCTTTATATCTGTTGAGATTTTTGTTGTGTGTTACAGAGAACCTCTGCCTGTGCTGGAACTCTCTATAACTTGAGCCGGATTGTCTATGCCAAGGGCTACTACACCGGAGGTAAGAGAAACTCCATCAGCAAGAGACCTCATTTCTTCTAACTACTATGCTGAAAAAGAAATTCAATTTCCTTTTGCTTTAAGGATGTACTTGGCTATTAAAAGTCACAACGATTGATATAAATCTAATAGCTAGATAATCACATACATACATGAACATGTATGTAGTTATTTGCCAACAATTAAAATCCATATAAAAGTACCAGGTAGCTTTTTCATATATACATATACTTATGTGATAGTGGGATAAAAATGATTGATAATAACAATAAGATGTAATATAAATTTCAAGGCAAATTAAAGTTACTCCCCTTCAACAGAATTTACAAAAATATAGAAATATAAATAAAAATATAAACTTTCAATGAAGCTTCTTTCCGATTACATACTAGTTTCTAGGTACATATAATAAACATAAATAAAATATAACTGTTTATGGAACAAGGTTTCACATGATATGATGTCTAACTTCTAAATATGGTACTCTCTAACTACAAGTATTAATTAGGTAACAATAACTAACCTTTTCACATAACAAGAAACAAGATATTTAAGAGAATAGATATCAAGGCCAGACACAGTTGAGTTTAAAGAGAGACAATATGAAACATTGTAATTTGTCCAGTCTTTAATTCACCCACTGACAACGAGGGTGAAACTAGTGAAAATAAAACAGGGGTGAATTCAGTATTCAGTGAAAGCGAGAAAAGCTATAAAAACATACTATTGGCTGTATTAATCTACCTGATCATGTTCACATGCATGAAAGTGACCATACAGGTGAAATGGCTTAAAGGGGCATGGTCACGATTTTGGTCAAAAATTATTTTTCTGATTTTAATGTTTACAATGCTTCAGTAAGGCATTTTTAATAGGCAACAAAAATTTGAGTGTCATTCTTTGAGTTATAAGTGAGTTACAGAGCTTACAATTCTTTGCTATGTAAACAAAGCTTTTGTTAACATTTTTAATTTTGAAGTAAAAATTCCAGTTATATACCTAAAATGAATGTGTTAAACATTAGGAACTGTTTATTTATGCTTAAAATGAATAAGCAGATGGACAAATCAACTTGAAAAAGACTTTTTACTGGTATATTGAAACTATGTTAACAAAAATTATGATCCCTGTATCTTGCTTATAACTCTACGACTGACTATCAAATTTCATTTGATCATTAGAAATGCATTTCTAAAGCATTCTAAATAATGAAAACAGAAAAATAGAATTTGACCAAAATCGTGACCATGCCCCTTTAAGGCTATAAAATATCAGAAGCCACTATGATAAATAACTTGAAATGTGCTTTAAAAACAGGGGGTTATAGGGATAGTAGTCTGTTTCTAAATATGGAAAATATAAATGAAGTGTAGGATGATGATGCTCAGGTGATGATGAAACAATTTATGCCTGTTGTTGGTGATTTACCTTGATTCTTCACACTTATTCCGTATTAATGTAACACTATGAAGTTTGTTATTTAACTTTAAGCTTAATCTGCTTATTCATTCTGTACAAAATTTTGTGAAGTTAATGCCTGACATTTGTAATTTAATTTGCTGCTTCATGATTCCTGTAGATCCAGAGAAGAGGGGCTGGGGCTCGTTCAGTCTCATCGCACTGATCACCATGCTCGGCTGTACAGTGGGCGTCGCCCTCCGACAACTCCGCGTCTTCCCACACTGAACCAAGAATCCGTGATAGACCCAAACATTGACATGTGCTGTGCATACCTGTATTAACACATTAGATTTTTGGTTGTTTTTATAGAGTGTCTTTATAGAGTGTCTGGTACCATTTCATGAATAATTTTCATAAGAGTTGTTGTAATAAAATTACTGTAAACGAATTATATTTCGCGTTTACGATATTTGGCGGAAAATGATTTTTCAACAAGTTAGCGTGGATTTGAATTGGCATTTTTCTGAATGTGCTCATTTTAATACATATATGATAGGCATTTAACGTTGTGTTTGAATTAGCGGAAGTCGTTTCTGCCAAAAACAACGCTAAAAAGAATACACAGCCAAATTTAATATGTTTACAGTACTCTTATACCATGTACCGTATAAGAAACTGTTTTGTTATGATTTCATTCTAGTCTCATTTAAAAAGAATGACAATATCAGTGCTACATATTTCTGGCTATACTTGTAAGGGTAGTGAGACAACACTTAAAGTTTATTTTGTTGTAGGTGTAGTCTTGTAGAGTTCTTTGAGACAAGTTTATACCGGTACATGCCATAGTATCATAGTATAATATGACAGTGGAATGCACACAAAAAAATAATTTTTTTTTTGAAAAGGTGGGAGATGAAGTGCTTTGCATACAATTGGAAAGAGATCTCTGGAGAATTATCCAAGATCAAAAAAAGTAGGTCTGTGTTAATAGTAGAGGGTTTTGAAATCAGAAACATCACTGCACAAGTCTACGAATCAAATCCTTATTCTACTGGTGCCACAAGTCCACACAATAATGCCCTAAAGGTAACTTTCTGTGGTCTCTCTTTGTCTGTAGATGACTCTGCAGTGCTCAAGATGTTACACTTTTTTGATGTCACAATCAAGAGTGATCTTAAAAATGAAAATAACAGACAATCGACAACCCATCGAAAGACTAGTGTGTTGAACAGAAACAGATTCATATAATCCTAGCCCCTCTCTTGAACAACAAATCACTCGCTAACTGCTGGGAAATTGGTCACCAAAAAAAAACATAACATGTACATGTCCTAACAAAATATTTTTGAGAAAAGAGATAAACAAAGAAAACCACTAAAAATCATGACATGTTTGGGTCCAGGCGAGCTAAGACCCCTTTTAAACTAGACAACTATGAAGGCAACAGACATGACAGTAAACAATAAATACATACTGACAGCAACCTATAGACAGTGACAGTAAGCATTGTGTAGACACTGACAGCATGCAGTGAATACATACTGGCAACAAGCAACAGACACAGACAGTAAGCATTGTGCAGACACTGACAGCATGCAGTGAATACATACTGACAACAAGCAACAGACACTGACAGTAAGCATTGTGTAGACACTGACAGCAAGTATAGAATACACACTGACAGTAAACAACAGTCACTGACAGTAAGCATTGTGTAGACACTGACAGCAAGCATTGAATACATACTGACAGTAAACAACAGTCACTGACAGTAAGCATTGTGTAGACACTGACAGCAAGCATTGAATACATACTGACAACAAGCAACAGACACTGACAGTAAGCATTGTGCAGACAATGACAGCAAGCATTGAATTATACATACTGACAACAAGCAACAGACACTGACAGTAAACATTGTGTAGACAATGACAGCAAGCATTGAATTATACATACTGACAACAAGCAACAGCTGCAGACACTGACAGTAAGCATTGTGTTAGACACAAGCCACGGAGAACAAGCAGGAGAAAGTGACAATAACCACAGAGAAGACAGTGAGAAAAAGCCGACAGCCTCCTGGCAGTGAGTATCAGAAAGTGAAAGTACGCAGTAGACAGAGATAATAAGCACTGAGTAGACATTGAAAGAAGTAGACAGTGACAGTGAGTAGCAATTTAGCCCCACACCAGCAAAAAAAAGTCCACAGGCAGTGATATTAAATATTCTTTTAAAAGCTGTTTTAACCCCGTCTAAACTATTTGATAAATCCGTTAGTAAAGATTTACAACTAAGGCAAACATGCTAAAAATTTAGTCTCGTGTTTTGGGAATGGAGAGGGGGGAGGGGGTCGAATTGTAACGGCGCAAATTACTGTAGCTACTTCCGGTTCAATAAGACGGTTCACTATCCTCGTGCGTCCTTGGAAAGCTGCGAGACAATCATGCAAGTATTCTACTTATTGTCATAACTTTACCAAGCATTATTTAAAATTTTTAATTAGTGCAGCTTCTGGTTTTTTTTTAATGTTTTGATCGACACGCCCCCATCTTTAAACACATTAGCCTATCTATATAGTTTGATGTAGAAAAGAAAGTAGACGAATTCTTTTCTGTTTGTAATGTTTTTAATAATAATTAAAATGATCATAATACATTTTGTTCATTCTGTATGTACTTAAACACCACAATGATATGAGCACAAAGAATTGTCAATGGTTTTACTGATGTCAATAATCAGATGAGCTGATGACTTGATGACCTTCATTTCTGGGAAGCTTGTCCTAGAGCCATGGGTTTCCGATAGTCTAACACAAAACACAAAAATACTAAATCAAAGTTAATCCCAGCAGGCATTTCAACGTTGAAACAACATTGTTTCAAAGTCAGGCATCAACGTTAAAGGTATATGTGGCGTATTTGGAGTAAAATTTTTGGCACGAGTTTGAGTAAAAATATACATTATGCCTCTTATAATTAGACGTTTCGCAAACTCTAGGCCCATAAAACATGTTCTGTCTTTAGTTATTTGTCTCTAAACTTTGCTATACGTCTGATGAATATTAATGTTATTCGCCATTTATAACGCCACTGCGCATGAGTGCGGGAAAACCTAGCATTGAAAACACGATGAAAGAAGAGTTTGTTTACAAATTAGAATCACGTTTTTCATGTCTTAAATTAGATAATTCTTATATCAGATGATACTCGAAGCATTATTATTCCGATATTCATTAATGTAGAACGATATAAATTGTTAATTACGTGTAATAAAGACGAAACACGATTTTAGCATCATCGACACGGTAAACGGAGTAAATACATGTACCCCTCTCCCTGAGGGATGCATGTAGTGATGTACTGAGAGTGTTTATTTATTCTTTATTCAAAAATTCCTCTAAACGAAAATCCACTTGTGGTTTAAAACTTATAAAGTAAAGACACGGAACACATGGAGCACGAACCTGACTATAGCAAAACCCCTACAACTTCATCATGGAAACTTAAGTTTAATTTGGCTTTAATTCCTGTTCCATCAATCTACATGGTCTCCGATGACCTTTGTTCCTATCCTTGTCAGTCTGTCTCTTTTCTTTCATTGCCAAATCTGTCAAACTTAACGGTATACCTATCATTCTCGTCGTCGCCATTCTTGTTGATAGACCAAGATGGATGTCACGTGACCCATTTAAGGCGGGGTTTATTCAAATCTTTTGTATTTTTTACCGTGCCGGTAAAAAATAAAAAATATGTTTTTGATTTCTTGTATCTTTGTTATGCGATTGACTTATAAAGCGTAATTTGTGTGAAAGTCCTATCTTTAAGTAAAGAAATGAAGCAAATAATCAGATCTTATTATTGTTATTCACCAAAAATACGCCACATATACCTTTAAATCAACGTTGAAATACTTAGGTTGCATATGAAAGTTGAGGCAACGTTGCATTTGAAAATGCAGCGTTGTTTCAACGTCATAATTCAACGACGTTGATTCAACGTAGAAATGGTGTTGAAATTTGGTTTAAAATATGTATAAATATGACGTTGAAAAAAAAAAGTTAAAATTAAGTGACTTTTTTCATCAAATGTTGCTTTTTATCTTGTGCTGTTTTATGTGTTTTGACACTTTATTAAAAAAAAATAAGATCCAAATGTAAAAAGTCGCCTTTCATTTAAACCCTAGTAATATACGAGTACATCCTTCGCTAAACAGCTTGTGTAGAAAGTCCTCGTTAAAAAGTTAAGCTTGGCATTTCATAATGTTTTACATATATAGGGCGGTAGGGAAATGAACACAAAGAAACCACGCGCACATTCTGCCAAATGGTAGCCATGCTTGTTTTCCATGATATGGAACAAAGGTTGTCAACACAAAAACGTAAAATCCACAATAATCAGTTCATCATTTGTACTCTGCAGACTGTTCTAAAACAAATAATTCCCAAGATACTCCAAAGTGAAATATAAAATAGTCACAATAGTCCAAAAGCTAAAATCCCGGAATTTTACTGTACATCAAATCCGTGTAGTGATTGCACGAGGTGTACCTAAGAACTGAATTTCTTTGTTCACCACTAGTGTCTTTAGCGGTCAAGCGGACATAAAGCAGCCTGGTAAATTGCATAACTCCCAAGATCAGCAGTGTTGGCAGTAGTGATAGGTCCGCATCCCCTTATCACTGACCTAGACACCTAGTTAATGCAATTAGCCACTTGCTGTACGCAGAGCTCAATCTCAAATTTCTTGCATCAAACAAATCTTTTGTTTTAAAATGTAACGTGAAAATTTTAACATTTATATTTTTAAAAAAAAATCATTGATATTGAAGTTGAATAATATAACAGTATAATAATTTTATTCCAAATCAATTAATTTAGAAATAAATAAATTCTACATTAATATTTGTAGAACACATTATGTAATGCTTCCACAATTGACAAAATATAAGTTAAAGCTAAATTTAAAAAAAAAGGAAGTTTCAAACTTGAAAATATGTGTTCAGTATCATTTATTTAAAATACGTTGAAAAATGAAAAATGTTTCTTTTAAAAGTTTATTATAGTATTTTAAATAGTCATATATATTTTACCAGATAATAATCAATCAGATATGTGTTTACATATTTTCTCCATTCGGAACTCACTCGGTATATCTTGCACAATTTTTCAACGTTATCATCTGGGCTAAATAATGGCTGATGCAATGCAAAATCCCCATAGACTTTCTATTTTGGGATGTGTATTGAAACCTGAAGCGGCAGAGGGGGCATTTCAAAACATATAATCCATCTTTGCTAGCCAAGGGTTTTCGGTCCACTCTGCTCCACATAAACCCTTGGCAGATTTCATTACGAAAACTCGGTGACAAGCTCCGTTTAATGATTGGCTGCAGCTGGGAGTAGCTGATCCAATCGCAGCGTTGTAAACAAGCGCTTATAAATAAACTTTTAAAAGAAACACACGTGTGATCTTTGGTAAAACATTCGGTGCTTTTACAAGTTGAAGCACAAGTGCTCGAGTACAATATCTCCACAAGGATGGTCTAACCAGATCACTTTAAAAAACGATATATTTACTGGATTTAACAGAGATTTACAAACTTGTCAAGGCTCGTGTGAAGTATGGGAAGTAAACATGGCGAATGAAGAAGTTGCCTATCCCGTTAGTATATATGTCCTTGCTTATGGTTAGAGTTTCAATTGTTCAATGAGCTGTATTTTATTTAATTTCTTTTGTCCACAATAATTACGACAACGATACCTGGTTTTATGGCTTGAATGCATTTATATATAGCGACTTTTTCACTTCCGGTACAGGTCTCTACAAACACTAGGCCTATAAATAAAACATTCCTTGCTTTCTCTAGGTTACATCTTCATTCCTATTGATAATATCCTTAATTATGTTCCTATTCTTCCTAGTTAACATGTTTTCAAGTTGTATTTATGCCGTAACGTGTATATTACCCGTTGTTTCATTCGATTAAAATGTAAATATACAAGGGGCGCAACTCAAGTTGTTCGCTAGATAGCGCCACCGCATCACCAAGTTTTCGTAATGAAATCTGCCAAGGGTTTATGGGGAGCAGAGTGGACCGAAAACCCTTGGCTAGCGAAGATGCATATAATCTGGACATTTATCATATTAGAGGATGAACGTAGTTTGAGCACAAAGGTATTTATGATTATCGAAATATCAAGCGAAAAGTGGTGAAAGCAAAAACTCAGGACAGAGTATACTGTAGATTCCTAAATTAACAAGAGGAATTAATACCCAAGTAAAATCACAAGAAGCAGCCCTCACAGATTTTAAAATCTCGCTTTTATTTTTCACACAGTTTTGAACTATAGGAAATTATAACAAAAATTGGTGCTCGCGATTTTATATTCTCGCGATATGATACAAAATAGTGGAATCAAGTACTTGCGTAAAATTAGGAATTTACAGTTTAGTTAAAAGTTAGTTTTGTATTAATTTTGTCACTTGAGTAATCGTGTGATTTTAACCTTTGCACGCATCATGACTTTGGTGAAATAGACAAAAGGAGATTCCGTACGTCCAATGTCCTAAGTAATAAGGAAAATGACATCATTTTGGGGTCAACTCATGCTACGAAAATTGACTATCAGAAACATGCGACTATCAGAAACATATGACGGCTTGTTATATTATGATGAAAGCTGTGTCTTTCTACATTTCTAATTTAATTAAAAGTAAGGGCTGTAACGGACCTTGGATATTTGGCCTTAAAAGCTCAATAGTAGAGCTGATTAGAAAGAGAATATTTCTGGTCCAACCATCTCAATCTATTTTAATTCTGTATTAATTTACTCCTGGACCACCATTTCCCCTTCAGATAATGTTGTGACTCTTTTTTTTTCTTCTTTATTTACAGAATGGGAAACCTGTCAAAAATTGTTGATGCCCTTCCTGATCACTATGGGTGTGTGATCTTTACGGGCGTGGCTAGCACTTTTGTCAACATGTGGATGGGCATCAATGTAGCCAAAGCTAGAAAACAGTATGAAGTCCCTGTAAGTATGCCACTCTCAAATATGTGTGTTAATGCTTTCTGAAATGATGAGTATCATGAGGTTATCATTGGAGCATGTCTACAATAGAAAAAAAAAATCCTTTTGCAAAGAACTGCTAGCTTAATTTTACCATGATAACTGCTAGCTTAATTTTACCATGATCTACTAAATTATTAATCAGACAAATTATCTCAATGCATGTATTTTCAAAAAATGTTGCTAAATTTCTCATTTCACAGTTCTTATACTGGTAAAAAATCATTGTTTGAGAGCCTGATTACTTACTGAAAGTATTTAAGACACAATTATTTCTTTCTTTCTTAATTAAGAAGACTGAAGATACTGATCATGATTGCTCAAAATGAAAATCCTTTCTTGAAGCACCTTTGTTTTTTTTTTTTTACAAATAAATGGACTGGAATTAATAGTGTTGTGCTCTGTGTAGCTTGCTATTATAATTTAGTGAAGATAAAAAAGTAATGAATTATCTTGCATCTTTTCAGTATCCTACCATGTATAGCTCAGACAATAAAATGTTTAACTGCATCCAGCGTGCTCATCAAAATACGTAAGTACCAGTAGTACTAATTACTAAAGTACATGTACCATATCACAGTCAACTTGTGCTGAACTGTTGCATTAAATCACATTTTTAACATGATGATATGCTTAAAATACTTGGATTTTGGGCAGATTCCATTCAGTGTATTGTGGGTGACTAAAGCACAAGAATAATAGACACATGGTTTTCTCATCTTTGTAGACTAGAGAACTATCCCCAGTTTCTGATGCTTCTGTTTATTGGAGGATTACAGTACCCAGTAAGTAAACCATAGAAAAATGTCACATTTATGTTTGAATATTTACAATTTCCATGATAAAACTATAAATCAATTTTTTTGTAAGTGATGCACGTTTAACAGCATTATGTGATTAGGTCATACAAAATTAATTTCTTGGTTCTCAGCCCAACATTTTCAAAAACAGAAGCGGTCAGGTGTTGATAATTTTTTCTGTTTATTTCCTAAAAAAAGGATGCGGTATATGCGATGTTTTAAAGCAAATAAATGGTTACCTTGCAATGAATGTATCGGATTATTAGCTCAACCTAAATGAAATAATAAGTCATCATGTTCTTCAAAAAATACCACAACTACAAGGCTTGAGAAAGCCATGTGTTTAAGCATTATGGGATATTTAGTATAGTACTTCCTGCAGGAACTCTCCTAATATATGCATTTGAGGTTAAACAACGTTCTTTGAAATATACCAAAACTAAAATCATTGCTGTTGCGATCATAACTTAAACACAGCATCTCGAAACTAGATTCGGTGGCCATTTGCAATTGTTATAATTAAATCTAAATGTTAAATCAGATGCGCACGGGCCTGAGAAACAAGGAATTAATTTTTGATGGCCTTAAACCTATAGTTTGCATTCAATTTTTTGAAATTACATTATAATATCAATGTATTTTATTGTACAATGATTGAAAAATGATGTTAATATTACAAATTATAAATCACTCTGTTAGTTTAATGGGATATAAACATGGATTGGTACATGATCATAGTTGGTCACGAGTTCAACTTATATCCAATGAAGGTCACAGGTTGATTCCTTTATATTTGTTGATGAGAGATTTTTGTTGTGTGTTACAGAGAACCTCTGCCTGTGCTGGAACTCTCTATTATTTGAGCCGAATTTTCTTCGCCAAGGGCTACTACACTGGAGGTAAGAGAAAGTCAATCATCAAGAGCCCTCATTTCTTATACTTATTTTATTAAAAAATACATGTAACTTTCATCAAGAATAAATTAGAATGCTATACACATAAAACATTATTTTTAATAGAGGTGCATGGACACCTATCTACTTTGGTAACCACATTCAGTATGGGGTTATCTCTTCTCTTTGCCTTTTAATTCAATTACTAGGATTTGGAAACAATAAACATTCTTTTTTCTAAATTACATGGATGTTACACATTTTAAAACCATGACTAAATGTACTTGAGTGTCAGTGTTTTGAATGCATCAAGAATAAACAAAATACTAAGAGGAAGTATAAATATCAAGTTACACATACATCATTACTATGCCATACATAAGAAAATCATATCTTTTATTTGCCTTTCTTAATAGGCTATTGTCTAAATTAAACTAAGGTACTCTTAAGAAAAAAAAATGGACTTGGTAGAGATCGATTTATTTCAAGAAATTACGATTCTTCCAACTTGAGTTAATCATATACCTGTACTCTCCAAAGACCAATCTTTATAGTCTACACTATGAAGTTTGTGCCTGTTGTTGGTGATTTACCTTGACTCTTCACATTTATTCTGTATTAATGTAACACTATGAAGTTTGTGATTTAACTTTAAGCTTGTTCATTCTGTACAAAATTTAAATGAAGTTAATGCCTGTTATTTGTATTTGCTGCTTCATGTTTCTTCAGAGCCGGAGAAGAGGCGCTGGGGCTCATTCGGTTACATCGGACTGATCACCATGCTCGGCTGTACAGTGGGTGTCGCCCTCCGACAACTCCACGTCTTCCCACACTGAACCAAGAATGCGTGATAGACTCAACTATTGACATGTGCTGTGCATACCTGTATTAACACATTAGATATTTGGTTGTTTTTATAGAGTGTCTTTATAGAGTGTCTGGTACCATTTCATGAATAATTTTCATAAGAGTTGTTGTAATAAAATTACACTTATACATGGAATTATTGGTGCAAGCATAATTAAGGTTGTTCATGTACCTTAAAGTCATTAAACTTAACAAGTATACTTAATGTTTACACTAAGAAAGAAGAGCAAGCAATACTAATGATATATACTCGTTGGATTAAAAAAAAATTCTTTTTGTCCTTCTAGTCTCATTTAGAAATAACAGCAATATCAGTGCTATATATTTCTGGCTATACTTGTAACAGTAGTGAGACAACACTTAAAAGTTTATTTGTTGTAGTTATAGTTGTGTAGAGTTCTTTGAGATAAGTTTATACATGCCATAGTATAGTATTTATAAGTCGAATGCACACAAATAAAAATAAACAATTTTTTTCATATTGATGGGTCTTGTGTCCATTTAAAACTATTCCATTTATTCTCTACCAGCCTGTTTAATACATGCAAAGAACATGTAAGTACAATGTAACAGGATATGACTATATGGACTGATAAATCAGTCATGTTGTGGACTGGTAGAGCACCTGGTAAGTGACACAGATTTCTGAAACCTCAAATTCTTCCTCTCCTGCTATTAGCAACCTTCTTGAAGATATAAAGAAGGAATGATGGATTAGAATATATGTACCTGATATTACTTTAATATGTTTCAAGGTCAAGGTGACATTGATGTTGATCTGGTCTCAAAATAACGTAATCCCGCCGCGGGGGGTGGGGGGGCTTTTCAGTAATTCCTGACTAGAAAAGGGGTGTGATTACCATTGGTAATACCTTAGGTAGCGTAGTGTTGCTATATGGACCATATATTATGGTCTAGGTAGCTTAAGGTTGCTAACTGGAGCTTTGATATTGCCATGGGAGGCAAAGGGATACAATATAGAAAACTGATACTGCCCAAGGTTGCTAATACTTGCTATATATAGACCTTTGAAGCTAAGGGATAGAAAACCAGGCTTGTGATGCAGGACCCCTAGGTTTAATACACAATCCATTTCAGGTTTATTTCTGAATGTACGTAATGTATGGATACTGTGTAATACTTCACTAACCCCACCCTCCCCTTTTCTGATAAACTGGGTTTTTTTTTGTATAAATTATGGTTAATGCATTGCTTATCTTATCCAAATTTTCTACAATAGTTCTTTAATATGATTGTCCTTCCAACAAAAATTTATTAGGAGTGGGATGCAGTGGCTGCGGAGACCAGATACTTCAGTTCTAATTACTGACATAGATAAACAAGAGATACTTCAATACTAATTCCTGACATAGACAAACACAAGATACTTCAGTGTGAATTCCTGACATAGATAAACATGAGATACTTCAGTAAGAATTCCTGACATAGATAAACACAACATACTTCTATACAAATTACTGACATAGATAAACAGGTATTTTTGAATTGCATTTTATCCTAAATGTAACTGTTGAAATAAAGTTACATATTACAAGGTTCAGATTCATTGTTTGAGAATTTTATTATGTATATGAGTATATTATGATATACTACAGAGAATACAAAAATATTTATGATAAAACAACAACAAAGGCATTTCTAAAGGTGCAGTCTCGGATAAAATACATACAGGTACATGAATGACAAATTAATATAAAAGAAGACATATATTCGTTGAGGTTTAATGTTTATTACAATTATAAAAAAAAATACTTTTTTTTTTTCCAAAGATCATGCACTTATCACCCATGAAAACTTTTGTCTCTGTGGTATATATATATGTGTATTAAAAGGTCTCGGACAGAATGATATGTATAATTATCAATATAAAAATAAAACCACAGATATCTATAGTTATCCTGAAGTAACAAGCATCCTGAAATCCTGAGTCACACTAACTATATAAGTATAATGGCAAGGAATCTGTCACAGATTAGTTCTTTATATACTTTTTACACCTGCACTGTTATGCCACACCTGGGCTTTTGCAATATGTTTCCTTTTTATAGTGCCTTATCAATTTCAAACTTGATATCTTGTAGCATTTCCCTGGTCATACATAATGTGCTAATTGCATGAGAGTTTGAGTATTTAGAAAGGAGTGAATTACAATATTGAAAATATATACTGTACATGAAAGGAAAAATAATACCTCTCCATTAAGGTTATTGT
This sequence comes from Magallana ariakensis, assembly GCA_020458035.1. Taxonomy (NCBI): domain Eukaryota; kingdom Metazoa; phylum Mollusca; class Bivalvia; order Ostreida; family Ostreidae; genus Magallana; species Magallana ariakensis. The sequence continues at coordinate 60,816,407 of CM035814.1, read as the reverse complement.
GTTATAATTATGGATAAAACCAACACAAATTGGTTAAAAGAAATCATTAAACATGATACAAATAAAACGTACATGTAATATTTAGATAACAGATAATCTATAATTTTTGGTTATTATGCAAATTAGGAAGTCTTTGTGAAAGACATAAAATTGCAAACATTTTAATATTCTCAGCTCTTGCCATTACATACTGTAATAGTGCACAGATTGTTAGCAATGGTTACGGAGGCAGGTTCAGCAGGTGCTCGCGAGTGTGAGCCAAAATTGTATTATCGGTATAGAGAAATTTGGCCAGCGCTCATGAGCACCCACTCTGCTGTATACACCTCAGCTGATACCAAACGTAAAACAAATAACAGATCATTACTTCAAAGATTTAAATTAATTTAAATCAATACAATAAAACATATCAATACAAAAGTTGTAAATAATTTCAGACAAAAAAACTTGCGTTTCACTAACAAAAGTTTAGGGACAACAAAACTGACATGTAGAGAGTACTTTGAGTATTTTTTTTTATCAAAAAGGAAAAAAAATCTCAGAAAACTGAATATTTATATTTCAATCTATATAACCTTTTACTTGAATAAAAATAATTCACTTGTTCATATAATGTGGGCTTGATAAAGAAATACAAAAAACGAGTTTAGGAGCATTATCATAAATCTTTCGTTTCTAATATTACCAGTATGTCTGATAATCATTCTAAAGAGTATTCAGATATCAATATCAATCAAATAACTAAGACTCAACCATCAATAAAACTTTCCTTAATCAAAAAGTAGATTACTCAGAAATCCTAATGTTATACCTAGGTCAACCATTCAATTCTTCCTCAACTTCACGTTTTTATAATAAGGCAACGATCTCTCTCTTGCACCCTCTACAGAGACCAGAGGGGCGTAGTCAATCAGGGTCTTAGCCTTGTCATATCTCACGTAAAATTTTCGTGTCGAGAAAATAATTGCTGATAAACTGAGAGGGAAAGAGAACCGTTTAAATGGTGATATCAAAAGACAAACTGTTTCTACCATGAAACAGATACAAAACATGACGGACAAAGGCACGTAATACGAGGTCATCTTGAACCCCTTGCTCTCTAGATACGGTCGACTGAGGGCCTGAATAGACTGTGGGGGTGTGTCATCCATGATGAACATTCTCTCATTTCCAAAGCTTGGATTGTTGTGCATGGTCTTCAGACAACATATAAAGCCCCAAGCAACATTGCCTGCATAAGCATAGGCCTCAAGATTCTCTCCATTACCCATTCGTATAAAGCTTCCATTGTTATCCTCGGCATATTGTAACATCATGGCGATCAGTTTGTCCCCTTCTCCATACATTGTAGGCGGAATCAATGACACCGTTCTTAATTTCTTGCCTGGAAAACAAAAAAAATAATGCATCCTTTTTCAAAGTTATGGTACAAAGTAACAAGAATTTAAGATAAATACTGAAAACCAAGTTTTATTTGACAAATTTTTTTCAAAGTTTAAAAGTACAAAGAAAAATTTACTGATATCTTATAGTAAAACAGGTTATGTATTTGTTTATGTCGTGCAAGTTAAATTCATTTTAGGTGAATGTGTATATAGTAATGAATTAACAAAGTTATAGCAGAACTGACCATCTGCTAACGGAGTTTGATCAGCCTTCAGAACCTGCTGCTCAGCCACTCGTTTCGTTCCTCCATAATCCCTGAACAGAAGTGGACGGACATCTTTGAGCTCTGTTTCACTGCCTCCCTGGCAGTTAAAGTATCCCTGTACAGTGCCAATTGATGAGCAGTAGATCAGACTGGACACACCCTCCTCCACACATGCCGCTATCACATTAGCTGTGCCTAAAATCATACATCAAATGAAATGAATAATTACACATTAGGAGTAAGGAGTGCCGTACACCGACTTTTACTCGCATGTGAGATATATTTGCAATGTTCATAAGAGTGTCATTGTCACAAATTTTTCTTGCCAAAAACCAGTCCTCAAATACCTATGGTTTATATCGGTAAATTTTAATATAACTGTCATGTTATTCAGAAAAATAAATTGTCCCAATCCACTTCATCTCTGGTAAATCGCGAAATAAAGTTGTCACCAATAAAAGTTAGTTAACAGTATATAGACCATTAATATATCAGCAAGAATAGCACTTGACTAGAAATTTAGATGCCACAGATTTAATTCCCTGTTTATCTATTTATTTTCATTGTATATTTGCTAATACCTTCTTTCCTATCATAGACACCATGGTTTTAATTTTATTGGCAGGAAGTGTGGTAGCTTCAGGTATATGACATTCCTACTAGCTCTGGCTAGTGGGTTAACCCTTTAGCTTGATCGGTAGAGTGCTGGAGTGGCGTGCCAGAGGACCCGGGTTCAAACCCCAGCAGAGGCAAAAAGTGTCTCTGTTACATTTGGCGCCCACTTTGGGACCCGGGTATTCTCTGGCGGGTGAGAGAGATTGTCTCCAGAACTTTGCCCCACAGGCATTGGCACTCTGGAAGAGTCGAGGACGACTCTTTCCTAGGAGGGGAACAATGTGGTAGCATCAGGTATACGACATTCCTACTAGCTCTGGCTAGTGGGTTAAGCTCGATCGGTAGAGTGCTGGAGTGGCATGCCAGAGGACCCGGGTTCAAACCCCAGCAGAGGCAAAAAGTGTCTCTGTTACAGGAAGCATGACATTATTAGGCCATACCAAATCATAATTCTTTTGTGATTTCAAAGACCCAATGTTAACCTCAAGAAAAGCCAGTATCAGGAGTATTAGACCCCATTAAAACCTCCAGGTTTTATAATTAAAACTATTACCAATATACATGATATAATGAGTAGGAGACCCTATATTCATTCATGTGTACCTACCCTTCACATTCACTTCCTGTAGGAGTTTCTTGTCCGGCTGAAATCTAGCATCTATTGCTGAAGCCAAGTGAAGCACAGCAGAAGCATTATGGAAAGCCTTTCTCAGAGATTCAGTATCTCCTAGGTTCCCTGTGTATGTTTTTACATCAAGCCTTGGTGTGTAATCTACAATTGAGTCCTCTTATACTGAAAGTTATGCACTCATGCATTAGCATGGTTTTATCTATCATAATAAGCTAATCTTATTTTCCAGCTTCTAGATCATACATATTTAATGATCTTGCATAATTCATACACACTCCCCTTTTTAACGACATTGTAAAACATCATTCAAGTTATATTTTATCTAATGCCAGTAACTAATGGTTATAGTAAAAAAATCAACTTTTTGTTAAAAAATGTTATATATAAAGCATTCTCTAATACTGCAAGTCTGCAACAATTCTACAGTCTACTTATATAGTAAACACATATACTGTCATGCATTGACCAGTATCAAACATTTCAAAATTCAATATATAAGTTTATACCAAGAGATCTGCTGAATGGAATCAGGTCAAACACTCTAATTTCTGTCACCCAGGGGGTGCTCAGCTGAAGGTGTTGGATGACATGCTGACCTAGAAACCCGGCACCCCCAGTCACCGTCACTGTACACATCTCTCCGCCGGTGAGGAGGACCCAGACTTCAGGGGAGTATTACACAGGCTCCTGCTGGAACGCTGCTCTCTCATTTAGCTTTTTCAGATCAATTACAGGGGCTTTTGTAGAAAAAAAAATCTTTAAAAAAGTGGGTACCTCGGAGGAAAATTAATTGATAAACATGATAAACATGATAACTTGGGGTAAGTCAGATTCTATGTTCTGTCATACAAATAACTGAATGAAATAGAAAATACTTTTCATTAAAGTAATTTAATTCAATTAGAATGAACAGCATAAAAGAGAAAAAACTAACTGTTTACATCGCACCAGCATCACTTCACTTCCGGACGGTGTCCAGTCAACTCGAATACTTACCATCTCGTACACAGACTGTTCATATACAGTCAACTCGTACACAAACAAAAAGGCACCTCAAGTACAGGGCTTGATGAAATGTTGTTAATTTGAATATTTTGGTAAATATATAAAACATTTTTTGAACAAAGGGGGTATTACAATTCAATAGGCCTATAGGCAACATCACTCACCTGAGCAGATGTTGTTCGATTCAGTGGTGAACTAGCGTTACTTTGTCTACTATAATAGTAATCAAATACAACAAACCCTACCCATAACAGTGACCTTTCTCTATCCCAGGAGTTACACTGCAAACTTTTTTGCATCCATTTTATTTTTCAAAATATTTTTTTCTATATATAACTTTAATTGCCAAATTTAGCCACCAACACTTATTGAATGTAGATTTACAGAGGAAGATTTTAATACATTTTCCCTCTATATTTCTATGTTAAACTTTGAACCCCTTCTGGGGCCCCCAGTATTAGATCGAGGGTCACAGCTTTTATAATTTAGAATCTACACTATATAAGGATGCTTACGTAGTAATCTCACAAATTGTAGCATTGTAGTTCTTGAGAAGAAGATTTTTAAACATTTCCCTATTTATTTCTATGTTAAACTTTGAACCCCTCTTGGGGCCCCAGTAATAATCCAGGGGTCACAATTTTACCAATTCAGAATCTACAATAGCCACGGATGCTTGCATAGTAATCCCACAAACTGTTGCATTGTACTTCTTCAGAAGATTTTTCAAACATGTTCCCTATAAATTTCTATGTTAACTTTGAATCCCTTCTGGGGCCCCAGTATTAGTCTGGTGGTCACGGCTTACATAATTTAGAATCTTCACTATTTGAGTATCCGTGCATAGTAATCTCACAAACTGTTACATTGTAGTTCTCGAGAAGAAGATTTTTAAACATGTTTCCTTTATATTCTTTAATAAACTTTGAAACCCTCTTGGCGCCCCTGTATTAGTCCAAGGGTCACGATTTTAACAATTTAGAATCTACAATAGTCAAGGATGTACACATAGTAATATCCCAAACTGTTGCATTGTAACTTGAGAAAAAGATTTTAAACATTATCCTATATATGTTAAATGCATAGTGGTTTTAGAGAAGAAGTCAAAAATGTGAAAAGTTTACAGACGGACAGACGGACGGACGGACAACGGATGATCATCGGTTCAGGTGAGCTAAAATGGAAACGGACCTTTAAAAAAATAGAAAATGTCGTATTAAGCTGTATTTTATAGCAGCTTTTGGTAATTCAAAACACAGTACAATATTAATATTATCAATTAACGTAGAGGAGTTTTTTCTTTAGTTTTTATTTTTATGATGAACTCTGGCCCCTCACATATTACCGACGATAATCCATTTAAATCTACAATATACAGTGTATAATGCCTTTATCACCTTTCTAAAACCAAACGGTTTAGGGCTAAATTGGATTTTAGGACACTGTCTTAATTGAGACATGGTCGTCGTCCGGCCGAATTTTTGTGGCCATCTATTTATTGTTGACTGATGACAGGATGTTATTGTAGTGTAATTCTAATGACATGGATCTAATTCGTTGAAAGTGTGCCCGACTCATACCCTGCAGCAGCCCATCTCTCGACGATTGCAGGCAACGATCGATCTACTTAAAATTTTTACTCTGATTTAGATGGGGTGCGCCTATGACGGGGACAACTTATTTTATTTAGATGGGGAGTTGCTTGTTAGACGAGCAACATAAATCCATAATTGAATTGAGTGTACCTCTTTCATTTTTTAATAACCAGGAGAGGGGGTTACAAGCAAATGACTTCGAAGTACATGTACTGCATCCCCTTAAATAAACTGTCCTTGGGATACGATAAATTACCCCCTTCTTTTTAGCTCACCTGGACAATATGTTCAAGTGAGCTACTAGTAGAAAATTTTTCTCCATTTTCAAATTTTTATGTAGAACACTTAACCAATTTAAACATAAAAATACTTATTTAACATCTTAAAAAATATGATATCATGGCAAAAATAAGGCCACATGAGGCATGCTTTAGTCCTACATAAAAATATAAAAAGGGAACTCTACCTTAAAAAACAATTAAACAACTTAGAGAATAGATGCAAAAATTAAGTCAGGAGCTATTTTCAGGAAAGCCATGTGGCCAGGGAGAATATTGTTTGGATATATCTTTGGTGGTTGCCAGAGAGGGGGTATGGAAAATATCACAGCCAAAATATATTGAGAGAGAGAGAGAGAGAGAGAGAGAGAGAGAGAGAGAGAGAGAGAGACTAAAGTATTGTGAATTCTACTTAGTCTACAGTTATTGCCGAGATCAAAGAGATGCCGCGGACATTATTCTCCAATATACTACGAACGTCATCAGTAAATTATCAGATCAGAAATACCTATTTGTCTCGCACTGATCATGAACGTACAACTTCAAACTGTAAAAAGTTTTAAAACCATGTCAATTTCACATGTTAGTTCCAGTCAAAACGATGTGTATTGCCTCAAATGTTTATTTTTAAGAGATCAATGCGGCTGTTCCTAGGACCTCCCTAGCACATTTTCACTGCGTGTTTTTACATAAATATATATATATAACGTGTAGTAGTAATAATCGTATTAAATTGCCCTTAAAATATTAGGAATATGATTCAAAGATATTTTATAAATAAGTGAAGAGTATTAAAAATCCAAAGAAAAATTCTGCCGTCTGCATGTGATTCCTTTGATCGATACTCATGTAAACATTGCTAACAAAACCGTTGGGGTTACACGGAACAGCCATCAAAATAACCTAGATCATCTCTCTATAGGAGAAACGATCTGCAGAAATACTGGGCTGTTAGTAGAATAGAAATAAAGTTCTCGTTATCGTGAATGTTGCATGATAACTTCCTCGGTCTCGAAATGTTGTTTGAAATATAAAAGCCTCGGCTAATGCCTCGGCTTTTATATTTCAAAACAACATTTCTCGACCTCTGAGGTTATTCTGCAACATTCACGAAAACTCGTACTTTATTTCTTAAATATTGTCCTTTCCCTCCCCCTTTTCATATCCCCCAGTGTAGGTTAAAATATCAATTCCTGTGTTATAGTAAACTGAACCTCAATACTCCTAAATCCTTTATTTTGCATAGTACCAGCATTCCACTTATTACATTTTTAAGGCACTATGCTGTATGTGTTACATTTTAAGGAACTATGCTGTATGTGTTACATTTTAAGGAACTATATGCTGTATGTGTTACATTTCTAGGAAACTATACTGTACACTGTATGTGTTACATTTCTAAGGAACTATGCTGTATGTGTTACATTTGACTCTATTAACATTACATATTGCATGTTTTTGTTACGCTTTAGACTTACATTCTACATGCCATTGTGTCAGTAATTCTATGTGAATGCTACCATTATGCTACACTTTAGACATACATTTTGCATGTGTCAGTAATTCTATGTGAATGCCACCATTATGCTACACTTTACACATAAATTTTACATGTGTCAGTATAATTCTATGTGAATGCTACCATTATGCTTTAATTAACATAAATGTTACTTACTGTCAACAACTTCATTGTGATGCTACATTTAACACTAATATATAAATGGCACGTACACGCTGGTAACACCTCTAACTTAATTAATATATTGCATGTATATCATGTATGTTAAGTAACTCCCTGCATGTTACATTTGGTACCAACATGAATGTTTTAAGTGTAATTTACTCCACTGTGTATGCACCACTTGAGACTAGGCTGAATGCTTTATGCTGCTAACCCTGTTCTATTATATGTTTTACTCCACTCTTATATAAGATAATGCATGCAGATCATTTATGTGAAATGTTCAGTAACTATTTGTAAGTAAGATTTGGCACTATAATGATACAATCATGTTTCCTTTACTCCTGTGCATTAGTCAATAACTCTCTCTAGAATTTTACATTCCTTTTCTGTACAGTACACATTTCTCCCATAGAAATTAATGCATGTTAGATAAGTCTTTTGACATTAGGTTGTCATATGAATCAATGATACATGTTAACACTAGTTTATTCTGAAATTTGAATTATGAATAATACATTAAGAAGTCTAGAGACTTGCATACAACATTATCAAATTACAACAATAACTTGTTCATCTATGTATCACATTATAGCTAATAACTGGCAACAGGAATTATTTTGACACAATGAGGTAGATACTATTCAATGATTAAAAACACACAAAAAAAAATAGAACAAAACTACATTGAAGCAAATGATAGCAAGAAAGTTGAAAATACATGTAACAAGAGGCCCATGGGCCACATCGCTCACCTCCGCAACAAAAGCCATAATAAAATCAGCTTTATGGAGTCATATGCAAAATATCTGGACAATGTAGTTTAACATATTGTTTAACATATTCTGTACTAAAAAAGTTCAAATTTGTTCCCCTGGATATTCTAATGTTTATCATTAAGCCACTTTTGTAACTGGGTGATTTTATAGTCATATCTTATATTGAGCATTACAGTTCTCAAGAAAATCTTAAACAACTGTTTATATATAAGATATAAACCTATTATTCTGACTTGGAACCCCTTGTGAGGACAAGGAATTGTCCAGGGGCCACAGTCTAAACAATTTTAAAGAATCAACAATTTGTCAAAATGCTTCCATATAAGTACAGTAAAACTTGTCTAATCTGGCGGCGGATGGTTCTGAAAAATTTGGCCGGATTAAGCAACATCCAGTTTGTAGAACATTGTTGCAAATTAATTTAAGCATTTAATGCAGTAGGTCTTGATTGTCTATTCTTGCAATATTTTCAATTCTTCTGAATTATACACCTCCTTGATTGTGATTACGGTGCTGATTTTCATTTTCATTTTTTATGAGGGAAATAATAATTGCATATCGGAATAAGTACAATGAAACACTTTTTCAATCAAATCATCGTAATTGATAAATTTTCCAACACCCGAATAACCTATAAAGTCCGACACGAGACAAGTGCATGATTCACCGGAAATTGTTAAACAAACATTGACCACGCGACAAGTCAACAGGTGGCTGATTACGTAATGGCGAGAACTGTTTTTATGCAGGGAACAATGGATAAATATTCAAATACATGGGACTTTAATAAACAATGGAGCATTTTTAGAGAATAAAATGTGAATTTTTAAGTGTAACCATACAACGCGCATTTCAAACAATATCAGCAGTCTTACTCCTGTGATATCCAGAATCACAGCTTGAAAAAAAAATCGGGGTGAAGTATAATAGGCCACCCCCACTTTTGATCTAATTTTGGCTAAAAAAATGCATATTTATTTAAAACAAGACTTAACAGTATAAACTGAAATGAGTTGTTAGTTTGGATTTATATTCACAATTGTTTATAATCAATAGCAACGACAGGAAAATTGATCGATAATTGAGCAGTAATTATCCCACATAAGGCCGATTGATAAGCGGCCGGATTACGGGAGATAAATCTCACTAATTAATATGCAGTCAGTTCTTTTCATCGTGGTCGGTTTACAGAATAGACAAGATCCGGAGTGCACAACATTTTTTAAACATAAAATGATAGGAAAATTTCAAGGGACTGAATAAGTTCGCCGGATTGGACAACATGCCGGAATGCACAGCATCCAGATTCAACAAGTTTTACTGTAAAACCATATATTATAACATTTGAGTTTTTTTGAAAAATTTAAAAATGTTTTCCTTTGTAAAATTGGACCTCCTAATAGAGCCCCACCCTACTCCTGAAGATTTTGATAAATTGAATTTACACTAAGGTTGCTTTCACTTAAGTTACAGCTTTTCTATGCAAATGTTTTTTTTAAAAGAAGATTTTTAAAGATTTTATTCTATATATTCCTATGTAAAAACAAACTTGAATCTACCTACCTGAGGATGCTTCCACACAAGTTTCAGCTATCGACCCCTCTCCCCCTATATTGTGGCCCTATCATGTCCCTAGAGATCATGATTTGAACAAACTTGAATCTACCCTACCTGAGGATGCTTCCACACAAGTTTCAGCTTTTCTGGTCAAATGGTTTTGGAGAAGATTTTTTTAAAGACTTATTTCTACATATTCCTATGTAAAAATTGCACCCCCCCCCATTTTTGCCCCACATTGTCCCAAGGGATCATGATTTGAACAAATTGATTAAACACTACCTAAGGATGCTTTCACACAAATTTCAGCTTTTCTGGTCAAATGGTCAAATAGTTGTTGAGAAGAAGATTTGTGAATAATACCAACAAATTTTCAATGATGTTTTATTATCTCCCCTTTAAACAGAGTGTGGCCCTTCATTTTAACAAAATTAATCCCCTTCACCCAATGATGCTTTGTATTAAGTTTGGTTAAAATTGGCCCAATGGTTCTGGAGAAGAAGTCGAAAATGTAAAAAGTTAACAGACAGATGGATGGACAGACAGACAGACAGATGCCAGACAAAAAGTGATCAGAAAAGCTCACTTGAGCTCTCAGCTCAGTTGAGCTAAAAAGCTAGATATTAGTTAATCGAGCAGTGAGTTTAAGACTACCGGTACACATTTTGTCTTTTTACCAATATACAATCTCTATCTAATTTTGCTGTACATAAATGTGTTCAATGAAAAAAAATGGGAAATAAATACCGGTATCTTCATTGGGAGTGAAAACACATCCTAAAAAAATTGAAGGAATGCATGCATTCACCAAAGATAAAGAAATATGGCACAAAATCCGAGGAGAGACAAAGTTTTAGGTAATAAATGACAGTTGCTGTCATATTTATAACAGACTACTGCAGACAGTTCTTCAATTGATACTACTGTCTCTATACGGATGATTCTTATTCAAATTCAGTGAGAAACTCTTACAACTGTACAATCCACTTCCTGTTTCAGCTAGAGGCCTAGCGATGACTGATTTCTCCGAATGGCTTAGAAATAGTCTTTTTGTCATCTAAAGGTAGAATAAAGAACAAGGAAGAGGCCGCAGTGAATATGAAAGCACCCCAACCAAAACCGTACGTCCAATCAAAGTTCCAGGTTTTGAGGGTGTACGTCCAGTGGCTGTCGGTCTGTAAGTGGACAATGTCCGAGTTGAACATGGCTGGGTATAGAATCAGGGTTAGTAGGTCCAGCACAGCTATTCATATATAAAATGAAAAAAATAGTTATTATTCATCTAGCTTAAACTGATTCATTTTTACAATTACCTGGAAATTAACTGTTCACAAGTGATACTGGAACAATAAACACTTTGAATAGAGGATCTTACTGCAAAAAATAACTTTAAAAAACCCATAACAACAAATGCTCAGTAGTGTCACCTAGTGATTATAGGCAAGTGTGCCATGTACAAAGTTTATTCCACAAACTAAATTAAATCGAGAGAAAATTAAAGTTTACATTAAACAATTTTTCAGATTTTGATGTTTCTGTCCACTTGTTGACTTGCAATTATCCACCCCAACCATATTTGATCACCTCATAATATTCAAAGAATGAATCCTTATTGTATATAATTTTCAAACAATTGTACAATTAAATATTAAATGGTTACTGATGAAATGAATTAAACTACAGTACTGTAGAAGCACATATATTCGTTGGGTTAAAATTTTGTTGTTTTTAAACCAAATAAAATTTCGTTGGGATTTAATTTCGTCATATCGTAGTCTCTAGAATATATCACGTACATGTACGAACTCTGTATTTATGAATGCTTACGCTAAAAATTTGTCATGGATTTAATTTCGTTGATTAATACTACCAACGAAAATACCGAAATTAAATCCCCAACGAATATTTCTCCTTCTATACAGTATACATTACAAATTCAATTTGTAGTATTATCAAAGGAAAAAAACCACTCAAGAATGTAAATAATAATTTAAAACTATATCCTAGCAAAGAACAAAAAAGCTTAACAGAAAAAAGCTTGATATAAATAAGCTAGGTAATTGTTTGTACTTATATCATTATGTTCTAAAAAAGAACAAAAAAAGTACCATGTAGAGTAGCTAATATATCTGACTTTTAAAACAAAATCAGACAGATTAAATTTAATATACATACATATAGTATATTACATAGTTAAATCCAAAAAATATTGCATTGTCCGGTTTTATATAAAGAAAATTAAAAAAATGAAAGACAACACAGCCAGAGTAAAACGTATTACATATTTACATAGATAAAGTACTTAGAACTGTTTTAACAAGAGCTTGGACTTTCGGTGGGATGTTACTATCTAGTTTACTCATCAAAACAAGCTTTCAAATATTGACCTCCTTTCTTCTAATTCGCTAAGAGAAGCTCATTAATATTCATAGACTGTCAAAACCGGAAAGTTGTTTGCCAAGATCTGCTCTGCTGTGTGAAATTGACGCTGTTTCAGCGAAATATACATCCCTGGAGGAAGTCGGACGAGTGTCACTGCGTTCAATGTATTCATATCTATTAGCCAATGACTGGACAGTAAACAACGAGTAGACCCCGCCTTCATCAAATCAGACCCAAAGTCCAAGCTCTTGTTAAAACGGTTCTATTATTTCATGACTGAGACAAGGTTACCTAATTATTTTCTTAACTGTCAAGAGCTGGGACTATTTCTACCACAACAATTCTTTAAATGATTTTTAAGTAAAAATTTGAATTCCTTTTTCAACAAAAAATAAACAAATGGATTGAAAGCGGAGTTACAGGTAGCCACAAAAACAGAGGTGCGTACTACAATGTCCTTCAAATCTGTACTGATGCCCGTAAAATGCAAAGGTATTGTGGCAAGAAATGGGACCCAAAAAACTATGAATAAAAACTGAAGAAGTGCCATGACTTTAGCAGTCTTCTGGCTTGCCTTTCTCCTTGGTGACATTGAAGACCTGCAAACTGTCACTAAGAGTCTTCGTTGTTTGCGAGCCACCAAATAGATTCGGATGTGTAGAGTAACTGGTATGCTGATTATTATCACCAAAAACAAAAGAATTCCATGCTTGTCCACTAGTAGCCAGATCTCTCGAAGTGATCCACAGAATAAAATTTTATCCGTCCTCGAATGGCTTCCTTTGGTAAGATCTGTAATCACTGGCAATGTAGTCAGAAAACAACTACTCGTCCATATGATGATTAACACAAACACAATATTTCTTATTTTCATCAAAGCATGGTATCTCAGAGGATGCGAAATGGCGATGTATCGGTCCACAGCAACAGCAAAATGATTACACAAAATGGCAGAATATATTCCAATGGCAGACGCCTGTCGTATTATGCAGACACTCTGAATTTCAGCGACCTTGTTTCCTCCTATATGAGAAGCCATAACCAGTGGTAAATGGACTACTCCCAACAAGATGTCTGCTACAGCCATCGAGGAAATGAAGTATTTTGTAGCCAAGGATAAATGGAATTTATATTTGTTCAATGTAAAAAGGACCACGCCATTTCCTGCCAATATGATCACAATTTGTAGACTGATGAGAATTCCTAGGACAAAAAGCCACCATTTTCTCAGAGTTTCATGCTTATCTTCCATGCTGCATAAGTCTTCCAGCTCCTGCCATTTCAAAATGACAATCCATTTCAAAATATATAGTACATGCAGTTCCCAAAAAAATATCATCATGATCTTTTCATTTTATTCCACGGAATAAGACACAACGTACATAAAACATAACATTGAATTGGTTCAGGTCCAAGTTCCCACTTCATTCATGGTTGTCTATGCCTTCTATCATTCATATACTATAAATAATTATTCAGGAAAATAGTGTATGTGGTTATATTATATATGATCAGAGGCTAATAGATATAGAAATTAATGTAGGGCAACCTCACTCAAGCCATCAGCTCCTGGCTCAGGTGAGTTACATTTAATTATAGAAACACAACATTGATTTACAGAGATTGAAATAATATATGCCAAAAATATTTGAGATTTGTATGTCAGAAACTGACGTATTGTCTCAAATGTTGTCACATTGATTATTATTACGTTAAACTTAACTATTTTGAAAAGGAGGATAACTCTATTTTTAAAAAGGAATAATTAGGCGTCTTCCAAATATTCAAAGTACAACCTCTTTTCACATAGATGGACCAGTAAAAAACAAAGATAATAAAATGATAAGACAATTTTCTCTTTTGATATATTTCTATGGAAGTACATGTATTTGACTTTCTTTGATCTGAGACTATAGCGTACACACTAAATATATGTTTATATGCCTTACCCACGAGAGACATGAGGGCACCTGCTAGGATGAACCACGCCCTCTTACTGCAGTGAGAGTGGATACACAGGCCCACCAGACCACAGAGGAATGCTCCAAGGGAGAGGAGGACAGCCAACAGAATCAGGCCCCGACAAATCTCCAGCCAGCCTGGAACATATGCAGAAAAACCTATCATAATTAAAGTCAAAGGAGTCCTGAACGACTAAAATCGCTCAGGCAAAATATTAAATCAAAAACATCTTTGGCCAAAACTAAATCAAAATTCTCTTTGGCCAATCTAATTAAAATTAGAACTGCCATCCGCTCCCCAGTCACGCAACCGTATCAAAAACCATGCAGGGAGCAGATGGAAGTTCTAATTTTAATTAGCCTGTTCTTAGTCCAAAATCAAATCAAAAACCTCTTTGGCCAAAATAAATTGACTTACCATTTGTTAGTGTGTACCATTAGAATATACCGGTCAGTGTTTGTACTGTGAATCTAGTTACAGTACAGTATTATTACCTTGTTTTGTGTTGTAATGAAGTTTGTTCTCGCTGTAACATGTATTATATGATCAGTGTGACTCAATAACAGCTTAATAACAGAACAAAGGTGTTTCCCAGACAATTAAGATAAAAATATCAATAATAAAAATCCACCTAATACAATTACACAAGTTTTAAATAGAAATTATAATAACTTGATAGCCCTTCACTTTCATGCTGCTACCTGCAAGGATTATAGTCATATAATTGCAGCTGTGTATCTGAAATCAGGTCTATTTAACTCCCACATAGAGTTTATCCCAGAGGAATTAACACCTCTGTCTAAACTTTGACTATTCATAGTAAAATTCGCTGTGAAATGATACATGAGTTTTAATTATGGTAGCAAGATATGTATTAGTAATTAATAGACTTGTGAACTCCACCTGTATAATTGATTACTTGTAATGTTTCTAATTGTTATTTTTAAATAACAATTTTTTTTTTAAATCAAGAGAATAAATCAATAGAAAAATTAATGAAATGAAAGCAATGACATTAAATTATGCTTCTTACTTCTTCCTTGATAATTAATATGTACATGCCTCTTATATCAGTTTCCAACTGACAATTATAAAATTGTTTGTTAATTTGTCCTCTCTGTGTGGACTGAAATGTTCAAATTTTGTATGGTGGGAAAGGAAATTAATTTTAAGGGGAAAAAATTCAATATGTAACTATTTTAACTAGTAAATGGAAAAAAACCCAAATATTTGAATTTATTACTTTTTTATCATTTTATAGGAAGGGGCAGACAAATTGTTAAAGATGGCTTTGTATATTAAAGTTTTAAATAGACACCAACACGCTAAACTTATGCATTAACTCTAAGGTCTGTATTACACTATAATAATAGTGTATATTATAAATTGGGCATTTGATGCTGTGATCTGCCCCTGGAACTGCCAGGGGAAGAACCTGGAGTGATTTTCGATGGCGAAGATCATTTAAGGAGGGAGGA
This sequence comes from Magallana ariakensis, assembly GCA_020458035.1. NCBI lineage: Eukaryota > Metazoa > Mollusca > Bivalvia > Ostreida > Ostreidae > Magallana > Magallana ariakensis. Next base: position 60,800,793 of record CM035814.1, on the reverse strand, counting down.
ATGTAGTATTAAGGCTATATAGACGGTGGATATTGGCATGGGTATCTCAGTGATAGAGCTCCTGATAAAAGTTGCAGGGGTTCCAGGTTTGATTCCTGGTCCAGCCAATGTTTTCATTGTATTACATGGTGGCCTTTCCTATACTACATTACCACTGGCAAGCATTTAAAAGTTAAAAAATTCTTAATTTCTTGAGAATAGTGGACAAACATTTTTAAGCATTTTATAGCCTTCAAAAGAGCTTTACCAGAGGCGTGTTCAGCACAGCGGGTGCCCATGCACAAGCTCTCACCAAAATTTGTGTTGCAGGTCTCACCAGCTCTCACCAAAATTTGTGTTGCAGGTATAGGGAATTTTGGCAAGTGCTCGCAAACTTCCATTTATTCTGATGAACACGCCTCTGTCCACTCCAATAAGGAAATTACTACATAGTAGTATCATGGGAGTTTTTGCCTAGACGCTTGGTTAACTCACATCATCTACATTTGAACTTTTATCAATGGGATTCATGAAGATGTACCACTATCTGGGAGACAAAGTCCACCAACACAGATGTCCCATAATCCCCAAGTGATCACATGAGTAGTGCGGAAAAACTGCACTTCCACCCAGTCCTGTCCGACCGAGGCGATGATCAGAAAAACTCCAGCCACACCGCTGAACACCTCCCCCATGATCTGTAAAACAAGAATCGGCCATTATACAGTAAGTGATTAATGTGGCTATTTACCGGGGGTAATTGCTAATATTTAAGATTGAGTTTTAATTCATATTTCATATGGAGGAAAGTCAGTTAATTAGCTAGTATTAAGATATAAGCAACATGACGTAATGACCTTCTGACTGACTTGGGTAAATTACTACAGTGCCTTTATTCACAAAAAAAAAGTTTTATCAATGTGATTAAGTTGTATATCTATCTTGCCACATAACTCTGTTGGTCGACAGTATATATTTAAAAGAATGATTAAATTTTTACTACATACAATCAATCAAAAGGAGACTCACTGTCTCAGAACAATTTAAATCATTAATTGGGAGCAATTAGCAATTAGGGCCACAATGCTCAACTGAGCAACAGTTTTTCGGACAGTTCTTTTTAAACCTTCTATTCTATTCAATATAAACCGTGAACTTGAAGAAGGTTAAAAAGAGTAGAATACTTTGATATAACTGTGACCCAGTAATTTGACAAATAGCAATTTCACAGCATTGCAATTCTTGAGAAGAATATTTTTTCAAAGTATTATGATTATCTCCCCTTTGAACACTATATGAGAAACTTGATATTATAAATCCCCTGCCCTGTGTGAAGTTAGACGAATTGGGTCTGGAAGATCGATAATATGAAAAGTTTACAGATGGACTGACAAATAATATCAGACGGCCACCAGACAAAATGTGTTCAGAAAACCTTACTAGAGTTTTTGGTTCAGGTGAGCTAAAAAACCACATACAGTACAAGCACATAGTAATTAATACACAAAACATGAACACACAATGCCACATGCATAAAAATACAAATAATATATAAATTTATGAGTTTTCAAACTATCAAAAAGACTGGATTTGTAAGAATTAAATTATTCCGATAAGATAAAATGTTAATTCACAGATCGGTAAAATATCGAGATGAACATGATTAATAATCAATGACAACTAAAGAAAAACAATTTTCATACCTTAAAAGGACGAACTACAATGACATTTTTAGCCATTTTTGCAGAAAATCACGAAGAAGGCAAAAATCTTACTATTTTACATTTTCATTGATTTTTTTTTTATGAATAAGGGAGGTAATTGAAGCCATTTCCGGTTTATCATCGGAGAGAAGAAAACAAGTCACACGTGTTTCTGTCTTCAGTGTCATACGAACATGTCGAGACTGATTGTAAAGAATTTACCGAAAAAAGTAATTATTAACGATGTATTAAAGAAGATGTGTCTATAATAATCTACAGTGTAATACAATTCAAGTTTGTTTTTGTTAAATGAACGTAAATGGAGGATGTTTTTTTTTTAAAACTTCACCAAGTTGTGATGGCTTTTATTTTCCAGATAAAGGAGGAGAAACTGCGGTCTATGTTTGGGTCTATCGGTACTCTGACCGACTGCTCGCTGAAGTACACAAAAGAGGGCATATTCAGAAACTTTGCTTTCATTGGATACACTTCAGAGACGGAGGCAGACCAAGCAATCAACCAATTTAATAAGACCTTTATCAATGCCTGTAGAATATACGTACGTTTAAAAGCGTTGAGAGTATCTTTTTCATTTAAACATGACAATTTGCAATACCATTCGCACTCGTGTAAAGCAACTCTCTAAGCAATATGCTTCATATGAAATTAAATGACTCAATGTACAGTAGTACCATCAAATTTGGAAATGTTTTTAAGGTTGAAAAGGCCAAAGATTTCAGTGACTCAAGCAAGCCTAGAGCTTGGAGCAAGTATTCCAGTGACAGTTCAGCATTTCAGAAAAAACAGAAAAGTTTGGAAGATCAACAAAATGAAAATACAAAAGTAAGTTCCGATTAAAAATACTGTGGAACCATTAAAATTTGTGGGGGCCAATATTCGTGGATTGCTTAAATTTTACAGGTTCTTGGGGACGTAATTTCGTGTATTCTCTTATACCTACAAAAGTAAATATGACTTTATAACCCTAATTTATTAATGTGGAGGATGTTAATTTGTGGAGGAGAGGTACCCATGAATTTCATGAAAATTGAGCCACTTCGAAATCTAATGATTCCACAGCAAATCAACATTTATATATAAGTATTAATACGTTTCATGGTGCGACTGTTTGGGCAAGTGCAGTGCAAGTCATTATGATAAAAAAAATTCCAAGGGATTCATCAACATGATAAATTTTTAGAAAGTGATTGCAACTTTAGATCATGTTTCATTTCTTCAGGTTTATTGTCAGCTGGTTGTTCTTTTTAAAAAATTCTCCTGAAAATTAAAGAGAAGATGAATGTTTTATTGAAATTTTTTATACATGAAGTTCTTAAAATTAATTTTTATCTGTTCTTGTGACAACATGACATTTGTAGCCATATGCAATTTACACAGAATTGTGGGTACGATTCTGACGACAGAAAATTCAGTACGTCATAGGGAGCCATCTGCACTTGCTCTGAAAATTTTGTAGAATTTAATGATACGTGTATTATTTATTTTAAAAGAATATAGAAAAGAAGGAGAAGAAAGAGAAGAAGAAAAAATCCAGGGAGAAAGTAGTTGCTGAGATGTTGGGAGAGGTATGGCTCGAGTTCTTGTTGTCACTGGCAAATTGAAAATAGCGCAGTGTTTTTGTATGTGCTGTTACATTATGCATGTATTGTTGCATATTTCAACTGTAATTTAATTGTCTTATAATTAGTTGAAAGATGATCCAAAATTTGAAGAATTTGTACAAGCTCACCAGAGAAGTATGAACAAGTCGGTATGGGGTAATGACGAAGTACTGCCCAGTGGAGAAGGAATTCAGGAGGATGATAAAGAGAAGATAAAATATAATAAAGATAGTGATGATGATGACAATGATGGTGATGGTGAGGAAGATAACAAGGAAGAAGAGGAGGAAGAAGAGGAGGAGTTGATGGGTATAGTAGTAAATTCTGAGTTTGTCTGATTTGGGCATAAAGTGTTGTACTGACACAGCCTGATATCTCTTTCAATCCAGTTTTCGGATCCTTGTCCTTTGAATGAGAACATCATTGTGGTCCCCTGGTCAAATTAAAAGTCCCTTGGCATAAACACAAGCAACTCATAACATTTCAATCCCACAGCTTATTCTGCAATTTTAAAATTAGATTTTGAATTTTTGTTAAGACTAAGAAGCTAGTGTAAAGCTTGAAAGAGACAGTTGTTTGCATTGGAAATTTTTTTTATTATTTTACGAATTTTAAGTGATATTTATTGTTTCACTGGCTCCATTCATTAGTTCAATAAAAATCCAATTTTCTTTGATATACATGTATTTGAAATAACATTTGAAATATAAACTTACACAGTGTGTATTTTATTCTTTCAGGGGAAGAAGACAAAGTGGCTACCAAAAAGAATGTGTCAGATTTAGATGTAAGTTTTAGTCAGATAACAACATGTCTAGACATCAATCTAGTATAGAAAATTTTTATCGTGTGTAGATGTTTCATAAGTACCGATACTAATGTTAATACATGTATTTGTATAGTGAACATCATTGATTTTTGCACTACTGTTGTTATTTAATTTATTTGGTGGTTAAGTCCGTGTTTTCTATAGTCAAACAATACGCATGGGTATAAAATATGTGGATGCATGATTTACCACTGAAGTTTTGATTTTTCTATCATATTCACGAGTGTTACCGTGTATTTTATACATTGTACTATTTTATACTATAGATGTTTAAATATCACAGTCAGAAACCATGGGGAATCTCACCAACTTTTTCTGACCATGGGCTAATTAACATGCTTTACTTTTTCTGGTTTCATGAATAATGCGATGGATCGAAACTTTCTAAATACCATTACTGCAACAATTATGACATACATGTAAATAATGAAACTGAGGAAACATTAGCCCTGTGGCCCACATTCAGTATTTGTATGTGCGACTGGCCTTAGTATTCTGACAGACTGCACAGTCAATTAATGTACGAGGGACCTCACTGTTTTTTTTTGCAGTACCTGAAGTCAAAAGTCTCGAGCCAAGCCATGTTGGAGGATAGCAGCTCTGAATCAGAGGAAGAGGAACAAAAAGAGACTAAAGTGAAAGTGAAACTAAAGGACAAGCATAGTGAGGTCGGTAGGATGTGATGAGGTATTGTAATGTTTTAGTCGGTGGCATTCTAAACTACAGTGCAACCATTTCTGTAATTGAACCCTCTGCTGTGTCCTTGGTGTATGTAAAGTAATGTCATCTGTTGCAAGAATTACATGTATTGAAGCAAAATATTTTACGTTACATCTATCTAGACTATTTAAAGTACATGGTCATGTACTTTACATCCATGAATACACACAGAAATGGTGACACATTCGTGTTGATGTACTGATATTATTTACATAATTTGATTGTTGCATATGAAGTGTAATTTACTGTACTACAGGGCATTTTTGTGACTTTCTCTCGTTTAAAATCTCATTTTGGATGGGTACATTTGCATTAAGGTACATGTATTATTTTTGATTTATCTTAATTTACAGTCTGAGAAAACCAAGCAAAAGTACATGTTGAAGATGAGAAATTTACCTGTTTCTGCAGGAGAGGTAAATATATCCTGTCAATTATACATCTATTTTTTAGTGATGTTAATGAAAACTAAGTCATGAAATGATAATGTCTGTTGAAAAAAAAACTTGGTTTAAGTTATATATTCCAAGAACACTTTTATGATTATTGAGTGTGTACATGCATTCCTATGAAATTTTTGAAATTCTCATCTTTTACAGAAAGCAATAAAAGAGTTTTTTAACCCAATAAAACCAAAAGATATCCGTATTCCTACAAACAACCAGAAAAAATCCATAGGTGTGTATTTATAGTTCCTATACTATGCAGAGTGGTGTAAACCGATTCTAAAGAGGGGAGGGGCAGTCAGGGAAATACCTTAATCAAAAATGATTATTTAAAAATGAAATTATTGACTTTCATATTGCCAGTACTCTAAATTTTTTCTGTAAACCATGGAGATTTATACCTGTTAGTATCTATAATGACAGAATACTGTAAACATACTAAATTTCGCAGTGTATTCTATTTAGCACTCTTGGTGTAATGCGTGGCTTACGCTAAATCAAGTACATCGCTAAATGTCATGCATATATGTATAAGAATAGTCACATTCAGAAATACGCTAATTCAAATTCGCGCCAAATTGTTCAAAAACTAATTTCCGCAAAATATCGTACACGCCAAATATAATACGTTTACAGTACTCCACACAGAATGAATGATCCAGATTATTTTTTATGTGCTGGTTTAACCAGCCATTATGCTCCAGAAATTCAAAACTGCCTCAATACTTGTGCTTTGTTACATGAAAAAGAATTTTTTACCCTGTGTCCATATTTCATTACATTTAAAACATTGAAAAACAGACAGAAGACAAAAAAGTGTGTCTTGTCAAAAATCTATAAATGAATTTGTGTCATACTTTGTCTGGTCTAAACAAAATTGATCTTTTAATGCTGATATCTTGGGTTTTTTTTAGGAGTAGCTTATGTGGACTTTTCTTCAGAGAAAGATCTAAATGATGCCATGAGAAGAAACAAAAACTTTATCAGTAAGTCACTGAGCTGTAAATTTATACCGGTAGCGGGCTGATACAGAGACATACGTGTTATGAAATGGCTGAAGTTTATCATGATGTGTCATGATTTTACTGAGGCTGTATTGGTTGAGCTGATTGAGGCCTCAGGTAGAGTGTTAATGATACTTCAACTGTACCATGATGTATCATGATTTTACTGAGGCTGTATTGGTTGAGCTGATGGAGGCCTCAGGTAGAGTGTTAATGATACTTCAACTGTACCATGATGTACAATGTATCATGATTTTACTGAGGCTGTATTGGTTGCAGAGTGTTATGATACTACGGCTGTATCATATCATGTACATGTCAAAATATCATCTTTTAAACATAGTAAAATCATTTAATTTCTTTCGGGGTCATTTTTCGTGGATTGTCAACTAAACAGAAATTTTTACATATAATGGTAATTGGTATATCATTATGCTCCTATGTATGGTGAGACTGAACTGAAAATTGACCTGAAAACTCAAATCTTGTCAGTTAGATGTAGAAAGATTGAATTGCCAACATGCACTGGTACTTGATGCATTGCTTTTACAGAGAGCAAAAGAGTTTACCTTAAGAAGTGTGAGACGGGGGAAGAAACAGCTGTTCTTGCGGAGGAGAAAGAGTTGCAGCACGCTGTACAGTCTGTGGACAGAAAGGTGGGTCTCCCACAGGGCCTGCTGTACATGAGGAAACAATTGCCTAAAATTCTGAAAACTTTACAGTGACTGTAGATAATAGTAAAAACCATAAAAAAAGGAACTCTTTAAAAAAGATTTGTTAATAATTCTAATTATGTAACCTACTGCATGTATTTTTACATGGACACCCTTTTAATGCATGTCAAGATTTTGTTTTCAAGCATGTGTTTGCAAAAGAAAAATTAGACACTGTATTATATGAACATTATTTTTAGACATGGGAGGAACATGAGTCACAGATGGACAGTGTTGCAGAGGTATGGCACTGATTCAGTACAGTTTACTGAAATTTAAACTTTATAAGAAGTGATGTATAATGTACATGTTAACCTAGTATTGAACATTTTAAGAAGATAACTTATGTGGAATGTGAATCTTTTTTATGTATTAGAATGTCGTAGTTTAATTGATTGATTGACTGAACTCTACAGACAGGGCGGCTGTTTGTGAGGAATCTTGCCTACAACTGTACCCAGGAAGACTTGGAGGAACTGTTTGGGAACTTTGGTAAGTGTTTCAGGGTGACAACAACAGGTGCTTGTAATGGAGGAACTGTTTGGGAAGTTTGGTAAGTGTTTCAGGGTGACAACAACAGGTACTTGTAATGGAGGAACTGTTTGGGAAGTTTGGTAAGTGATTCAGGGTGACAACAACAGGTGCTTTAAGTCACTGGGACATCTGTTTTGTTGGAAGGGTGTATCCATAACCTAGACATATGCAAAACCAATTGTTTCTTGAGTTTATGTATAAAGATCAAAATTTTAGCATTTCAAACTGTTTTTCTTGTTAATCCAGGACCGATAGCCGAGGTCCATCTCTCCATTGATACTGTCACCAAAAAGATTCGAGGCTACGCTTTCATTTTGTTTATGATGCCGGAGCATGCAGTTCGAGCTTATGAAGAGCTGGATGGAACCATCTTCATGGTAAGAGAGCGTCGTAAATGTGTAGGAAATGTACCAGAATTACTTCTGATGCAGACTGACCTGGGATATTCTGTCTTGTACATAGACTGTTGATTAAATTGTTCACAACCTATGTTTTTTTTTCATAAAATAGGGAAGGATGTTGCATATTCTTCCAGGGAAAGAGAAACTGGATGAAGAGAATGAACAGAAAGGTACGATCTTTTTGTAGATGTTAAGGTACCTCACTACACCTAGACTTATACTTTTTAAGACACTACGTCACAATATGGCAATTTAAATGTTTTGTTAAACTGTTTATATAGTTCGATTGGGTTGTATATCATCGAAGCTCAGTGGTTAAAGTAATAGGCTTCTGAACCACAGATCATGAGTTTGAATCCGCCTGGAGCTTTTGTTCATGTTTACTGAATTAAATTTTTGAAAATGTATTTTTCATCCAAAATTACATGTTTTATTGCTTATTTAACTTAAATACTTCTTGTCAATTATGATATCTATCATAATCAAGTAATTTTCTGCTGATTTGAGAAAATATTTCAAGGTGTAGTAAGCCACCTTAATGTAAAAGTAATAAACAAGTCATGCATCATTATATGACTTTCTTTAGACATTGAATTGAGATAATAGGTGTACGGGTGTAACAGGAACAGCTAAGGGAACATCAACAGGATATTCTCATTTTAAAGATGGATCTGTTTTAACTTGACTCTTTCTTCATATGCAACTTATTTTATAGAGATCTCTGGTGTCACAAAGTCTGATATTGTAGCAGCCTCTCTTTAATTGTTGTGTTTTGTAGAGGGATCCTCTTACAAGTCAAAAAAAGCTGCACAACAGAAAGGCGAGGCCTCAAGGTGTGTGTGACAGACCTAGTCATCATCTTAATGTGAATGTCAGAAGTTTTCTCCACTACTACCAATAGAAAAAAAAATAAGCTTAATCAATAGATACTCTCTTTTGTAAATTTCATAAAAAAAACAGTATAAAAAAGCTACAGTTGAACTTTGATATCTCGAACACTGATATCTCAAATACAATGGATATGTGGAAGTGATTTGTAAGTCCCAACCACTTATTTTTAAAGTATTTTACCCTTGATATCTCAAATACCCGGATATCTTAAAGTTTTAAACAGTCCCATCTAGTTCGAGATAACAAAGTTTGACTGTATTTGATACATTATCAGGTCAAACAAATGTAATATTCTTTCTAGGAAGGAAGAAACTATAATTAATATGGCATAAACTGTTAGCATAATTCAAGTTTAGAGATCAGAAGACATTTGTTTTGTACAAAAGTAATGCTAAAGTTGAATTCTTGCCAATTCAGTTTTCAAACTATTTTTCAGCTCCCATAATTGGAATACATTGTTCCTTGGAATCAACGCTGTGGCTGATGTCATGGCAACCAAATACAACACTGAGAAGAGTCACATCCTGGATCCCGTGAGTCTATGAGAACTCTGTTATCACCAATAGAACTGCTGCTTGTCAAACTATTTAGTAACTTGTTAAATTATTTTTCCAGGAAGCTCCTCAAAGTCTGGGAGTCCGGATGGCTCTGGGAGAGACACAGATTGTAGCAGAAACCCGAGACTTCCTGACAGAAAATGGAGTTGTTCTAGATAGTTTTAGTCAGGTTGGTACATATGTACATTAATGGATAATCAAAATTTAGTTTTGTAATACACACTATATTAAAGTTACTTTTGTATTGAAGTAATAAATATTTGTATGATAACCAGACTACCGTAATGTTATTGTGAGCAAACGTTGTACACATTGCTATTTACAGTCAAACTTCATTATCTCGAACTAGATGGGACTGTTTAAAAACTTCAAGATATCCGAGTATTCAAGATAATGAGGCTAAAATACTTAAAAATTAAGTGGTTGGGACTTACAAATCACTTCAACATATCCATTGTATTCGAGATATCGAAGTTCCACTGTTTATCATTTTGACTGTAATTGGCACATTTTGTCCTCCCACTGATAGGCTGCTGCTCCGAGGAGTAAGACAGTCCTTCTTGTGAAGAACCTCCCCGCCAACACTGACCCTGAGGATCTCCGGGAAGTGTTCAGTAAACACGGAGCCCTGGGGAGGGTGCTCATGCCCCCATCAGGAGTCACAGCCATCGTGGAATACTTAGACCCAACAGAGGCAAAGCTTGGCTTTAGAAACCTGGCCTATACCAAGGTGATTATCTATTTTATTTCTGCCGTAAATGTACACCATCTTTTACAAATGTCTCAAAAATAAACCCTTTAATAATGTGGTTTCATTATTTTTTTTGAAAATCAATTTTCATGGATTTCATTGTTGATTTGATCCACAAAATCAAATGTTGATAGAAGTATTATGTCTTACAACTAATTTTACTGGTACCGGCATAACCATTGTTCTTAGTTTTTGTATCCTCAAAACTGAATTTACTTAATCCACTAAAATTCATGCCAACAAATATTAATGATACCACAGAATATAAAGCATACATGTAGTTGGGCTTTTTGATATTTTCTTTAAATCAAGGTAATTATCCCCCTTTAGTCATGTGAATCCAGAAGTACCCGAAGGTGAATATAGGCATTAATTTGAGATTAACTCTTGGTTCCTTTCATTAGATTTTTGCAGCAGCCTTGTTATTACCAGAAAGCTCTTCTGAGCTGAGGTCTCGAGTGAGCTTTTCTGATCCAAAATTGTCCACCATTTGTAAAGGTCGTTCTCAGTGTCATTGTCCATGACCTTAAATTTTCACAATTTCATCTTCTCTGGAACTACTGAGTCATTTTCAAAGTATTCTTGTGTGAAGCACTTTTAAATTTATTCAATTTCTTGAGAGAGGAGATAGTGAAACTCCTACCCTACCCCTTACCCCCCTAAAATAATGGTTTTGTATTTTTACAAAAGTACAGTATACGTATAGAAAGGGATATAAAACAGAATGAGAATAGTTACTTGGATGATCACTGTGACACATGGGCCTCTTGTTTGATTTGACCAGCAATGTATTCTTCTGATTCCAGTTTCAACATGTTCCGTTGTACTTGGAGTGGGCCCCCATGGAGGTGTTCAGGAAGCCAGCCGTTAGAGAGAACAAGAAACAGGAGCACTCCGCTGATTCTGAAATGCCAGAGGTACATTGTTCTGTAAGCAATGGTCATTCTCCTTTAGAAAGAGGAAAGGGGTTATTAAAGCTGACATGAATTCATAAATATGCATTATTTTCCTTTTATCTTAAGCTACCGCCATATTAGTTGTCAATTTCTATTGTTCTGCTCGTTATATAAGGCCGATAGCACTATTCATGCTTCACCGCATTCAGGTATTTCATTCACCCGAACACGTTACATTGGATGAAAACACTTGTAGAAACGTGTTTTAAACAAAAATATTATGACATCCATGCACTGCACTGGTAAGGAATATCCAAAGAATGACGAAACAAGGCAGTCTGAAATCCCAAGCACACATATTTCAAAATCCTCGATAATTGTAGAACGTTTTCCTGTGTAAGTTATAACATCGCACATGCACAAACTACACACTGTTGCTGATCGAACAATGTCAATGATGGATTTTAGAAACGGAATGTTTTTATAGAAACCAATGGAAATGATGTTAAATTGTTACATTCTTGGATTTACTATCATTTATCTGCTGTTTTGGATGTAGTGCTGCTGGGGTATTAAAAAAAAAGCAGACGTTATGCACTCTGTATGATCGACACACGTGTTCGATGTGCATGCGAAGTAAGGTAGCACTATCTGTGCAAAATGATACGGATACCTTGGAAATTCTTTCAAAGAATAAATATATTTTGTGTTTTATTGATTGTAGTTTCCTTATTCTTTTTTACAAACATTTTACTAAAATGTGTAGTTCATGCATTTAGAAGTCCGTGCAACCTGAATGCCTCGATCACTTTACACTAAAAATAAATTGTTCTTTGTCTTTCAGAAGGAGAACGGGGCTGATGAGGAATCGTCCGGTGAGAGTGAGGAGGAAGATGCGGGCCCTGAACCAGACTCCACGCTCTTTGTCAAAAACCTCAACTTCAGCACCACCGAGGAGGGCCTCAGACAGGTATCAACTTGGATTCTAGTCCTTCCACAAACTCATTATCTAAGGGACAGGTATCAACTCGGATTCTAGTCCTCCCACAAACTCATTATCTAAGGGACAGGTATCAACTCGGATTTTAGTCCTCCCACCAACTCATTATCTAAGGGACAGGTATCAACTCGGATTCTAGTCCTCCCTCAAACTCATTATCTAAGGGACAGGTATCAACTTGGATTCTTGTCCTTCCACAAACTCATTATCTAAGGGACAGGTATCAACTCGGATTCTAGTCCTCCCACAAACTCATTATCAAAGGGACATATGTGGAACTGTCAGCTTCATGGATACTGTCTTTAACACACAATATAACACACTTTAACCAAGTTTCATAAGTTGCACATTGCTGCTTCTCATCTGTACCTCTCAGAGAATGTTCAATATTATTTACAAATGCTTGTTTGGTAATTACTTTCAGAAATTCAAAAAATGTGGGGTGATTCGTGCTGTTTCTGTAGCAAAGAAGAAAGACATGAAGAATCCAGGTAAATGCACCGAGATGAATGGAAGGTTGACCCATGATCTGCACAATGCAGACTCTCATCTATAACTTGATGACATTGTATACAAGGTGTATCAAAAATTCAATCTGTTTCTGTTACTCTCACCCTGCAGGAAAGTACCTGTCCATGGGGTACGGGTTTGTGGAGTTCCAGAAGAAGGAGAGCGCTATGAAGGCTCTGAAGGAACTACAGCACACGGATCTGGATGGACACATGGTGGAGCTGAAGCTATCCAACAGGACAACCCTGGGGTAAGTAGGAACTCTCACTCACAGACCCCCTCTATGCAACAATATCACTCAAGATCATAGCGTATGCTATATTAATGAAATACTGGGATAATTCCTAAAACCTCAAAAATTTGTAAGCTAAACAAAACGCTGATATTTGGTGTGTGGCTATGTTTTTATGGATTGCAGATCAAATCAATCTCTGCTTAGTCTTTACAAGAGAGTTATCTCCCTTTGACCTTGCAAGCTTTCATGTGTCTAATGTTTCATGCCTTGTACACCAGCAAGGATAACTATTTCATATGTGTTTTGTTTAACCATTGTGAAGGCTTCATCCCTTTTATCTTTCATGATAAAATCATTTCCTCTACTTACTGTGTAACGTAAGGATTGTACCCCTGAGGGGTTACATATAAGGGACTTTCCCTAAGTGAATTAAGTCACCTTAACTTAACAAAAGCACTAGAATTAACAAAACTTCATCGCATCATGTCTATATTCTACTGGTAGTAGATTGTATTGATGTATTGCCTTATCAAATCGCAGTGGCAAGCGAACTGATAAGTATCGTAATAAAAGTTCAAAGTTCAAGTCCACTTCACAACATAGTACTGTGGCAAGAGATTTGACACACAAGATATCTTTAGAGCCTGGGTTAAAAGAGCATGGCTGAATGTTTACAAATAGTACATGTGTACTAGTACCACTACCATCACTTGTTGTGGAATTTACCTGTATGAAGTTCCTTGTTATAAACCACTGAACAGTTTCCTGCTTTGATAAAATCGTACTTTTAATCCTAATAGAAGGAAGTATTTAAATTTTCAGATATTAGTCTCCTGCTTTTGATGAATAATATAGCAGTGTATTGGTTCTCTTGATGTATGACACTTTTTGATTGATATACATGTACATTAACATTAACCAGTCAATGGAGTTTTCTGTTGTTTTAAATGCATTTTAACATACAATTAATTGGAGTTAATGAATTAATTAACTGAAAAGGAATTTGCATTATACTTACATTTTTCAACCTCCATAAGAGAGAGAGAGAGAGAGAGAGACTGACTAGTCCACTGAGAAAGAGGGGGGAGATGGAGAGATATGCATAAACATCAGTGAATGACATTTTATGCCTCTGCTTTTGTGTTTTTTCAATAAAATATGGAACAAAATTCTTCACAGAACACAAAAAGTAACGGCAAAGAAGAAGCAGAAAGTTAAAAAACAGAAAACCACCAAAATCTTGGTCAGAAATATTCCATTCGAGGCCAAGAAACAGGAAATCTATGAACTTTTCAAGTATGTATTTTCAATGATTTTTGTTAAATGGTTAGTTTTGACCTGTTACTACTTGTATAAGATTTTTTCTATAATACACCATGTAGTTACAAGAAATGTTTATATCCAATACCTATAGTAGTGTATCAGCCCTGATACATGTGTTTTGGACTAGGTGAGACAGCAACCAAAAGCTTGGGCTGTATCGTCCTCGGGGCTGATATTTCTCTGTCTCAGCCCGTCGTCAAGGGGGTGTATTGCCCTCAAATTTTAAACTTGCTGTTTTAGGGTGTTTGGAGAACTGAAGTTTGTGAGGCTTCCTAAGAAGTTGGGAGGGACAGGGAGTCACAGGGGGTTTGGTTTTGTGGATTTCTTGACCAGACAAGATGCAAAGGTTTGTACTGTGTTCTTATTCCATGCTTTCAGTGGTGTATTTCATAGAGGGTGGGTTTGGATTTGTGGGCTTGTTGAACAGACAAGAAGTTTGTACTGTGTTCTTATCCTATTCCATTTTTCAACGACTAATGAATGAACCACCAAAAGGTTTAGCAAAGAATAAATTAACTTTTTTTTATTTTTGAACCTCCAGAATGTATACCGGTAGATGGAAAACTGATTTTATTTTAGTGACCTGTTTCAGGCTTCAATTTAACCTGTTCATTGCTACAACTTGCATCAAATGGAAATTGTACAGCTTATTGAGCTGAGATTTTACACTATGGATTTTAAAACTTTCTGCTGCCTTTCGATATAAGAATTACTGGTCAATGAGATTGGAGTAAGTGTTCAAAGAGAGAAGATTTCATGGTGTCATAGTTAAAACAACATTGAGATTTGATAAGATTAACATGCACAAGTTTAATAACTCTCATCTATTGTACTAAAATTTTCCAATGATGCTGCAGAAGTTCATTTTAATACTTCTACTGAAATGAAATGAAAGATTTTTCTTGCATAGAGATGAAGCTTTTCAACTCCCTTACATTAGACTTGTTAATGGAAAAAATCAATTCCACAGTTCAGGAATAGACAGAGGAATCCAAGTGATCTTCTGTCCCCCTCCAGACAAACTCCCACTTCTTATTGCGTAAACCAATTTTCTCTGACAATTATTGATTTGGGTAATGTCTGTTTCACTTGCTTTTTAATGGATGTCTCATTTTCTTCCATTGCTACATTTATATTGGTCCTCATAGAAAATTTATTTCTATTTGAAATCAAGGCATTCAAGATATAAGGAATCACTTTTTCATACACATGAAAAGATGATGTTCTCTGTATTGATAGTTTTAGTAATTTAAATTCTGACTAATGTTCACCATTTTTCCTTCAGCGAGCGTTTGATGCGCTG